>WOXC01011130.1:0-477484 GCA_011680675.1 Gymnobelideus leadbeateri | reverse complement strand
GAGGTTAGTGTCCTATGGACTTTGGGACTGGTATTAGGGAATGCGTCGGCTCCTCCCCTGGGGGCTAGAAGCCGCTGAGGACAAACGCCATTTTGTAGTTTTCAGAGGCAGATCCCGCTCCCAGCCTGCAAATTTGTAGGGAGATCCAGCGATCAGTCTTGGGGGGTAATCGCTCTTGCTTTAACCTCCCTGGATCTCGATTGTGATCTAGGGTGGAAGTTGTGGGTGGTTTACAGCTTACCAGAAACGGAAGTTGCCCCCCACACGTTCGGGACGAAAATTCCTCTAGCTGGCCTTAAAGCCATAGTGTGGCAACAAGCCCAAAAGTCAAGCAATTATGTGGCAACATGCCAAGGCAAAGGAAACAGAAAAATGCAACCCTAGACTCCTATTTTGGGGGCATAGAGCGGGAAAATGACTGTGAGGTCAGAAGTCCTGCTCCAAAAGCCCCAGGGGAAAACATGAGCAGGTTGCAGGCCATAGAGGACCTTAAGAAGGACTTTAAAAATCAAATAAGAGAAGGAGGAAAATTAGAAAGAGAAATGAGAAGGATGCAGGAAAAGCATGAAATGAGGGTCAACAGCCTGACTGAAGAAAACAACACCTTAAAAAATAGACTAACTCAAATGGCAAAGGAGGCACAAAAGGGCAACGAAGAGAAGAATGCCTTAAAAAGTCGAATTTGCCAGATGGAAAAAGAATCTCAAAAGTTCACTGAGGAGATTCATTCCTTCAGAGTTAGACTGGAGCAAATGGAAGCTAATGACTTTATGAGAAATCAAGATGCTGTTAAGCAGATCCAAACAAACGAAAGATTAGAAGGCAATGTGAAATATCTCATGGGAAAAACCACTGACCTGGAGAATAGATCCAGGAGAGACAATTTAAAAATTATTGGACTACCTGAAAGCCATGATCAAAGAAAGAACCTAGAAATCACCCTTCAAGAAATTCTCAAGGAAAACTGCCCTGATGTTTTAGATCCAGAGGGCAAAATAGAGGTTGAAAGAATCCACAGATCACCTCCTGAAAAAGATCCCAAAAAGAAAACTCCCAGAAATATTATAGCCAGGTTCCAGAATCCCCAGATCAAGGAGAAAATACTACAAGCAGCCAGGAAGAAACAATTTCAATATTGTGGAAACACAATCAGAATAGCCCAGGACCTGGCAGCTTCTACACTGAGGGATCGAAGGGCATGGAATATGATATTCCAGAGGGCAAAAGAACTGGGAATGAACCCAAGGGTCACCTACCCAGCAAAACTGAGTATTTTGTTTCAGGGGAAAATATGGTCATTCAGTGGAATAGAGGACTTTCAAGCATTCTTGAGGAAAAAACCAGAGTTGAATAGAAAATTTGACATCCAGACGCAAGAAGTAAGAGAGGCCTGAGAAGGTAATCAGGGAAAAGAAATCAAAAGGAACTTATCAAAGTTGAACTATTTACATTCCTATATGGAAAAGCAATAACTGTGACTGATGATATCTTTCTCACTATGAAAATAATGGAAGAAGGGTGTGGTCATATGAATACATATGTGAATGTGTGTGTATATGGTTACAGTTATATATGGATAGAGGGCATAGGTTGAATTTGTTGAGAAGGGAGAATACTCAAGGGATGAAATTATGAGATGAGAGAGGAAAGTGGCAAGAGGAGATGGGGAGAGACATGGTAGGGTAAACTATCTCATGTAGGGGAAGTGGTTGCAAAGGAGGGGGAGAATAAGGAAGGCTAAAAAGGCAAAACCACATTCACATTGAATTTGGTTCAAGGAGAAAATGACATACATACTAAATGGGATATCTCAACCTGCAGCAGGATAGGGGGAAGGGGGATGAGAGGAGGGATGATGGAAGGGAGGGCATCCTTGGGGTGAGGGGAGATTGGAAGTACCCACTATAGAAGAGGGACAGGATCATGTAAGGAATGGACCAGGTGGGGGGTGGGATGAGTGGGAGGGAATTATAAGCAGCCTTGTACAATATATCTACCATGATAATGTTTTGCATAGCTAGACATGTACAACATATACTGAATTATCTCCCAAGAAGGAATGGGTGACAAGGGAGGAAGGAAATGGATCTGAAATTCGAGGTCGTAACATTAAATGTTTCATATATATATATATATATAAATACTATTATTAATACTCTTTTGCCTATAATTGGGAGATAAGATGTGCAGGCATTGGGACACAAAGATTCATCTTCCTCTAATGGAAAAGTCGATGAGGGTATGGGAGAAGGTATGGGAGAGAGCAGATTGGAGGAAGCGATATCTTGTGGGACTGCTATTCAGGGAGGTTGGGTAGGGGAATAATGGGGGGAAAATGATTGTACCTCAAAATCTGGCGGAAATGAATGATGTAAAACAGAAGTTAATAAAGCATTTGTTTAATAAAAAAAAATAAAAGAAAAAAAGAAAAAAAAGACCTTCCAAAATCTAGCCCCCCCCCAAAAAAAAAAAAAGAAATTCTGACTCTGGTTTTTCAATCACCACATTACTTATTATCTGTGTGTGACTGGGCAAATTATCTTACTTCTCTAGGTCTTAAACTGCAAAATGAGGGAGTTATAAAAGCTGGCCTCTGGGGTCCCTTCCAGCTCCAAATCTATGACCAATAAAATAAAAGCTAGTAGGTTGCCTTTTTCTTAAAATAAAACAAAGCAAAGCAAAAAAAAAAACAAAAAACACTCTTTATCCTGATTCCATGCAATGTCTCATCAAATAGTATTTGTAATTAGTCTCCATATTTTTGGATTTACTTGCCCATTTCTTACTCCTTTTATAAATATTTCACCACATAAAGAAGGAGGGAAGACATAGTGTGTGTGTGTGTGTGTGTGTGTGTTTTAAATCAGACTGTGATTTTACTGGAGTACAGAATTCCCAGCATGGAAACTATCAGGCAGAATAATGCTGGCTACCTGCTTTGCAACTTATGGGCTAAGAGAGTATTTGAGAGTCATTGAAGCTAAGTGAACAGCCCAGTCACACAGCAAGCCTATACTTAAGGCAGGATTGAAGTCCACGTTATCCTTACTCAGAAGTCAGCTCTGCATTCTGAGGTGTCAAACAACCTCTGCATGGAGCCTCCTGAGTCAGAGTCCTGGGGAAATATTTAACCAAATAAATAAAAATACAATAAACCATAGGTAACATGTGGTTTTCTAAGTCAATTTGCTGGTGGGCAGGGATCCATATGGATGGTTTAGTGGCCCAGTTTCTATCCGAATTGGATACCATTACACTACTCATGCTGCCCCTATGATATTATGATATGGGATATCCCAAAGATCTTAATGCAATACTAAGCTTTAATAAACTGTGATAAATAATCTTGGGACACCCTCTATCATGTGGAAATATTACTCCCACAGATGGGAACTCTGAGTCTGGACCCTGCTCTTCCCTTTTGACAGACTTTAGAGGCCTAAAGTCCTGATCTGACCTCATTATACACACCCTGTGAGGAAGGTAAGACTAGGAATCCCCTCTTTTTTCAGATAGGAAAACAAAACTCAGTGAAATAAAGGGGCACCCAGCAGGTGGTTTTAGGACTGGTAGCAGCAATAGCCTCCTTCCAAGAAACTGGAGAGGTATTTAACAATAGTTACCCCATTCAGAATCAGTTAGAGGCAGCCTGTTATAGTGGGGAGTATTCTGGACTGGGAGTCAGAATACCTGCCTCCAAATCCTGCCTCTGATTATATAAAGTAATAATAATAACATGGTGGTACCTGTCTCTCAGTTTTATTACAAGGATCAAATGACATCATATCAAGTACCATTTTTGTTACAATTCATCCTTTCCTCTAGATAGCATGGAAGGAGCTAGATGGAGTCATGAACAGAGTGTTGGTCTTGGAGTCAGGAACACCTCAGTTCAAATCCTGTCTCTCACACACTTAGTTGCTGTTGATCCTGACCAAGCTAAGTAACTGTTCTGGCCTCAATTTCTTCATCTGTAAAATGAGGGAATTTGACTCAATGTCTCCTAATGTCCCATCCAGCCATAGATCTATGAGCCTATGATCTAGACCTGTCCATCTTGTGCAAGACATCGCCATAGGGTTCCAGCCCATATGGAGGAGGCCTTCAACCCATTCTCCTGCCATCAAAAGGCACCAGTGTAATATTTAGACTATCTATCTGTTATCTCTCACTCTTGACACATGCTCAATCCATCTTCCCTTCCTATCGTACATTTCCTTGATTAAGATAGTCTCCCATGTGTTATAATTTGAAGAATGCTAGAAAATTCCACAATTCATTCCTTTGGGTTAACAAATGTCCAATTTAAAAAATAATTCTTTAAAAGGGGGCAAGACCGTAGGTCATTACCAATCAGTCATACATTGGTATAGAATAGTATATCAAATTACCATCCTCCTGGCTACAGGGCACCAAGGAAATGGGAGCTTGGATTGGGAAGGGTGACAAAGGAAGACAAATTTGGAAGCATAGGGCTCTGCCCACATAAGTAGGTTAGGCTAGATAAGGTCCCACTGGGAAGAAAGATCTACATCTAATTCAGCTAAATGAAGCATTACTCAAAAGCATTGTTCAAAATGGGAAACAACAATCATAGAATTTTGAAGACAGAAAGGACTTCAAGAGGTCATCTATTACCCACCCTATATCTATACAGGTATCTTCTAAATGGGAAAAGAAATATAATAGAAGCATTCAGTTTCAAACTATATAGGTTTTAAATAATTTATTACACTTTTGTCTTATATGACATCTCCTGTTAGAGGATTTTGAATTCCTTAAAGGCACTCAGAACCCAAAACCTTATCATCATTTTTAAGACCTTCAGAGAATATTATGACTGAAAACACAGAGCTTGACTATATAACTAAGGCATCTCTACAGCTTTATGAGAAACACCAGCCTTTAAACTGAGTTTAGTTGGTGCTGAGTAAAAATGGATCTATTTTGTATTTATATAATGCTTTTCTTCAGGGCAGATTGAAGCATTATTTCATTAATCCACACCCTGGGAGGCTAAGTAACTTGCTTATGGTGGCACAGAAAGTTAATAGCAAAGCCTGAATCTCCTTATGTTCTGTCCATTAGGTCTCTTGGCCGGAGGTTATGAGCTCTTCTTCATATCCAACAATAACAGTTGGCTAGGGCAAAGAGTTGCCTACAGTGAAGAGGTCTTGGTGCTCCTCGTGCCCAAGATGTTTTCTTGAATTGGAGGTAGCTAGGTTGTTTATTTTTTTTAATTTGTTGCTTTTAAAACATGTCCAAGCCTCTCCATGGCTTAAAGAAAAAGGGTTTAAAAAAAGGTTTAGAGAAAAAAGTTTTTTAAAAAAGGTTTAAAAAAAACTAAATAAGGGGAATGCCATAGATATAATATAGCCAGGTTTCAACAAAGCATGTGGCAAAGGTTCATATTCTCCTTGGGAACAAGATAAAGGGAAGTGGGCTAGACAATAGATTGAGGTAGGTGAATTAGAAACTAGACTGAAGCATTAGTTAAATAAATTAATGTCAACTTGGAGGAAGCTTTGCAATGAGAGTGCCCCTAGGATTTGTCCTTGCTCCTGTACTGGGCATCATTTTTATCAATGGGAGGAAAGCAAGACAGTCTTGGAAAGAAGAAGACCTGAGTTCAAGTCCTGCCTGTCATACATAGTAGCTGTTTGAGCCAAGACAAGTCAGTTAACCTCTTAGGGCTCTTAGCAACTTGCTAGGAATATGTTTCAGAGAAAGTGCTGACCTGCCCTGGTAGTGGGAATTTCCTATATCAATTAAATTACATGTTCTTTCCTTGCCACTTCCGATAACTCAAAGAGGTAGCATGATATGAAGACTCCCCCTTAAGACTCAGAAAGACCCAAGTTCAGATCCTACTTCTGACATCTATGGTTTGCATGACTCTAGATAAGTCTCATAACCTCTCTTACTCTAGGTAACACTTTTTTTTAAAGCATTTATTGTTTGTTTATTTGTTTGCTTTTTTGGGGGGGGGAGTAGGGCAATGGGGGTTAAATGACTTGTCCAAGGTCACAAGGCTAGTTTTTGTATTTGAACTCAGTTCCTCCTGACTCCAGGGCCCGTGCTCTATTCACTGAGCCCCTCTAGGTAACTTTTTATGACTATCAGAGAAGAGCTGCTGATCTGCATTGTAGGAAGAGTTTCCTTAGCAAGAATTCTTGAAACCAATGAAATCGCAGATCGAGTCTATTTTTAAAAATTGATAACTAGAATGAAGATGTAAATGGAATGTTTACCAGGCTCATACACTAGATGATCTTAAAAAAAGATCATAGCAGACTAGAACAAGGGGGTGAAACTTATGATGAAATTTAATAAGATAAGTAACAAATCCCATATTGATGCCATTCCGGGGCAAGTCACTTAATCCTATTTGCCTCAGTTTCCTCATCTGTAAAGTGAGCTGGAAAAGGAAATGGCAAACCACTCCAGTATCTTTTCCAAGGAAACCCCAAATGGGGTCATAAAGAGTCAGACAGGACTAAGCAACTAAACAATAAAACCTATTTTCACAACTCCATATATTGAAAAAAAAATTAGATATTTAATATCTAAAAAATATTCCTCCCAGATTTGAAAAGAGAAAAAGTGAAATTCATTTTTATGTAATATGAACTGATTCCTGTTATTGTTACAGTTATTGTTCCCTTCTCTTCTCTTTGGCTTTCGGATTCTTTTTTGCCTCGGCTCTATCTACATAACAAGAGCTCAGGGAGGTAAGGACAGTTATTCAAAAGTAAAGCAGGGCAGCCAAGTTGTAGAATTAACACATGATGGCCCTGCTTTCTTATTGGGGTCAAACTGAGAAAATGGAATTTAGTTCCAGAGATAGAACCTGTAGAAGTCTTTGGTCAGGGCATAGAACACACACACACACACACACACACACACACACACACACACACACACAAAAGAACTAACCATATCAAAAAGACTGACGGTAATGGTCTTTAAAGCATTCATGGGAGTCAAAAGCTTCGAGTTTTACTAAGACTTTTTAAGTACGGGTAAAAATGCTTTCCTCTTAAAATTGTATGCATCTGTTTCAGAAAAAAACAATCTTATTTCTTGGCCTTTTTTCCATCTTCCCTACTTACCTGCTGGCATAATCACATATTCTTATAAGGTACCAGTTATTAAGAGTCAAATAACAAAGCATTTGATATTTGTCAACAGTGCTATTTATGGCCCCCCTGGCTTAGATTTAGTGGTTTCCTTTTTCTTACTCTGAGAAGAGGCCTTTGAATATTCAGTCTGCCCTAGGAAACATTTCTTCTTAGAGTGTCTTGGAGTCCTATAAGTAACCTTTGTTTACCATGAAAACAGTTCCACTAAAACTGAAAATGATTGGGAAGCAATGTTTTTTGTGGCAGGGACCCATCTAGCCAGTGAGGCTCATGTTATTTAAATGTAGTGGGGAAAGGGAGATTTGAGAGACAAAGCTCTAATCATAGACACACATCTCACTACCATCTAACACAGAATGGGTTAAAAACCAGAATGGAATCAGAGGCATTGATTATTAGTATAAAAATGAATAAATTCAGTGTATTGAGAAATAATGAATAATGAAATAGAGTTCAGTTAAATGTCAAATATTCAAGTTAATGGAAACTCACTGAGGCAATATGGTACCCTGGAAAGATTGGTGGATATGAAATCGGTTTGAATAGGTTCAAATCTTGATTCTGTAACTCCCTAATTGTGTACCCTTAGGTAATTGAACTAACATCTTTGGATTTCAGTTCTTCATCTGTAAAATGTAAGAATTGGACTAGATTAGCTCTAAGGTCACTTTTAGTTCTCTATGGTCCTGTGGTCCTATAAAAGCCTGAGGAAGCAGTGAGTAACATAATGGCATCTCTATAGGTCATATTTATCTTGTTTCTGGCTGGGAGTCTTGGAATTACTTGGTCTTCATGAAAAACAAAAAAACCAGAAGCCTTTCACAAGGATCAAATCATCATCTCATCAAAGGCAGCACTGAAGAGAGGAAAAGTGCTGGACTTGAAGTCAAGAAATTTTTGCATAAAGTTAACAGATCCTTTAAAGACCTTTTTATATGGAGTCATCCAATGGTGAAAAGTATTTATAAGAAAGTGTATTAATTTTCAAATGATACAAGATAGTTATATATAGTTATAGATGATCATTTTGATGCCAAAAGGTAAAGAAAGAAAATTTTATTTTAATACATACATATATGAAGAAAAACAACTTTTAGGCAGGATTTTGATAATTTTGTAGAGAAAATTGTCTATGGTATAAATATAAGAACTCAAACCTCTTTGTGAATGATATAAAATGATGGCCTGTTTGTGTGGAAAGAGTTTAATTTTATAAGTTTTATTTATTAAAAAGTAGAGAAATATAAGTAAAGAGAAACCATTTCAAGGACACCAAAGAAATGGATGGCCATGTTGGAGTCTTCAGAACTATAAGTTCTCAATTTACCTATATATGACTGTTCAGTAATTAAAGAAGGTAAAATGAATGAGAGAAAGAGAATATAAACATCTTAAGACTGTGGTATGATTTTAAAATGTTGATGATAGGGAAAATTGAGGGAGTTGTGACTTTTAAAATGAAAAGTATATCATTAAGACACATGAGGTTCTCATTTAAGTCACTGAAAGAAAGAAGGACCTAACTTGAAGAAAAGAATTGAAGACATATCAGGAAGGCTGAAAAGCCACTCTGTTTGGAGCTCTGGCAATTGGAAGCAGTCAGCTGATGGGAGGCTTAAGCTGAGTGTTTCCTGATTGATAGGAAAGATAATTCATTTCATTGACCAAAAATTCATTGACCAAGCTTCATTTAGTGATGGCTATTGCCCTTCAGGGCCACCTTCCTTATTGCTCTCTGCTGCTACCTCTGATTTCAGAAGGAAAAGAAGGGGGTTGGGTAGCATTTTATAGAATCTGTGATATCTTTGCTGAGCTGGATTAAAGAGTCTACCTGAATTGTGTTGCTGTGAGCTCTGTTCTGATTGGACAGAGCAGCATTTGTGAGTGAATAACTAGCTAATTTTATCTGTATAGCTGAGAGATACCCAGTTGGATAAGCTTTGCTGTTCTCTGGCTTAAAGAAAACTACATTTACATTAAGAGCTAACATGTTTTAAATCATCCTTTTAAGTATGACAGTAAATTTTAAGTTTTTAAATGCTATGTTTAAATAGAGAAGAAAGGATTTTCCCAGCTTAAGAGTGATGAGGATCAACTATCAGGTAGTGAACATAAAAACAATGTGTGTGTGTCATGTTCTTGAATGGACCAATAATATTGAAGCCTGTAGTCCAAAGTTGTGAGTTACCCTAAACATGTGTTTTTCTCTGTCATATACCTCCCTGCAAGATTCCCCTATTACATCATTCCATTCCCACTTCTATGTCTTTAGTGCTTACCTTTGCCTCATAACATGCCAACATAACAGCAGCTCAGTAGATAATGCCAGTCAGTCAAAAGTAGAGTATGGTAGCCAAAATATAAGACAATACAGCCCTGCCAAATGTCTCTATGTGCCCATTCTTCACTTCAGATATTATATGCATTGTAGGAAAGTATGATCCAGGATTATATACATATATAGTATATTTTATTGTTTCTACATTTGCTTTACTATGTTAGTATCTATAATGGTCATTTCTTTGGCCTTATTGTTAAATGTTAGGCTTAGAGTATTATGTTAAATAAATGTTGTATTAAGTTTAAGATTTCAAAGTGTTATTGTGAGTAGCTGGTGGTATAGACAGAAAACTCAATGAATGGGGGGCTTAAGAGCCAGAGCAGTGAATGAAATATGTTTCTCTCAAATAGGACCTTTAGAGAATTTGACTATAAGTATGTGGTGATAGTCTATACTGGGAACTTTAGACCTACTAGTGTGAATACAAATTGGAATGAATGATTCTATCCCAAAGAAACATGGAATGTAGACACACCTAGTAAAAGAGGTGATATAGATAAATATTTTGTGACATTGTGGGGAAGGTGGGTATATAATTCCCAACAGTAACACTGACAGTTTTCCTTCTTCATATTTGTATATCTAGCACTTAGCCCAGCACCTGGCACATAGTAGACATTTAATGAATGTTTATTGACTGGTTGACTGATATCACATTTACCAAGTTACACTGGGTTCAAATTTCATCTCAGACTAATTAGCAATGTGACCAAAAGCAAGCTACTTAATCTCTATGAGGTTTGGTTTCCTGATCTATAAAACTGTGATGGCAGTGCCTGGGCAGGTAGATGATGCCTTGGAGAGAGGAGGACCTGAATTCAAATTCAGCCTCAGATACCTACTAGTTGTGGGATGCTGGGCAAGTCACTTAACCCTGTTTGCTTCAGTTTTCTCAACTATAAAATGAGCTGGAGAAGGAAATGGCAAACCACTTAGGTATCTTTGCCAAGAAAACCCCAGATGAGGTCACAAAAAGTTGGGCATGACTAAGCAGCAAAACAGCACCTACATCACAAGACTGTTGTTAGGAATAAGTGAGATTATGTATATGAAGCGCTTTGTAAACCTTAAAATGTTATATGAATGCGTGCTATTATTATTAGTTCTTGCACATTTATTAAAAAACATTTATATGTAAGGCAAGATATTAGGACCTGTGAAGAAAATAAAAAGTCTTAACACTAACCCTGCCATTCAAGGAGCTTATAATCTAGATAGAGAGGCAGGGGCCTATATAGACGGAAAAAAATAATTAATGATGAAAGGCATTACACAGTAAATGCTTCATAGATAGTAGGGATCATAATTAGTATAAACATTCAGTGAAAAGTAGATTGGATGTGAGCTGGGATTGTCCAAATAGCCTTCTTAGAGGAGATGGGAATTAAAGAGAACTTCAAAAGATTGATAGGATTAAGAGAAATAGAGTGAGAAGGGCTTTATAGATGGAGGGAAACTGAGCAAAGGTACAGGGAAGGGAATACACCCAGCATGTTAAGGGTAGAATGGGGAGAGCAATGGGAAATAAGGTTGGAGAAGTATCACAGAATCACAGAATCAGGGTTGGAAGGGACACTGGGCACAACTAAGATTCCACCCTACAATACAACCACAAAATGGTTATCCAGTCTTTGCTAGATGCTTGAAGACGTCCAGTGAGAGAGGAGATTAATTGACACCAGATTATAGAGGCCTTTGAAAGTAAGGCTAAGTAGTTTGGACTTTATTATTCAGATATTTGGAAGCATTTCCAAGAGCCATCTCAACCTTGTATATGAGTGTCATTGAAACCTTAGAGATAGGACAACAATCTGCTTCTATAGAGACAGCTCCAATGATTTCAAGAATACTAAGCGCTCATCAGTATCCCCTTTGGTGGCACAGTGAGTAGAGCACCTGCCCTGGAGTCAGAAGGACCTGAGTTCGGATCCGGCCTCAGACACTTAACACACACAAACAAAAACCTAGCCGTGTGACCTTGGGCAAGTTACTTAACCCCAATTGCCCTCCAAAAAGAAAAAAAAAAGAAATATAAATACTCACGGTTCTGGGGTGTAGAGTGGGTCAGAGCCATGTCTAACATACTGAGTACAGTGGAACACTCTGTAAGCCAATCCAGCTAGAAAGTCTCGAGGAGATAGGTACCCGGCCACTGGTCTCACAGTAAAGCCAGATCTTTCTAAGGAAGCAATAAAAGAAACAAACCTTATATTAACACAATAGCACTTACTGACCCAAGAAAGTGTTCTAAGCTAGTCATAAAGATGTTATAGGGATTGGTTACAATACTAAACATGTCACATAGAATAGCATATGTAATCTGTAGCCATCAAAATGAAGGGACCTTTAATTAATCAAATATAATCATGATAATTTGTTTCCAGAAAGTCAGAACATCGATTAATAAAGAGAGGTCAAAAAGTATTTAAGAACTCTCCAAAACCAAATCCAAAGAGGAAATCTACAAATTCAAAAAAGAAAGTATCCATCCAAAATTATATTTAGAACAGAAGCAGGAGGACAATGTACACAAAAGGATATAATAATTTAAATGAAAAGAAAGCTAAAACAAAGTCAAATGATGAGTAATTATAATCATCGAGCTCAGCCCTGGAGAAGAAATAAGAAAATGTGATTCCCTCCTTTCAGTAGAGAAGTGACAATAGGCGTCAGCCTCTCACTGCGCCCATTGGTTTTTCTTAATTATCACGAGAAGAGAGTCAATGGGGATGGGGGTTGTAGTGGTATGGATATGGAAATGATTATGATATAAAAATGAAAGACATCATCAAAACATTTTAAATGATAGTTACAATGTATCACATGGGATTTTTATTGCTGCCTAAGTATACATTTTTCATGTATGTTTATGTTATCACAAAAGTATTCAGATTTTTTTCAATGACTGTAGCAGGCTACAGGCTAGTCACAACTCAAAGTAATATAAACCATACTCTTCTCATCCTCTACAATTTATTAAAACAATCCTATTTATTTACACATTTATTATTGCTATTTGCTTGATTATGAGCATAAAAATCAATGTGACTTCTTTAGCTTCAAACTGGAAAAAGAGAACTATCAGAATACAATTTTTAGAACTCTATTATAAAGAACCTCACTACGCTGTTATGCCATTATATAGGACATATTCATGTATTCCACGTATCTCTCTCTGTGTCTTTGTCTCTCTGTTTCTGTCTCTGTCTGTCTCTCTGTCTCTCTGTCTTTCTCTCTGTCTCTCTCTCTCTGTCTCTGTCTCTTTCTTTCCCCCCTTCTCTCTCTGTCTCTCTCTCTCTGTCTCCCTTTATATATTTTTCTCTCTGTATGTCTCTCTGTCTCTCTCTGTCTTTCTCTCTCCCCCCTCTAAACTCTCCCTTCCTCCCTTTCTCTCCCTTTTCCCCTCTCTTTCTTGAATACCTAAGTGTTATTTTCATCCTGATACCAGTTTTGTAATAGGCCTCCATTCCGAAAACATCCACTCATTATGAGAGAATCTTGAAGGAGCAAAACATTGTTTAAAAATATCCAATTAACTTTGAAAGGAAAGTAATTTCCAGAACTCTAGTACCAACATCCAAATAACCCTAATCTTCAGCTCCAGCCTTCATAAATCTCCTTCACTAATGCTATGACATCATTACTCCTACCTCTATATCCTTCATTTCAGATTGCTACCTGTTGAATAGTTTTAAAATATATTATTTTGTGGGGTGGCTAGATGGTGCAGTGAATAGAGCACCAGCCCTGGAGTCAGGAGGACCTTGAGTTCAAATCCAGCCTCAGACACTTAACACACACAAAAACTAGTCATGTGACCTTGGGCAAGTCACTTAACCCTAAATGCCCTACCTTCCCTCCAAAAAGCAAAAAAAAAAAATATATATATATATATATATACACACATATATATTCTTGGACTTTTAATGATTCTTCTTTGACAAAGTATGGTACCATGGAAAGAGGACAAGATTTAGAATCAAAAGACCTGAATTTAAATCCCATCTCTGTCTCTTACTACTTGTGTGATCTTGGGCAAGTCACTTAACTAAGCTGGGCCTCAGTTTCCTTATGCTAAAATGAAGAGATAACACTAAATGGCCATTCAGGTCCCTTCCAATTCAGCATCTACAATTCTATGTGTCAGATGAGGACTAAAGACACATTCAAGTGTTCCAAGCTCTCAGAAAGTGGAGAAATCACTGTGGGTAGAGTGATCAGAAAAGTATTTTAGAAAGGCATGAGGCCTAAGGCAGGCTTTGAAACACAGGAAGAATTTAATAGGCATAGAGGAGAGAGAAAGACAGAAAGCACAGAATGAGCAAAGGCATGGAAGTAGGAATAAATAAGTCTTGTCTA
Organism: Gymnobelideus leadbeateri; assembly: GCA_011680675.1. NCBI lineage: Eukaryota > Metazoa > Chordata > Mammalia > Diprotodontia > Petauridae > Gymnobelideus > Gymnobelideus leadbeateri. Next base: position 463,642 of record WOXC01011130.1, on the reverse strand, counting down.
GCAAACTCTAGTGGAGACTGTCTCGGGCAGAAAGTTTATGTTAGGAAATGGTGAGAGAAAAAATGTTAAAAGACTGGTGTGCCATGGGGCCAAGAGTGAGGGAAGAGTTTTTAAAATAATTTGAATAGGATAATGGTGATATTATTGATAGAAAAAGTGACCAGAAAGAAAGAAAAGTTGAAAGGGAAAGATGAGACAGCAAGATGGAGCAGTAGCTTCAGTGCTGGATTTTTCAATCATTTTAAATCATGTCTGACTCTTCAAGACTCCATTTGGGGTTTTCTTGGCAAAGATATTGGAGTGGCTTGCCATTTCCCCCTCCAGTTTATTTTACAGATGAGGAAACTGAGGCAAACATGGTTAAGTGACTTGCCTAGGTACACATGACTAATAAGTATCTGAGGCTGGACTTGAACCCAGATCTTCCTGACTCCAGACCTGGCACTCTATCCATTGTGTTACATAGCTGCCCTCAATGCTGGACTAGAAGACAGAAAAAGACAAATTCAAATTCTGCCTCAGACTTTATCAACTGTGAGACTCAGGACAAGCTATGTGATCTCTCTGTACTGAAGTTTCCCCGTTTATAAAATGGCAGGGTTGGACTTTGTGACCCCTAAAGTACCTGCCAGATCTAAATCAATGATCCTATGAGCTATGATTGATATATTGGAGAACTTCTTCCCAGTGGAAAGAACACTGGATTAGATACCTCAGGACTTGACTTCAAAGCCTAAACACGCTACTTACTCCCTGTCTTACTTGGGCAACTTACTCTCTGGGCGTTGATTTCCTCATTTGGAAAGTGAAGGACGAGCTAACTATTTACATACAGTATCATCCTACTCTAAATCTGGCTTGGCTTTATTGACTCTGAGGTTATGGTAATGATGGTCCACCCAAGTGGAGGGACCAGACAGCTAGAAATACGAGGCTAGAGTTTAGGAGGAAGATGGGAGCCAGAGATTTCCAAGTCACCCTGGAAAAAATGCAGTTTACAGCAATAAAGACAGACAAATCCTACACGTAAGAGAGGGTATAAATGAAAGAACAAAAAGCCAAAGACTAAACTCTGGGGAATACCCATAGTCTGAGAAAGGAGGAAGCTAAGGAGCCATTTGAACTGGTGTCACTGATCTTCCCTTCTCCCTCCCACCAACCATAAATTGAAATAAACACTAAAAGAATGGAAGTGTCTGCTAACTCTTCATACAGAGGCAAGTCACTAAAGTTGCATTTCCCTTTATCCAACCACCAGTAAATAAGAACTTACATTACGCTTCTCTAACTTGATCAGAAAGGAACATAACTGAACCTACCATTTGCAAAGGTCCTTTGTGATTTCACCTTTAAGCTCCCAACCATAGAGATACATGTCCTCGGCTTTGAGATAAACGCACAAATCAAATTCCATTCTTGCCATATTGATACCTCTCATCTTAATGGTATCATGACCCATCCACAATTGCTTATTTAATGCTCCCTTTTTAAAATTACCATTTGCGGGGGCGGCTAGGTGGCGCAGTGAGTAGAGCGCCGGCCCTGGAGTCAGAAGGACCTGAGTTCGGATCAGGCTTCAGACACTTAACCCACACAAACAAAAACCTAGCCGTGTGACCTTGGGCAAGTTACTTAACCCCAATTGCCCTAAAAGGGGCAGCTAGGTGGTGCAGTGAGTAAGAGCGCTGGCCTCGGAGTTGGGATGACCCGAGATCAAATCCGGCCTCAGAAAATGAGCACCCACACATAAATAATGACTAGCCGTGTAACCTTGAGCAAGTTACTTAACCCCAATTGCTTAAAAAAAAAAAAAAAAATTACCATTTGCTCTGGAAGGAGCCATAGCTCCAACTTGATTTCTCACAAAGCAAAGAAAACACTGGGTAAAAAAGGATGAAATGCCTAAAGTCTTACCTTTCAAAAAGATGGAGACATCTTCAAGTTGGGGCACATTGTCTTCTCTGTAGCCACAGTATTTCGTCAACAAAGGGAGGTTTTTCAAATACTCTCGGCAAGCATGAGTAGGATAGAGTTTGGTGAGCTCTCTGAATACAACCCCCCAAGTCCTAGTTTCTTCTTCTGTATATTCCACTCTGGGAATGGGCTGGCCACTGGACAAGAAAATAGAAGATTAGTAAATCAAATATCATAAGATCAAGCTCAGTCCCTCCCCTCCCCCGCTTTAATCCTAGTATAAATGGGCTAGACCTGTGATTTCATTGGTATAGAGAATGCTCAATGAAGTAACTCCCTCTACTGATACTGATGGTTTTTCTTTCTTCCTTTCTTTCTTTCTTTCATTCTTTCTTTCTTTCTTTCTTTTTCTTTCTTTCTTTCTTTCTTTCTTGAGGAAGGCAAGGCAATTGAGGTTAAGTGACTTGCCCTAGGTCACACAGCTAGTAAGTGTGTAAAATGTCTGAGGTTGAATTTGAACTCAGGTCCTCCTGACTGACTCCAGGGCTGGTGCTCTATTTACTGCACCACCTAACTGCCCCTGATGCTGATAGCTTTAAAGAGTTGTGTAAGGCTCTGGGAAATTAAGTGACTTGACCAAGGCCAAGAACTCAAACCCAGGTCTTCTTGATTCTCTGGGCAGTTTTCTATCATATTTCACCTATAATAATTAACTAGGGAATATGGATATATTTCTAGTTCCTATCGATAGAGAACTATATAGTTTATAAGATGTTTTGCTAGTGATAGCTCTGTGAGTTAGATAATGCCAGTATTATTTCCCTTCACACAATTAATAAGAGGTGGTCCTTGCGCTTGACCTGAAAGAGCTCTAATCCTAAATCCCTCTGTGTTTTCTACTACACAGAAGGAAAATAAGAATGTATTTTATCCATCAGGTTGCCTCCTCCCTCCAACCCAACACCTAATTCACAGCAATCTCATCATCAGGATGTTTTCTGTTTAAAGCCATTGTTTTTGTTCTGCCTGACTGTGTTTCCTACTGCTCACAAAGCAATCTAAAAAACAAAGTAAGATAAACAGCTGAGCTAGGTTGTGTGTGAGGCATGGGGAGTGGGGGGGGAAGAGACAATTGAAAAAGAATAAGAAATTACTGTTCACCTTTCCCTAAGTGCCAGCACTGAGATCTATGCAAACCAAATTAGAATAAGATTAGCGTTAGTTCGACTTGGATGCTTGTGATGAGAAAATTACAGCCTAGCAAGTATTATTGGTAGTACTGAAAATGTGCTAACTCCTAGGGATTGTGATGAATTTAGAATGAAAACTTGAATTGGAAAGATTTTTTTTTAGTAGAAAGGGGGCAAGGGCATAAATATATCGAGGAAAGTCTGCTTCCAGCTCAAGAAAAAAACCCACCAAATCAGTCTGAGTTGATCTAGATGACAAAAAACAATAAAGATGCTGAGCAATCTGAAGGAGGGAAGCCAAAAGCCTAAAAGAGTAGAGAAAGGATGTAGGACTTCATGAAAATCATTCTGAGAACAGGCTTTTTGCAACTTCCGACATCTCCAATGGTCATTATGTGCACCTTTCCCATCACCAAATGGGGTAGATGAATATTAGTATAATTCTGGCCCACTACCCTTTTTTTTGGAGGGCAATTAGGGTTAAGTGACTTGCCCAAAGTCACACAGTTACTAGGTACCAATCTCTTGCTTTCCCTCCTGGCAGAAATCTAAAAGTAGGGAAGGACCGATTTCATTTATATGCTTGGGTATAACACAGCTAGCATTACCATCCTCTCTCCTGAGGTTTTCTATTTTACTTTCATATTATAATCGAATTATGTTACAATTCATACTACAATCCATAATAATTTCAAATTATAGTCCATATGTAGAAGTATGTCCATTTACCTGCTTATCTCTAAATGAACCGATTATTCAGATACAAACTCAAAAAATGGAATTATTAATATAATTTGAAAAAGAACTTTCTATTTACTCATTAGAGAAAGAAGGTAAAAGAGACAATGAGCAAAAAGGAAAGAGAAGAGGAAAGAGGGAGAAGGGGAGAAGGGAAATATAGGGAGGAAGAGAGGAGGGGGAAAAGGGAAGAGAGAGAAGGAAGGGGAAAGAGAGAAAAAGAAACAAAGAGAAATGGGGAAGGGAAAGAGATGAGGAGATGGAGGAAGGAAAAAGAAAAGAAAAAGGGAGAGAGACAGAGGAAGGAAGGGGAGTGGGGAGACAGAGAAGAAGGGAAGAGAGAAGGAGGTAGAGGGAGAAATGGAAAGAAGAAAGGGAGGGAAAGGAGGGAGGGAGGAAGGAAGGAACTGAATCTAGTAGGGATATGTTGGAAATTATAGCAGCCATATATTTTCCTGGATGGCTTAGTTATCCCAAAGGACAAGTGAATGGATTCATCATGCTTACCTGTCACTTCAGCTAAGTGACACAGTACCTAAAAAATACAAAAGTGTGCTTGATAGTAGAAGGAAGGGAAAGACATATGAACTAACATAATTGGCGCTAAGATATAGCTAGGTAAAGGGACTGGACTTGTGATTTCTCTGATATAGGTGACTTCAGAATGAGAGAAATTTCTCTGCCAATTCAAGCTAGCAACTTGTTTGCAACTTTTAGTCTTAGGTTGTTGCCTAGAGCATTGAGAAACTAATTGACTTGCCAAACTTGACAAGCATTCTGGGTGAGAGGCAGGTCTCTCTGGGTCCAAGGCCAGTTCTCTATCCACTATACCACACTACTTTATAAGGTATAGATGCAGATTCTACATGTAAGCTCTAAACTTATTATAACAAAATTATTTTTTTTTAATTAGCTAACCTCACATTTGACAAATAAAATCCAATAATATATCCTTGGCAAAAAATAAAAATATCTATCTCCAATGTTCTTAGTTTGGTCTGTTATTAAACAATAAATACAAGATTATTAATGGCAAAGAAGCATATTATTGATTCATATGACTCCATGATCAATATATAAGCATATTTAATACCTATCAAAGGATAAAATATTCTACATTTTCTTTTATATTTGGGGGAGGGAAACTTTTTATAAGCTCAAATTTGGTCGACATTTTAAAATCTTTTTGTTCAATATTGTGTAGACTTCTATTTTCTTTTATTTTCTGTAGTGCTCTTATCAGCATAAGAGTGACTTGAGGGGAGTTCACCCTACAGTGAGATGAACTAGCAACAATACTTCTACTGCATTGAACTGTTTTGTTCCACCCCCTCCTCTTGAGACCCGGCCAACGACAGTCTGTTTTTCGTACATATTTTTCAAATTTAGGGACTGAAAAATATTTGATCATGATGGTAACTCCGGGCTGTCTCCCAGAGCCCTGCTGCTAGAATTCATAAGTGAGATGCAGCCTTTCCACTAGGGTTATCATTAGAGCAACTCCCATTAAAGCAATAATGATTCACTCATCCAGTGGAGGGAGAGAATATTGGATACGAGTGATACTCTCTGTTTTAAGATAGTGTAACTGGCTGGAAATATAAAAGACACTGATTGGTGTTTCTTGTTTTTTGTTTTTGTTTAGGACAGCAGGATCCCCATCCTTAGCAAAAACCAAACAAGCAGTAAAAGATAAGCAGAGAGTTAGTTAAGGGACTAGGGAGGAAAAAATCCTTATAGAACTGAACATATTTCCTAATTTATTTTATTATAGACTATTTGAAAGCAGCTCATTCACTATAATCAATTTTTAATTATTTCAGGCCTGATTGATTTTCCAGCCTATAGGTTATATTGAATCCCCTTCTGTCCTCCCCATCCACATCTTTTCAACATGTTTCTTGATTAGTACTTCTACCAGAGAGTTGTTGTTTGTATATTACCTCCTCTATTCAGATAGAAGCAACCTGAAGGCAACTGTTTTTCAACTTTCTTTGCATCTCCAACATTTAGCATAGTACAACAGTGTTTATTGACTGACACTGACTTTAAACTATTGCTTGTAGTTCTGATATATGGGGGAAGTGGGCAATCAGAAAAAATATAATCACTTTTCCTCCCCACCGGTACAGCCCTTCAAGTACGGTTTTCCCCTCCCCTTTTATGTCTTCTCTTCTCCAGGCTAATCATCCGCAGTTAATTGAACTGACCATGAGCCCTTTCACCACTTTGCCTGCCTTCCTCCAGATACTCATTAACTCATCAATAACTTTCTTAAAATGTGACACCCCAAGAAAACACAATATTCAAGACAGCCTGACCAGGGTAGGCAAGATGAGAACCATAATTCCCATTTACTGAATGCTGAGTCCATTTTTAGTGAAGCCTCAGGTTACATGAGCAATTCTGGCTGCTATACTGAGATTATGGTCTACTATACTCACACAAACACATGTATGTATACAATCTTTTTCACAGAAAATGTCTAATTATGCTTTCTCATCTTTAACTTTACCTCAAAAGTAATTTTCCTCTTGCCATTTTTGCCATCCCTTGTACATTCTTACCTCCTTCCAGATACATTGGCCTAGTAACAACTGGAGTTCATGTTATCACAAGAGGAGATGGCCACTTATACATTAAGAGACTGGAACACCCCAAACTTGCTAAGCATGGATTCATTTAACTGAAATTCCAACTCTTTGAGTATAAACCTCCACTTGTATGTTTTCAAGACACCAGGACTATCTTCTCCTTTTTACTACAAGGATCCCACAAATAAACAAAGCTCAGCAATTAACCATCTGACTTTAAAAAAAATGAGATTCAGTCAAGTCAGTTAAGTCAAACATAATAGCAGCTAAATCTGTAAAGAGACATAGTTAGGTTCAAATAAGGAAAAATGTTAACAATCAGTGCAGAAGTAGAATGGGAGTCAGAGTCATTGGGTTCCCAATTACCAGAAATCTTCAAATTAAAGATGAATAGTTGTTTGTCAGAGATATAGAAGAAAAAGGTTGAGCCAGATGATCACTGACATTCTTTCTGATTCAGATTCTGTGTTTCCATAAGCTCATTTTGGGTTTCTTTAGTGCCTAAATCAAGTAATCCCATATATCCTGAGGCTTCACTAAAAATGGACTCAGTGTTCAGTAAATGGGAGTTATGGTTCCTGATACATGCTATGGAGTAAAACTGGAGCTTGGTCTCCATTTTAACCCATTTTCTATGCCAGCCAGGTAAGCTACATCCCTGATCACATATTTTATTTGCTTTTGTAAATGAGTTTTATACAATCAAGTTTTCCTAAATGAGTTTATGGACCCTAAAGAGCTTTCCAAAGGTAGCAAACAAAAATGTTTGTTTGTTTTATTCACATTGTTAATATCAGGGCTGTCTCCACAATAAACATAATGAAAATAAACAGCTGGCACATGCATAGCCTCAGAGGGGAGTGAATACATATGAAACTCCTGGAAATTATTTGCTCTCATTTGTCCTAAGTATCACAGGATAGGGCTTCTCATCATATTCTCATCCAGCAAAAAGCCCTCCTCACATTTTAAAGAGGTAATTTTCATTATGCAAACAGAGCAATGGAGTCGGGGTGGGGAGAGAAGATCTAACCTATTAACATGGACATAGCTAATGTATGCAATCATAATAATAGAGATGACATGGTGATGAGAAAGATGATAGCATTTACACAGTGTTTGAAGGTTTGCAAAGCATACACTACCTCATCCAATATTCATGGACACCTGGCAAAGTAGGTTCTGCAGTTATTATGAGCCCCACTTTACAGATGAGGAAACTGAACCTCAAGGAGAATAAGTAAGTTGCTTAGAGGTAACATGGCACAAGGTACAGGACTTGGCATCAGGAAGACCTAAGTGTTGCCTGAGACACTTAGTAGCTGTGGAATTCCAAGCAAGTCATTTAACCTTTCCAGAGCCTGGTACAGTGTCTGGCATATAGTAAGTGCTTAATAAATGCTTGTTGATTGATTGATTAGCTTCTCTCTGCCTTAGTTTCTTCATCTGTAAAATGGAGATAATAATAGCACCTACCTTCCAGGATTGTTGTGAATTTAAAATGAATAAATATGTGTATGATAGGGGCAGCTAGGTGGTGCAGTGAATAGAGCAACAGCCCTGGATTCAGGAGGACCTGAGTTCAAATCCGGCTTCAGACACTTGACACTTAACTAGCTGTGTGACCTTGGGCAAGTCACTTAACCCCAATTGCCCTCCAAAAAAAAGTTTTAAAAAATGTATGTAGGGCACTCTGCAAACTTTATTGTTGTTGTTGTTTAATTGTTTCAGTTATATCCCATTAGGGGCTTTCTTGGCAAAGATGCTGGAGTGGTTTGCCATTTCCTTCTCCAGTTCATTTTACAGATGAGGAAAATAAGGCAAACTGAGCTAAATGACTTGCCAGGGTCACCCAGCTAATTAGTATCTGAAGTCCAATTTGAATCCAGGTCTTCCTGACTCCAGGTTTGGTGTCCTATGCACTATGCCACCTAGTTATACCTTATAGTACTATATAAATATTTGTTATTATTATTACCAACAAATGTATTATCATGGGAAAGTCACCCTAACCCCTGGCTTTTATAAGACTTAAATAATAGAAAGGGAAATTCCATTTCAAATAACTACAAAATGCATAAAACGTCTACCTACCAAGGCACAAAACAAAACATGCAGAAATTCAATTACAAAATGCTCCTTAAAGAAACAAAGAACTTAATAACTGGAGGAATATTCAGTGTTCATGGCTAGGCTGTGTCAATATAATAAAAATTATAATGCTACTAAAATTAGTTTGTACTTTTGATGCTATACTAATCAAATTACCAAGGGGATACTTTATAGAACTTGATAAAACAAAAACAAAATTAATTTGGAAAAACAAAAGATCTAGTAGAGCAAGAGATATGATGATAAGAAGTCTCTGCTTCTTTGGAAAATAGTACTTCAAGACTTCAAACTATTATAAAGCAGCAGTCATCAAAACTATCTGGTATTGATTAAAAATAAAAAGTTAAATCAATGCAATGGACTAGACAAGGGAGAATCAGAAACAATAGAACTCAATAACCTAGTGCTTGCTAAAGTGGAAAACATACAATGCCTAGTTTTTTAAAATTCCTTATTTGATAAAAACTGCTAGGAAAATTGGAAAATTGTCTGGTAGAAATTAGACTTAGACAAACACCTTATACCACACTCCACAATACAATCTAAATGGATATGTGATCTTAATATTAAAGATCATACTATTAAAAAAGTGAAAGAGAAATAGATCACATACCTCTCATAACTCTGGGTAAGAAATGTATTCTTAACCAAACAAGAAATAGAAGTAATTATAAAACATAAAATTAATAACTTTGATTACTTGAAAGTGAAAATGCTCTTCATAGACAAAATCAATGCATGTAAGATAATAAAGGAAGCAGTTTAATGGGAAAAAATCTTTGTATCAACTTTCCCTGATAAGAATTGCTGTTCAAGAGATATAAAATACAGATTTCTCCAAAGAGGAATAGCAAAGTATTCACAATCACATGAAAAAATGCTCCAGAGAACTAATAATAAGAAAAATGCAAATCACAACAATCCTTAGGTTTTATCTCGAATCTTGCAAATTGGCAAAAATGATAAGACATGGCAAGTCAACATCAGAGTAGCTGTGGAAGGGTAGGTACACTAATACATTGTTGGTGGAGCTATGAAATGGCATGACTATTTTAGATAGTAATTTGGAATTATGCAAATAAAGTGAATAAAACTTCCATACCCTTTGAACCAAAGAATCCATTGGATTCATACACACCCCACCCCATAAGGAAGCCTTCAATAAGAAGAAAGTCCTCATATACACCAAAATATTTATAGCAGCTCTTTTTGTAATAGCAAAGAATTGGAAACAAAGCCATTTCATCAACTGGACAAAGGCTAAACAAACTGTAGTACATGAATGTAATGGAATATTACTGTGCTGTAAGAAATGATGTGTGTGATGAAAAAAGAGAAGTATACTCTAATGGAAATGCAAGTTTAAAGATCTTCCCTGCCCCTAGGCCCTTTGATTGGCTTAAATGACTCTGAGAAGCTTCTTTGATTTGAAAATATACTCTGCCCCCTAATAGGCTGAATGTGTTCACCTGGAACCTGTGGTGGGAGGCTTGGTTTTCAGGAATGACCACACCTTGATGCTGTGTGATTGGGCAGTGGGTCAAGAGGGTGGTTACATTCTCTGAGCCAGGAGAAGGCTATATAATCCCTGATCTGAGGCTTTGCTTAGGGGCTCACTTTGAGAAGTGTTGTGTGATTTGAGCAGATGAGACTCTGGGCAGCTGTTGAGAGTCCCCCCACCCCCCCCCGCCCCGGCTTTGAAAACCCAGATGTTGATGCTTCCCTCTCTGGTAACTGTGATTTGATATTGATGTAATGGTTGGGCAGTTTTGAAGCCTGTCTGCTTGATCTGTCTGTTTCTCTGTTTGGAAATTTCTGTCTGTATACTCTGAAGTTTGGGGTGCTGACCTTTTCCCCCTGAACTAGATAAACGATATATTTTAATTGATTAAAGCAAGATTGTTAACCCATTTTGAGTTGCTTTCCTTTAGAAAAGCAGATCTAAGAACCTGTGTTGGCAGCCACCCTGGGGATGTTAGGGTGCTTGCTGCTACATATGCAAAGATCTATAATGAACTGATGCAGAGTAGAACCAATAAAATATTCATAATAATTACAATAATGTAAAAGGAAAGAACAATAAAGTGCCAAAAAAAATCAAAAATAAGTGCAAGAAAATTATAAAGATCAAGAACTTCATTGAAGAAATCTGAGAAGGTGCCCCCAACCCACCCCTTCATGGAAGTGGGAGGTCCACAGTTATTACACATTGTACATGTTTTTTAACTTTTTCAGTTTATTCATCAATTGTGCTCATTTTTTTTTCTTCTCTAAAAAGTACTATTTGTTATGTAGGATGGCTCTCAGGGAGGAGGAGAGGGGCACTTATATCATGATTTAAAAAAATAGAAGACATCAATAAAATTATTTTTAATATAATTGGGAAATAAGCAAAATAAATTAAAATGCAATGAAGAATAGATAATGGCAATTTGTGGTTTTCTAAGTCAGTACACAACTGGAGGGATACTTATGGACAGTTTAGCACTCTGTTTCTATTTGAGTTTAACATCACTGCTCCCAGCAATATTTTAAAGCTATAGGCTACAGAAAAATTGCTAATCTACATTGATAGAAATCATTCCCTCACCCCAAGTGAAATCACAGGTCTAGTCCCTATAAACACTTAGAAAAAATGGCACCTTTTATGTGTTTAGAGGCAAACTTGAAAAAAGCATCAATAGTAAATATATTATAATTATTTTCAAGTATGATAACCTAAAAATGCTATTGTTGGTTCTCCAAAAGCCAAAAGCTGAACTCTGTGGAAGCCTCCAATACAACTATCCTTAGATTTTGAGAGATCTAAAAAATGGCCTCCACCTTCTAAATATTTAGTTTTGGAAGTTTATCACTCTATTTCATAGAAATTAAAGCATCAGCAAATGTAGTTTATGGGGGAGTCACCAAGAACTCCCACAAGCTACATATTATCTTAGCTTTATTCAAAAGCCCAGAAAGAAAATCAATATGGAATAATGGAACAGGATAAAATGAGTTCAGTCAGAAAGAAAACCTATCTCCCCTCTGAGGTGGCACTCCTCAGCAAGGCAGAACAGGGGCAGGAAGAAAAAAGCTTGGTCTCCTATAATCATAGACTCCATGATCCATCACAATGACTGCCTGGCAATCGGACTGATGGAAGAAATACAAGTGGAGGTAGATACATTACACTGGCCAATCCATTTCCTTCCAAGCTAATGAAGAACAGCCAGCCCCACCTCATTCATCCCCTACCTCTAATTTATAATGTTTCTAATTAAGATTAGCCTATCTAAAGGAAGTTAAAGTAGCCCTTGGTATTCCTTATAATAAGGCTGTGTTCCATAACCAAGATCCATAAATCAAGTCCATACTGGCACAAAATGAGAAATGTTGAAGTCAACTGGAATTTCTGGAAGTTTAGAGGTGGGCCCACCCTGGTTATTCTTCTGAGTTCTTTCATGTTTGCAAATGCCTTCTCAGGAAATAATCATGGGTAATTCTCAAATTTAGAGACAAAGTTGAACTCTCACATGGGTATGTATATCCTTCCAACACAGAAACTAGAAATCTCCCAAACTGAGTACCTTAGAAAAGCATTAGTTTCAGGGCAAGGCAACATTTTAAAATTGAGCCCTCTGGGCTTCCAGCAAAAGTTTTTGACCTTCACTATAATGTGTGACCTGACTTATTGCCCCCCCAAAAAAATGGTATAAGAGAAAGTCAAATTTTCTAGCATTACAAATATGTGTAATAAAAAAAAAATTATCAAAACAAGGGATAAAAAGCAACAAGGGGCAAAGCTGCTCACAAAAGATATAATTTTGATTACATTAAACAATAGCTTTTGCACAAACAAAATCAATATTTCCATCAATTGCCTTTGATAAGAGTCTGATAGCTCACATATGAGTAATTAACAAAAATATATAAGATCAAGAGTCATTTCAAAATGGATAAGTGGTCAAAAGATGTGAACAAACAGCTCTTAGAGGAACTACAAGTTATTAACAGTCATGTGAAAGTTGGTTTCATATCACTAATAATAAAAGAAATGCACATCATAAGGACTCTAAGTGTTCACCTCACACCCAGAAAACTGGCAAAGATAACAAAGATGGGAATAGTCTGTGTTAGAAGGACTGTGGAAAGATGAGCACACATACATTTTTGGTGGAGTTATGAAGTGGTCTAACCATTCTGGAAAGCAGTTTGGAGTTATGTTAAGAAAATTATTAAAAATGTTTAAATCCTTTGACACTGCTAGAAAAATAAAAGATCAGATACAGAAAGGTCTCATATACATCAAAAGATTCATAAAAGTATTCTTTGTAATAACAAAGAACTAGACACAAAATAAATGTTTGTCAGTTAGGAAACGGCTAAACAAATTACGGTATATGAATGTAAGGAATATTATTGTGCTATTAAAAAAAAACAATAGGGCAAGTAGGTGGCACAGTGGATAGAGTGTCAAACCTGGAGTCAGGAAGACTTACCTTCCTGAGTTCAAATCTGGACTCAGATTTGTGTGACCCTAAGCAAGTCACTTAGTCCTGTTTACCTCAGTTTCCTTATCTGTAAAATAAGCTGAAGAAGGAATTGGCAACCCACTCCAGTATCTCTGCCAGAAAATGGAGTCATGGAGAGTCAGACACGATTTTAAAAAAATGAATATAATGACTAGAGAGAAGCATGGAAAGACTTATGTGAACTTATACAAAGTGAAATAAGCAAATCCAGTAAAACAATATGGTGACATCAGCATACACAGAAATAACAAACAAAACACGGAAGATTGTTTAATTCTGATGATCAAACTTGGCCCCAGAGAAGAGATGAAAAAATGCATCTAACACTGCACGTGGTTGGTTGTTGTCATCCTCACTCAAAGAGGATCAAAATGACATCACTATTTCGGGGTCAAGGTACAGTGTGTCTGACTGTGGCTGATCAGACCAATATGAACTCAGGGGGCTTTACAGGTCAGGCACAAATAGTCCATTTGATTGTTTGGAGTGGAGCTGCCTCTACTATTGCATATACCATCAGATTCAATTGATGCATTTGATTTTCCTCAGTAATTTTTCTTTCTTTTTATATTCTTTGTTACAAAGAACAGCTCACTGGATAAGATAGCAGGGAGGGATGTGCTTAGAAATGAAGGTGATATAAAAATAAAATATATTGATTAAAAAATTAACTTTGTCTTTAAAAGATGAGAACAAGTATATAGTATAGCGACTTTGGAGTCAGGAAGCCTATGCTTAAAGTCCTTCCTCGGACAAATATTGGCTCTGAGACCTTGGAAAAGTCATTTAACTTCTCAGAAGCCCCAGTACACTCTCTAAAACTATAAATTGTAGAGTTGGTACTAATATAATACCTGGAATATAATTAATGCTTAATGGTTTTGCTCATTCATTCATATATGTTATAGGTGAGCTGTTGACCTGCAGTAATAGAAAGAGTTTGCACACCAGAAGTTCCCCCACACCAATTAAACCACAAGTCCAGTCCTGTAATAAAATAAAAGTAGCATATCCAATGCCCTGCTCCACATCCTTCTAAATGTGTGCCCTACAATGCTACCTACCTTACTTTGATGTACCGCGCTAGTTCTAATCTAGAGTTCTGCTAGGGAATAACTTTAGCCAAATTATTTACTCAGTGGCCAAAACAAATCACATTGCCCAAAGCCTAGAACTGACACTCATTTTTATCTGATGATGCTTTGTCTTCATTTTCTGTTTACTGACATGTGGCAGCAATGACTCCAGGGGACATTCTCCTGCCGTGCCAACCTGTGACCAGCATGACAGCTGTCGAGCTCACCAGCAGCTTAAAAGCCTTCCTGAGACAAGGGACTTCTGTCCTGAAGCTTAATATATTCATTGCAAGGTCTATGAATTCCATATTTAGATGCTGCCTTGTTGTGTTTCCGAGGTCTTTAGTGTGCCCTTAAACTGGATAGGATTATGTGGGATCTCTAACAAATATTTTTTCCCATATGTCAATTTTTGTTTGGGGCTATGAATGAGAAGATGGGATTCAAGAAATGCCTTCCTCTAGCATGGTAAGAAGAGGGACCTGGCATCATCACCTCAATTTTAACGAGATACAGATCTCATCTGTACAATGAGCTGGAGAAGGAAATAGCAAACCATTCCAGTATCTTTGCCAAGAAAACCCCAAATGGCGTCACCAAGAGTAGGGCAAGACTGAAAAAGGACTGAAAAAAAATTGATCTCTTACTGAATGTCAAGGAGAATTGCTTGTCCCCCTAAAACTTGGTCCTGTGCTATAGTCATTAAAAATCTATTGAAATGATAATGAAATCATAGATTTGGAGTTCAAAGTGACCTCAGACGCCTTTAGTCCAATCCATTAATGAGGAAAGTAAGCCCAAGAAGGGTAGGGGACTTGCCTAGATTCCCATGGGCACTAAGCATCAGAAAAAGGATTTGAATTCAGGTTCTAGGACTCCTAAGGCCAACACTTTCCCCCACACCAAGCCAGGCTGTGGCTTGAACTAGACTGCTCTTTTCAAATATGTTTAGTGATGATGATAATGATTTTAATAGCTAGCATTTATATAGTTCTTTAAGGTTTGCAAAGCACTTTATCCCATTTTATTCTCACCACAACCCCAGGAAGTAGGGAGTGCTATCACCCCCATTTCATAGATTAGGAAACTGAGGCTGTCAGAGGTTAAGTGACTTGTTCAGAGTTACACTGCTTGCAAGTGTCTGAAACCAGATTTGAACTCAGGTCTTTCTGACTTCAAGTCTGGAACTCTATCCACTGTATCACCTGGCTTTATAAATAGAAGAATCAATAATGGAGGGGGCGCGGCTAGGTGGCGCAGTGAATAGAGCGCCGGCCCTGGAATCAGAAGGACCTGAGTTCGGAGCTGGCCTCAGACACTTAATCCACACAAACAAAAACCTAGCCGTGTAACCTTGGGCAAGTTACTTAACCCCAATTGCCCTAAAGGGGCGGCTAGGTGGCGCAAGTAAGAGCGCCTGCCGGCCTCGGAGTTGGGATGACCCGAGATCAGATCCGGCCTCAGAAAATGAGCACCCACACATAAATAATGACTAGCCGTGTAACCTTGAGCAAGTTACTTAACCCCAATTGCTTAAAAAAAAAAAAAGAATGGAGGGGTGGGTAGGTGGCAAACTGAATAGAGCACCAACCCTGGAGTCAGGAGGACCTGAGTTAAAATCCAGATCCAGACATTTAACACAAAACTAGCTGTGTGACCTTGGGCAAGTCACTTAACCCCAATTGCCCTACCTTTTCCCCTCCAAAAAAGCAACAACAAAAAAAATTTTAAACAATCAAGAATGAGGAAGGAAGGATTTATTGGCAACTGTGGCTCAAGTCTGAATCCAACGGTGCTGCTTTCATTCCACTTCACAACCTCACAGGCGGGTCAGACTAGGTTACTGGGGGATATATAGCAGTTTCTTCTAATAGCCCAACTATGATTTGAGGCAACAAAGTCAGGTAAGTGGTCCATGTATAATGACACCCATAACTACAGGTGGCAAATAGTTTTGTTTCCAGCTGCTGCTATGCAGCATTGGCAAAAGCAACTATCCACTAATGGGAGAGAGAACGGAAAGAGAAGGAAATAAGCATTTCTACAAATGTTACCTTATTTGATCTTCACAACAACCCTGAGATGCTGTTAGGGTCCCCATTTTACATTTGAGGAAACTGAAGCAGGGGTTAAGTGTTTTGCCTTGACAAGAGGACTTGTTCTTGTATTGCTAGAAGATAGAACCAAGAAAATAGATGAAAACTACAATGACAGTGCTCCAACAGACCTAGTGCATTGCCCTGGAAGGCTGTGAGCTTTTAAAGTATTTTAGAATAGTATTGGAGAACTTTAGGTAGAAGTTGTATGATCAACTGTCATGAATACATACAAAAAAACTCCCATACTGGGGGAAAAATATGAACTAGATTAAGTCTAAAGTCCTTTCCCATTCAAAGAGATTTCCTGATAAATGACAGCTGAAGAAATCCAGCATCAATTCAAATGCTAAACCATTAATCTGGACTTTGGAATGTTGGACTTGTCTCATTTATCTTACCAATCCATTGACCCAGCTTCTTATACTAAGATGCCCAAGAATCATAGATACTTAAATACTCAGAGATAACAGTAATTAAATTCAAGTTATGGGGGAAGAAAGTAAAGTTCACTTTAACTTAAGCTAATAGAAAAATCATGATAAAATTCAAAATAAATTTAAAGAACTAAGACAAAGTCTGAGTCCCTTTTTAAGCAGTAAGATAGAAACATTGCATCCCTTGATGCCTATTAAATGTATTGCTGATTTTTTTCAGAATTATGATAACCAAAGAACCCAGGGAAGTACCAGAGAATGAGTCCCAAGACCAACACATGATGGTACCAGATAAAGGAAATAGGAAAACTTCAAAGAAAGTTTGATTGCTATAGCCCCCCTGGCACCAGCCATCATTTTGCTATCATTTTCCATTCTTCCAGATACCACTTGCCCTTTGAACTTCCCCTAAGAACCAATAAGATATTTTCTAATCACTTCAATGTTGAATTTTCATTCATTAAAAGAAGTATATTTGACATCTTTTTTTTTTAAGCAATTGGGGTTAAGTAACTTGCCCAAGGTTACACAGCCAGTTATTTTTGTGTGGGTGTTAAGTATGAGACCGGAACTGATCCTGGGTCCTCCCAACTCTGGGGCCAGTGCTTATACTCACTGCACCACCTAGCTGCCCCTTGACATCTTTTTTCAAAAAATAATTTCAGAAGTTATGCCCTGCAGGCTTGGGTTTTCTACGAAGAAAATATTAGTGCCAACGAACAATCCCTAAGTTATTGATGAACCAGTTGGGTCTTTCTAGAACTCATGGTCTAACATCCTATGGACATCTAAGGGAGGGTGGTTAATCACGTCTCTATGCAGAGATGTCAATCTTGAAACTCACCAGTCTCATCTATTGACAGCTCTCAGCATGTTTACACTTCCTCTTCTTTTTCAGACTCACAGCAACATAGATTTTCCTCTACTGGTTTTCCATGCAGAGAGAGATTTTTCATTTTTCTCTGCTTGTGTTGACTCTTATTCTCATTTTATCCTTTCAAGAATGCCATAGGAGACACTGTTATTCATCACTAATGCTACAGGAGGGGGTTTCTTGGTTACTGCTTCAAGATATATTATGCTGAATCTGTTTTCTTCATTTTCACTCAATTTCAGATACCTCAAACTGTATCTCATTCAACTTTCTTCCCAAATCTATAGGTAGCTTGAGTGGATTGGAGCATTTCCCATGGACTCTGTGATATACTACCGACTCCCTCTTTATTTTGTGTCCATCTCTGCTCCCTACCACCACCACCCCCACCCCCCACACTCAAAGGATCTACCCAGTGCTCAGAAGAGAATTTAACTATTCACAGCAAAAAGTAGCGTGGTAGCATCAACTGAGAATGTTGGCAGTTCTACTTGTGCAAAATTGTGAGCAACCCTGGCTGGGTGAGATGCACGCGCGCGCGCACACACACACACACACACACACACACTCACGCATGTATGCACACCATGTATCCCATCTATGTGTGCTCTCCATGAATGTTTTTGGCAATATGCGTTCTATGCATATGTGCCTTCTTTCACTGGTTATGTGGTAACCTGTGCAATGAAACACACTCATGAGAATATCAGGAATCTTCTTTTGTCACTCCATTTAAGTCTTTTCTCTTGAATTAACTGTGTCTTCTGGCTGGCTAGTGAAATCACACACATCATTGAGGACTCATGAAATGTACTCATAAGTGGGTGCTAATCCAAAATATTTTTATCCTGGGTTTTCTGTGGGCTGTTATAACAGGAAATGTACCAGGGACTACACTTCCCTCTTTCTGATACCGCCCCCCATACAATTAGTAGGTAACTAAAAAGGGTTCCTTTCATTTGTGTCTGTGTATGTCTTAGACTCTTCCCAACATTTTTGCCCCTTTCTAACACTACTGCACTAATAATGATGGTGATAGCTGAAATTTACATAGTATTTTAAGGTATATAAAGCTTTTTTCCATGGATTCTCTCCTTTAAGCCTCTCAATAGCCTTATGTAGTTGTTATGAGTGTGTAGTGCCAATGCAACATTCACAGCACCAACTATCACTATAAATATGCCTATAGAGTGCTCAATCATTAAAATATGACAGACTCTCCATATAGAAGACAGAAGCAAAATATTTATTCAGACACCAGAAAATTGAATCACAAAACCAGTAAGCCAATTCCATCATATTAGCAAAGAAGTTAATAAGCCATAACAGCATAAAGAGCCACAGCATCTTTTAGCCTTCCCACAAACCAGCATTTACTCACAAGCCTAAATGTCTCCCTCAGATGCATCCTCTCCTCCCTCCAGTCTAGCTGCTCTGACTCCCAGCTTCCTGTGGGCTCTGCTCCACCCTTCAGCAAACTCCTCCCACCACAGACTCCATGTTATTATATTCAGCCTATTAGGTGGCAGGGTATATCTTCAAAGCAGGGAAGGTCTTCAAATTCCCTTAGGCAGGGAAGGGATAGGTAAGATCTTCAAATTCCCATTACCATTACAGGGTGCTATTATGCCTATTTTATAAATAAGGAAAGAGGTTCCAGGAGATGAAATGACCTGTTTCTATTCCCATAACAACCAAGTGTCAATGGTAGGATCTGAATTTAGATTTCCCTGACTGCAAACCCAGCCATTTAACCATGTAAGACATATCATTCCCCCTTTAAAAGTTATTTATATCTCTATAAAGTAAAATCTCCCTATAGAGCACATGTCCCTGGCCTCATGGATTAGAAGACCATAAGCTGCATACAACCTTAAACATGCCAAAATTTCAGCCAATATCAACAACAATAATAGCAATAGGGAGAGATAAGATAAAAAGCCCTTTCTCTGTCCTTCCACTCACTCCCTGGAACCCTCTTTCCTCTTAATTGGTCCCCTCTACTAACTCACTGTATTCCCTCCATAAGAGGGAGCTTGACCATGTCTTTCTGTCCCTTTTTCATCACTCCTATCCTACCACTGACCAACCAGGGAAGACTGGGAGAGAAAAATACAAAGTCAATTACACCACTACAAAGTATTAAAGATATTCATGCCTCATTCTCTCATAGTAGAACACATATGGATCCAGAAGACTCCATTTTCAATCCCAATTTTGCTACTTATCTATGTGACTTGACAAATCACTTTACCTCTCATTTATCTCTAATATAAGGGAGTTGGACTGCATGATATTCCAAATTTGTAAAATGCTATGCTTTTTCCCACTTCTACCCTTGGATCGACTTCATTAAAACTTGAATGACTTCCCCTTCTTAGTCCTCTGTATTATTTTAATTTACATAACTCAGTTTCCTCATCTATAAAAGAAGAGAATTGTATTAGATGGCTCCTAGGTCCGTTACAACTCTATGATTTCTTACACTTATACTATCATGCTATTTCCTTCCTGCTCCTGGACTTTACCAAGATGGGAAGCAGGGAACAGAATAAGCAATTAGTTAGCTCCTACTATGTCCCAGGCACTGTGCTAAGTGTTTTACAATTATTATTTCATTTGATCCTCACAATGACCCAGTGAGATAAGTACTGTTATTATCCATTTTTCCAGTTGAGAAAACTGAAGAAGGCAGAGATGAAGTGGCATGTCCAAGGTCACACAGCTAGTGAGCATCTGAAGCCAGATTTTAAATCAGTTCTTCCTGACTCCAAGCTCAGCTCTGTCTACTGTGCCAACAGATGCCACGTACATTTCATAAAACCTTATTGTCTCATTATATTTTCTTCCTGCTTCTAGGCTCTGCCAGAAAATAATGACCCCTTCTGTCATCCTATGTATTTTACTTTATGCATTTAAAAACATTATTCTGAGAAAGGGTCTATACCCTTCAGACTGTCTAAAGGGTTCATGTCACACAAAGGGCTCCTATCCAAGTCCCCAAACTACAATATTAACTTTTTTTCCTGATCTTATTTCTTCCGCTTTCCCATTGCATTCTTAAGAACTATTTCATATCGTTGAGAAAGGCCTCAAGAATCCCCAGGCTATTCATTGATCCTTTATCTATATTTATATCGTAGTATAAACAACTTGGGGTCAACTGGACTGTTCTTGTCTCAAAGCTAATTTTCAACTTAAGTAATACTAAGTTATCCTTAAAAGTCTTCAGGAAATTAGATTCTACAAACCAGATCTTTTCAAATCCTTAAAAACTCATATTCATTATCTTCTTCCTCTAAAGTCTGATTCTGATGATGCTAGATGGTGTGGAGGTAACTAGGATTCTCAAAAGCTACATCAATGAAGCACAAACCAGATAAGTCTTACTAAGCTAGAAAAGCTTTGAGAACGAGCTCTGAAATGGACATTATCCAAGGACAAGGAAAGTTACCTTCAGAGATGCTTACCACCATAAAGCTGACCACTGCTTAATGAATTATTTTTGGCCACAGCATTTCATGAAGAGTCAGAGCTAAGGCACAAAGGGGCTATGTTGGTGGAGGGAATTATCACAGAGATTAAATCAGGATACTCGAAGTATTCAAGATTGTAGTCTTTTCCCCATTTCCTCTTCATAGAATTTAATCCCATTGCTACATACTCTTCATTAAAACAATTGTGGGCATTTGCTTCCCAATGAGTGTATCGTTGTACATCATTTTGCTTATAAAGGTGTATGTACCAGGGCTGGGTCTTAACTTCTCTTTTACAGATTTCAACGAGGGAGATTGAAGGTGAAGGAAAGAGGAGCCATGATGTAGAAAGAATATAGGGTGGCTAGAAATATTAGATTATTGCTATGACTGAAAAAGTTCATCATCCAATGGCCAATTTTCACAGAATCATAGATAGACAACTGAATGGGACCTTAGAGGTCACTGAGACTAACCCTCAAATTCTATATATGAGAAAACTGAAGTTTAAAGAGATAAGTGACTGGCTGCACAGCTAGTAAGTACCAGAGGCGAGATTGGAATCAAAGCTTACTGACTCAAAGTCCATTTCTCTATCCATGATGATGCTACCTTGGCTACAGTTGCTGGAATGAAGAATTCATGGAGGGTGAAAAGAGAAAAAGAAAGTGTTGGACGAGTAGAAGTTGTTGATAGACAAAGGGCTGAGTTAAAACTCCTTCACCTTCTGTTCCAAATGGCAGGTTTCTCGAACAGAGAGAAGCATTAGGTTCTCAACAGTAAGACAAACTTGTCTCTCCCATTTTGCCACATTACTACATTCCTGTTTTGTATCCTAGAAAGAATGAACCCTCACTGCATGTATTACAGATTTAAGTGATTTCTATAACCAGATAATATAGGTCTTCATATATCAGATTAGAAAAAAAGTGGTTTTTATCATGGTCTACACATATGCAGGTAAGTGTAGAGAGACATAGAGACAAAATAGATGATTTCCCTCTCTTCTATGATTTTTCAGGAAACGTCTCTAAAAGATCTGCACTAGTCATAATTAACACTTGTGACCTTACCACTTAGCAAGGTACACTGACTTCATCTCATGTCTAAGACTCCCCATTTAATGAAGAACAATCTTACAGTAGATATATAATAGTTCATTTTTCCACACATCCTTCAACTACCACCACCACTCTAAGCATTCAGGGATTTTTTCCCTTTGATTTAAGGGATTGGAAATTTTGTTTTCTATTCTATCTGTCGCACCTTTTCGTCATCTGTTGGGGGGGGGTTCCTGCAACTTTCCTTTGGGATAGTCAGGCCTTCCTTGGAAGGAAGTAAAGAGGTGAGGAGAAAGAGAATGACTAAAACATCTATGCAAAAACAAAAGTAGAACCTATTTCCAGAGTTGCTTATTCAAACCCTACATTAAGTGCCAAGGGAGGGCAAGAGAATGATGGAAAGTCATGCAGCGGCTTACAAAACACCTTACCTTAGAGGAACTAGGAACACAGTATTGAATATGTAGCATCTGGCACTTGGCCCATAGCCCTCATTATTTTACAATTACTCCAGGATTGGAAACATCAGTGTTGGCACTTAAAGTCTCCATGGTGCTGGCTAGTATGTAAAGGCTCACTTATACTTCTAGAAAACTAAAAGCTAAGAGAAGCCAATTCTCATTTAACACAGCATGGTGCATGGTGTGTGTGTGTGTCTGTGTGTCTGTGTGTCTGTGTGTATTTCTAACGAGCAAACAACAAAGCCACAAGAAAGAATATGGGTACTTACTATTTATAACTCATGGCCACATCTACAAAATACTTTCTTCTCTGTCGATAGACGTTGTCCTTAAATCCCTTAAGAAAAGAAAGAGATTCGTTTATTTAACAATGTACAAGAAAATTAGCTATAGGAAGACTAACAGGAAATAGTCAAAATGTTACATAATGAATGATCGATTCAAATTTCAGCATTGTGTTTTGATGGGTACCATTGACTCAGAAAAGGAAAAATTGAACTTCTAGTAAAATCTCTGCAATTTGGACTCTGCTAATTTAGAAAACGTTCAATAAATTTGAAGTTGACTTCTCTACAATCTATAAAGAATGATTTAACTGAGTAACCAATCATAATTCAGAAGCCGATGATGCAACAAGCCTCCTGCCTTCTGGCAACTAAGTGATTGATGGACTCCTGGAGGTGTCAGGCTAGAGCTCTGCAGGACAAAGGCTGTCTCCAAGACCTCCCAGAGAAACTCAAACCAGATTAAAATGTAATTGGAACAGGTTTAACAAGATAAATAAGAATACAAACATAGATAATGTTAATTTGTAGTTTTCTAAGTCAATATGTGGCCCACAGGGATTAATTTCTATTTCAGTTTGACACCACCATACTAGGAGAGCAGTAGGAGACATAGAGACAAATATTTTCAGACATGGCCAATATTTTGAAATACATTGCTTGATTTGACATATTTGTTACAAGTGAGAGCCTCTACTTGGGGAATGGAGTTAGTGAGCAGTGATTAAGATGTAAAAAAAAATCACCAATAAAATATTTTAAATATACAGAAAAAGAAAAAAAGAATCTTAAAAGGGAAAATAAACAGGATTTCTTTGTTACTCTCATATTAAATTTAGCACCCTTTTAAAACTTACAACAAAAGTTCATAGTTTTATGTACAATTGTCTTCTTTGTTCTTTATGAATTGAAATATTTATGTTTACTGATTAAGCTCACAATAAAAAGTACATTTAATTTTTTGAAGTAACTAAACTCAGCATATTAATGATGAAAACAAGATTTCAAGAGAAGAAGAAAGTTTATTTTAAAAGGAACTGTTTTCAAGCATCTTCCAATTTTTGAAAGCTCAATTTACAAATAACTGATGTGCCTATTATAAACTATTTTTATCTCTTCATAAAATAGGTCCCTTCAAGACATCTTTGGGCAATCATTAGCTTCATTTCAGTTACTTTTGTGTGCTTGAAAGTAATAAGATTGTTATTTCTTTTTTAAAAGTAGTTTTTAAGTCACTCATTTCCCCCCAATTAGTCAAAATGGAGATTTTACTGTATTAAATGATCACTTCTACAGATTCCAAGTATAACTTATATCTTGCCTGTCTTTAAGTGTTACAGAATGTGAAAGCCTCATGCTTTCTGTCTCTTCCGTGGAAATGAGAGTTTCTGTTTTTGTTAAATGGACTATTTCTGGAGTGGTTGCACATGTGGACCTTTTAAAAAATTAAAACTTAGGGAAGTCACCACCTGCACCTGGAGGGAGTTCTATTAAACTTCTGCAAGAAGAAACCTCTGACACAGGTCTCTCTCCTCTCTGTGACAGTCTCTCTGTTTTCCTTTTCTTTAGATGTTCTCAGTCACTTACAAAAAAAGAGAATTGTTTCTTCAAGCTATGAGTGAAGTACAAACAATTTTTTCCTTTTCCTCTATATCCCAGATACCTAGAGTGATATTGTGGAAGGCTCCATACAACCCTGAAAATGGAGTCAGAGTAAGGATTGCCATTGTAAGTAATGTTATCTCCCCGGGAGTTTGAGCTAAGTGGAGGGAATAATTTCAAGAAGAAACAAGACAGTAGGAAGATGTCTACAAACCTAAATAGACTTGGGCCGATTCTGCTGTCAGACCTCACAAATTTACTAGAAAACGGCCAGTTGGCATTGGTTAATTTGATTTTTAAAAAGAAAGAAGAAAACCAAATTACCAGTATGAAAAGGGTGAATTCATCACCAATGAAGAGAAAATTAAAGCAATAATTAGGAGCTATTTTGCCCAACTGTATACCAATAAATTTGACAACCTAAGTAAAATGGATAAATATTTACAAAAATATAAATTGCCCAGATTAAAAGGAGGGGAAATAAAATACTTAACCCCAATTTAGAAAAAAGAAATTGAACAAGCCATCAATGAACTCCCTAAGTAAAAATCTTCAGGGCAAGATGGATTCACAAGTGAATTGTATCAAACATTTAAAGAACAATTAATTTCAATGCTGGATAAATTAGTTGGAAAAATAGGCAAAGAAAGAGTCCTACCAAATTCATTTTATGACACAAATATGGTGCTTATACCTAAACCAGGAAGAGTCGAAACAGAGAAAGAAAATTATAGGCCAATTTCCCTAACAATATTGATGCGAAATTTTAAAACAAAAAAAAAAACAAAATATTTGCAAAGAGATTACAGCAATTTATCACCAGGATAATAGACTATTACCAGGTGGGATTTATACCAGGAAAACAGGACTGGTTCAATATTAGGAAAACTATCAGCATAATTGGCCATATCAGTAACAAAACTAACAGAAATCATATGATTATCTCAACAGATGCAGAAAAAGCTTTTCTGTTTGATATACCCAAAGACTCTAGCTTCTGGGATAAAAACTCAATATTTGACAAAAAACTGCTGGGAAAACTGGAAAATAGTATGGCAGATACTAGGCATAGACCAACATCTCACACCCTATACCAAGATAAGGTCAGAACAAAGTACATGTAAGGGATGATACCATTAACAAATCAGGAAAGTAAGGTATAGGTTACCTGTCATATGTACAGAGAAGGGAAGAAGTTAGGACCAAACAAGACATAGAGAACACTGTGAAATGCAAAACAGATAGTTTTGATTACATTAAATTAAAAATTCTTGGGGGCGGCTAGGTGGCACAGTGAGTAGAGCACAGGGGCCTGGAGTCAGGAGGACCTGGGTTCAGATCCGGCCTCAGACACTTGACACATACACACAAAAACTAGCCGTGTGACCTTGGGCAAGTCACTTAACCCCAATTGCCCTACCCTTCCCCCCTCCAAAAAGCAAAAACAAAAACCAAAAAGTTCTTGCACAAACAAATCAACACAACCAAGATTAGGAGAGCAGAAAGATGGGAAACAATTTTTATAGCCAGTGTTTCTGACAAAGGCCTCATTTCTCAAATATGTAGAGAACTGGATCAATTTATAAGAATACAAGTCATTCCCCAGTTGATAAATGGTCAAAGGATATGAGCAGGCAGTTTTCAGATGAAGAAATTAAAGCTATAAATAGTCATATAAAATGCTCTTAAATCACTATTGATTAGAGAAATGCAAATTAAAACAACTCTTAAGGTAACACCTCACACCTATCAGATTGGCTAATATGACAGAAAAAGAAAATAAATGTTAGACAAGATGTCAGAAAATTGGAACACTAATGCATTGTTGGTGGAACTATAAACTGACCCAACCATTTCAGAGAGCACTTTGGAACTATGTTTAAAGGGCAACCAAACTGTGCATACCCTCTGATCCAGCAATAACACTACTAGGTCTGTATCCCAAAGATATCATAAAAATGAGAAAAGGACTCACATGTACAAAAATATTTATTAGCAGCTCTTTTTGTGGTGGCAAAGAATTGGAAATTGAGGGAATGCCCATCAACTGGAGAATGGCTGAACAAGTTGTGGTATATGAATGTAATGGAATATTATTGTTCTATAAGAAATGATGAGCAGACAGATTTCAGAAAAACCTGGAAAAATGTATATGAACTAATACTGAGTGAAGTGAACAGAACCAGGAGTATATTGCACATAATAACAGCAACATTGTGCAGTGATCAACTATGATAGACTTAGCTCTTCTCAGCAATACAATGATCCAAGACTCATAATGGAAAATGCTATCCAAATCCAGAGAAAGAACTATGGAGTCTGAGTGCAGATCAAAACATACAATTTTCATTCTTTCTTCTTTTTACCTTCTCATCGTTTTTCCCTTTTGTTCTGATTCTTCTTTCACAACATGACTAATATGAAAATAAGTTTAACATTATTGTACATGTATAACCTGTATCATATTGCTTGCTGTCTTGGGGAGGGGAAATGGGAAGGAGGGAGAAAAAAATTGGGACTCAAAATCTTACAAAAATGAATGTTGAAAACTATCTTTACATATAATTAGAAAAATCAAATACTATTAAGTGCAAAAGTTTAAAAAAAAAAAAAGGAATGACCAGTTGGCCCTAGGAAATTGGTCTGTGAGGTCTGAAATCTTCATAAAATGAACTTGGTAAAAGCTGGAGGAATATATACCCCATGGCCTTCCTCTTTCAAAAAGGTCATAACAGTTAAAAGAGTGTCTTCTTTACATGGTGACCCCAATAATGTAAAGGCATAGAAATGTGAAAGACATTGGAACATCAACACAGAGATCAATCTTATCTTCAGAGGATTGGCAGTAAAGTACAGGACCATCCTACTGGCAGAAAAGTGGGATGCTAGAGGTGTAGAACAAGTCACACCTTGTCAGACATGGGCAATGTTTAAGTTTGCTTGTATAAGGTTTAACTGTACATCTTCGTAGCCAGGGATGTTGTATAGGGGTAGAGATGGAAGTCATTGGGAAGAAACAGTATTTTTTTTTTCAAAAAAGCATAAGGAAAATGAAAAATTCCTAAAGATAGTACTTTGTAAAAAACCCAGAGAAACAATGCAAATAAAGAAAGCAATGAGTTAAGATTTGGAGATGCAAAATGAGAAATGTATTTTTGGACATGGTTGATACGGGAATTTGTTTTGCTTGGCTAGCCATATTTGTTATAAAGGTTTTGTTTTGTTGGAGGTTTTATTCTCCCAAAGTAGTAAGGGGGAGGTAAAAGGGAGGGAAAATAAATATTTGTTCATCAGAATATTTTAATTTTTAAAAAATAATAAGCAGAGGTCTTCCTGTAGTAACAGGAGAGTCTGAAGTTGTGAGGTTTTCAAAACTCATGGATAAAGTAATCTCAGAGAGTAAAGCTGAGACCATCCTTTGGGCCCCCTGGATTTTTCAAAGTGACGAATATCACAGCAAAAGAAACAGGCGCCTGCCCGTGGATTGCTCCACATCTGCTCCTCTTCTTTGAGGCATGACACTACCCTAATGGCATCCCACTCCTGTGAGTTTTCCAGCGAAATCTTGTGTACTCATTCAAAGCATGCACCTGCATCATCCTGGAGTAGCTGAAAGAATGAATGGCTACTATCCCTCATTAACCAAGTGTGGTAATTATCCAGAGGCCTCCTGTTAGTTCCACTATTCCAGACTGTCCTATGTGGCAACATGAGCTAGCTGAAAACTGGGAAGAGAAGCCATTGAGCGAATATGCATATTGGCATTTAGAGACAGAGCATTCTTCAGCCACACAGCCTAAGCTGAGCTACAGTGGATAATGGTATCACGGTTCTGCTGCTATCACTCCAAACAACACCCACAATGGACAGTGTCTACCTAGTACCCTCAACTGAACATTGACACTATTGTTTTATTAAATATTGGCTCAATTGTTGCTGCTGTTTGTCCTTCATTCTTTTTCTTTTTTTTTTTTTTTGGAGGGGGGAAGGTAATTAGGCTTAAGTGACTTGCCCAAGCTAGTTAAGTGTCAAGTATCTGAGGCTGGGTTTGAACTCAGGTCCTTCTGACTTCAGGGTGGGTGCTCTCTTCACTGGGCCACCTAGCTGTCCCATGTCCTTTGTTCTTGAAGAGGCCCATGACACCAGGGAGATGATTCTATGACAGGCAAGTGAATTGGATTTAAGTGAGGGAGGACTATGCAAAGTCACCAGTCTTACTTTCACCTCTGGAGCCTTCTGGGTCCAGTGGCCAGATATGGATCAAGACAACTATCGATAACCCAGGATACAGTGGGGGACCTTGACTTTTTCAAGCTAAGGTCTTAAACATGTCTCAGTTTGACTGAGGCAGCACTCATCCAGTGATTAAGGCTTATTAAGAAATGAGGTAAAGAATGGTCTCTTAAAAAAAAATAAATTTGGGAGGGGAAGACCCTCAGGGTTTCTGGACAGAACAAAAACAATTATTATTTACATTTTTTCTAAGCCAATCAGGGCCCAAACCGCTAAGTAGGGCTTGCCCTGGGACCTATTGTTGGCCAAGCAATGAGTGCTAGAGTGATTGGGGGTTAAGGCTGGTCTTTAAGAGAAAAAAAATTAAACAAACAAACAAAAAACCTGTTACAATGGTCTAGGAACTATAGAGTCAGTGAAAAGAACACAGGATTTGGAGTCAGAAAACCTGTTTTCAAATTCTAACTCAGCTTCCTATCATCATAACATTAGAATACCTCATGTCTCTAGGAGTCAGTTTCCTCATCTATAAATATGAAGGCACTGGACTAAATAATAATAATAGTTAACATTTCCATATCTCTTTAGAGTTTGCAAAGTGCTGTATATATTATTATTTTATATATGTAAATATGATATATTAATTATACATTTTATATTAATATATTAATAACACATGTAATTAGATTGCACATATAGCCTCATTATATCTTTTTTTTTTTTGGAGGGGGGAAGACAGGGCAATTGGGGTTAAGTGACTTGCCCAAGGTCACACAGCTAGTAAGTGTTAAGTGTCTGAGGTTGGATTTGAACTCAGGTCCTTCTGACCCCAGGTCCAGTGCTCTATTCACTGTGCCACCTAGCTGGCCCCAATTACCTTTCTAACAACATTTGCAGGAAGGTGAAATTGTTTCCCTCTTTTTATAAATGAATAAATTAAGGCTAAGAGAGGTTGCATGACTTGTTCAGAATCATGTAACTAGTAAGTATCAGCAGGAGGAGTTGAACTCAGATTTTTCTAACTAGAAGTCTAAAGTTCTGTTTATACAATGAGGCAGGGAGGTGGCACAATGGATAGAGGGCTGGACATGGAGTCAGGAAGTCAGGAAGACTGCATTTCAAATCCAGCCTCAGAGACTTGCTAGCTGTGTGACCCTGGGCAAGACACTTAACTTTTGTCCAATTTAACTTCTATTTCTTCATCTATAAAATAGGGATAATAAAAACATCTACCTCCCAGGGAAATTAAAATGAGATAATATGTGTAAAGCACTTTACAAACCTTAAAGCACTATGAAAATGCTATGATGGTGGTGATGATGATGATAGTGGTGGTGATGGTGATGGTGATGGTGGTGATGGTGGTTGTGGTGATGGTGGTGATGGTGGTGGTGATGGCGGTGGTGATGGGGGGGGGGGGGGTGATGGTGATGGTGATGATACCTAGCTATCTCTGAGGTCTTTTCTAGCTCTAACTCTCTAATCCTCTGATTCTAACCCCTGTCTAATAAGCCTTATCTCCCTAAATCTCACATTCTAAGTCTCTTCTGTAGTCAGCTGATTTCCCTTTAGGGACATCAAAGCAAGGTATCCTGGGGACCCTAATCCCTGTCTCCATACCTAGCCCAGCTTTGGGTTTGTCCATGCACAGAAAAAAAATACAGTTTCCTTTCCCTTACTCACTAAATAATGCACCAAAATTAAATTTTGCAAAATGAACATTTGGTTTATCTGTAAAATAAATGTGTGGTGGAAAAAAAAACCAAAGCACATGATTGAGGTGGGGAATTGCTAACTACTTGCAATTATTTCTAGTGGTTGCACATCAAATAAGAGAAGACCTCATAAGGTGGATATAATTAGGAGTAATGGGATGAAATTAAGTGAAGAGAAATTTAGACTGGATACCAAAATAAAATTTCTTCACAGCAAGGTCAGTGATGCTATAGTCATTCTGGGGAAATGGCCAACCCCCTGCTATGGGCTGAATGATTTTCAAACTAGCCTAAGTGGAGCTTTTGGGAATTTAAGGTTGGAAAGAACTCCTTCGTTGCCTGAGAAACGGGTGAGGTGAGGCAATAGATCACTTGCTGTTCTGGGATTAAGCGCCCCGATCTCCAGGATGCTTTCCAGTTGTTTTATTAGCAAGCCTTTTCAATACCCCCTCTGAGGTCCATCAGCATCTTAATTTCTACTGTGTATATAAAAAAAAGGTGAAGCTAGGTGGCTCAATGAATAGGGTACCAGAACTGAAGTCAGAAAGACCCTAGAATTTAAATCCAGCCTCAGACATTTACTAGCTGTGTGGCCCTGGGCAAGTCACCTCACCCTACTTGCCTCAGTTTCCTCATCTGTAAGATGGTCTGGAGAAATAAATGACAAAGTATTCCAGTATCTTTGCCCAAAAAAACCCAAATGGGATCACAAAGAGTCAGACATGACTGAAATGACTGAACAACAAAATTAAAAAAAAAAAACTTTAGGCTCATAAGGTGAAAGGTCTTGTGTAAGATCACCCAGAAAGTTAATAACCTTAGAGCAGGCACCTTTTAAACAAGAAGAATAGTTCGCATTTCTATAGAACCACTGGGTTTAAAGTTGGAAGGGACCTAGAGGAATATGTTTGTTGCATGGGATCATATTTAGAACTGGAAGGTACCTTAAAAGTCTTTCCTTTTACCAATGAGTAAACTGAAGCCCTAAGAAATTAAGTCACATAGGAAATAAGCGAGAGGCAGGATTTAAAGTCTGGTTCGATGACTCCAATTTTAGTACTTTTCACTGTGCCCTGCTTCTTTCTTAGGCTAATATTTCCCCAGACTTGGGATCAGATAACCTTGGTTTAAATCCCTGCTCCCCGCTTTACAAATGAAGATACTAAGTCATTTCAGTCTTGTCCAACTCTTTGTGACCCCTTTTTGGGGTTTTCTCAACAAAGACTGGAGTGGTTTGACATTTCCTTCTCCAACTCATAAATGAGGAAACTGAGGCAAAGAGGATGAAGTGACTTACCCAGGGTCACACAGCTAGTAAGTGTCTGAGGCTGGATTTAACTCAGGAAGAAGAGTCTTCCTGACTCTTCCTGCCAATCTATCCACTGTACCACCTAGCTATCTCTCTTTTGATCTACTCAATACTAAATAAAAGATTTAGTTTTTCCATTGCATTTGTCACTTAGTACAATGTAGACATAGCCACAGTCTGATTTCTGGATTCTGGATTCCACAAACTATATCAAATGTCAACCATAAAGCTCAGGCAACAATGAATATTTCAAATTAATTATTCAGTTTTTACTCTTTCATCTTCATGTTTGACTTCTGTGTTCCTTGTTCCAGCCAAGATTCCAGAGGTCTCATGATGGGACACCCTACTCTCTCCCCACAGAGACATGATGGTTTCAAGAAACAGAATGAGCCATACAGTTTGGGCCATAGTCAATGTGAGCATTTGCTTTGTTTGACTACTTAAATGTTTTTAAAGTTTTGCTTTTCTTTTTTTCCCCAACTGGGTGGAGTGAGGAGAGAAAATAAATGTTTTTAATCACAAAAAACAAAATTAAATTTTAAAAAGATGTTTGTATGTGAGGTGATGGGTTCCTTCTCCCAGACTATTTCTATATACTTCTGCTGGACTTCAAATAGGCATTCAAGTCTCATGTTAAAGAAATATTGCTGAAGAAATGCAAAGAAAATAGGGGAAAATCATTATCAAAGGCCCATATTACTTTAAAGGCAATATTTGTTTAGGGAGAGTAGGGAGAGTGGGAAAGAATTAACCTGGTCCATCATAGTCCTGTTCTAGAAATTTTTACATTTCCATTGAGACTTAAGCCTACATTGTTGCATCCTTACCTAATTATTGACAAAAATGATGTCTTTAAGTATGTCTCCATAGAATGAGAGCTTTTTTTGTCATTTTTTTTGTGTCATAGAACCTTTTGGAAATCCAGTGAAGCCTAAAGATCCCTTCTCAGAAAAATTTTTAGTATGTATAAAATAAGACACAAAGGAAAGCAATTATATTGACATACAGTTACCAAAAATAATTTTTAATAAGTTCTCACTTCCCCTTTCCCCAAAGTTAAGAATCCTTGCCACAGGACAATGATGAGCCCTCCTCAGCATCCCCAAAGTAAAATCCAATTTAGCTAATTAGTATTCAAAAGGCCACCTTCTCTAACTAAATAAGTTGGTTTAGAAATATCTTTCTTTTTTTTTTTTTGCTTATTGGAGGGCAATTGGGGTTAAGTAACTTGCCCAAGGTCACACGGCTAGGTTTTTGTTTGTGTGTGCGTTAAGTGTCTGAGGCCGGATCCAAACTCAGGTCCTTCTGACTCCAGGGCCAGCGCTCTACTCACTGCGCCACCTAGCTGCCCCCTAGACATATCTTTCTACAGTAGATTTCAGGAGTTTCGGAACCTCCTCTTCTTGTATCCAATCCTTTAAAAATAAATGAAACAGTGTGGCTAGGTGGCACAGAGAGCGTCGGTCCGGTATCAGGATGACCCAGGATCAGTCCCGGCCTCAGAAAATAAGCACCCACCCATAAATAATGACTGGCCATGTAACCTTGAGCAATGAACCCCAATTGCTTTAAAAAAAATAAAATAAATGAAGCACAAATATGAAAATGTCATCCCTCAGTCAAGGCTTCTTAATCCTGGGGGTCCATGACTTTGGTGTGGTGTGATAGGCAGATAGATAATAGATGGATAAATAGGTAGTGATAGATGGATAAATGGATAGATAACTATTTCAATGCAATTAGTTGTCTTTGTAATCCTACAAATTTCATTTTATGCAATTTAAAAGATTTTTGAGAAAGTTTCCATAGGCTTCATCAGACTGCCAAAAGGGGTCCATGACACACAAAATCATATTAAGACCCCTTCATCTGCCCTGACTATGGCAGGTTGGGTCATATGAAGAGCTGCTCTCATTGACTTAACATGAATACCAATATAGAATTACCCCACAATAAAATCTAAAAACTCGGAATATCCTCACTGGGATTTTCGTTCTTACTTACTGGGTGATCTGCATCCAACTCTGAGCCATACATGAGAACTCGGTGAGAACATTTGTCTAATTCAGCAATCTTCCGGGGAAACCACAATACATCCTCTAGGTCTGTTAGAAACAGAATATGAGGTCAAAAATATTAGCTTAATCTTCCTATGCAATCTTGACCAGAGAGTAAAGCAAGAGATGTAAAAGTGGCCTTACCTTCCTCCTCTGTCCAAATATTTTCTGGTGGATTCAGAGTCACGATGGTGGTTTGAAATTTCAGCAACTGAATGAGCTCATTAAATTCTTTCTTACTGCAATCACAGTCCACAAAGATTTCTACCTCAGAACTTCTTCGCCTGGATTTCCTAGACTCGATGTGGACCATGTTCACGTGCTTTTCCTAAGGAAACATGACCAAACGAGCTTTCTTAGACATTGTTTTTCCCTGCTTTTGGTCTTTTTGTTATCGCCACCTGGTGGTCAGTAGGTTACCTCCCTCAATTATTCACACATTTTCTTACATGGGTTGCATTTTTGCTACACTTTAAAAAACTAATTTGTTCTTTGTTTTGGTCAATGAATAAAAGGAAAAAAAATGTATACAAGCTAGTCTACTTGGTTACTCTAAGAAACACCACAATTTTAGTAATGTCAATGGAATGTCAAAACATTCAACTACCACACTTAACCAAAGAATAAGAGCAGTTGTTTGGCATTTATATAGACCAAACATTTCGTTGTCTGGAGGAATCTTCTCACCTTTCAGACAGTAATTTTGGTGTCATATAGACATGGCTTCACTCAAGGATTCATTCAAGTGAGTTACCTAGCATATTCATTGGAATGAAAATTCAGGTATTCCCACAGTCCAGATCTGGAACCAACCTCCATTTTTAGCCTACCCTCCCATTTCTTCCATACAAATCCTACTTTATTGTCAAACTAGACTACTTACTGTTACTCAAACAAGTTAGGAGTTTTCTGGCCTCTGAATCTTGGCTCTTTGTCATTGTATATGCCTGAAATGCCTTCCCCAGGCTCACCTCTTCCCCCATTCCTACCTCTAGGTATTCTCCTTATCCTTCAAAGCCCAACTTAACTATTACCCCTTCATTCTCTGTCCTCATAATTCTAGCCAAAAGATCTTACCTGAACTTTTAAAATATTTTCTTTGTACCATATATATCAGTCTCCATTCCATTTTCTTTTACATATGTCTTATCTCTCCTACTGAATTATAAAGACTTTAAAATAGAGAGCTATATCCTATAGACCTCTTTATACCCAACACTACCTTGTACAACCCTCTATTAGTATAATAGGCACTCAAATATTTGCCAAATGAATGAATGAATATAGAATCACACAATTTAGATTTGAGTGCATTTATTCCAATTGACTCATTTTATAGATTAAGAAATTGGGACCCAGAGAAGTTATAATCACATAGCATTATGATCTCATAGTTAAAAACCGTCAGGACACATACACAGGTCTCAACTTTGTGCACTACGCCCTTTCCACTATACTACTCCAAATGATTGGATTTGGCTTTTACTTTTTAAAAAACCCTAAACTGATTAATAACAATCCTCCACTAAATTCCAACTCCCAGGTCTTAGGAGTGAAATATATATAAATATAAAGTACAATTACCTTGGTTTCTCAAAGACTATACATGAGTATTAACCTATTGCTAGGCCCTAGCTGTGACCACTGACTGACCCACCTATGCACCAGCAAGTTTCTATGCACTCAGTAACTGGCTTGGTCAGCCACATTTAAGTAATGAATGCAAGGTTAGCGAATTTCATTCCAATCCAGGTAAACATGGTTAGCAAACTTTCCTAATCACAATGACTTTGTAGTCAATAAGGGGGTTGTAAAATCCAGACCACTCACTGATTGACTGTCCTTTCAGTCTCAGTCCCTGTGGATTTATTCAGCAACAATAGTCAGTTATAAGGGAGGAGGTCTGGGCCCTTGAGCAAAGCATGCATCCCATTGTCTGCCCAAGGTACCACTGGATTGCCAGAGTCTAGAACTAGTGGGTTGGGGAGCCTCATGTTTGCATGCACGTAAAAAATTGCCTTGGGACAGCTAGGTGGCATAATGAATAGAGCATTGGCCCTGGAATCCTGAGGACTTGAGTTCAAATCCAGCCTCAGACACTTCACACACACACACACACACACACACACACAAACTAGCCCTGTGACCTTGGGCAAGTCACTTAACCCCAACTGCCCTTCAAAAAGGGAAAAAAAAGAATTGCCTGACTCGTGCTCCCTTGAGTGCTTATATTCTTCCATTGTATCTCTTCACCCATGACCTCCTCATATACACCAACAGAGCATGAACTATGATAGGTCCTACCAAGCTAAAAGGGCTTTGAGAAGTGGGCAGTGACAGATAACCCATCCATCATCTGAGGATGAATGTAGCTACATGTGGAGAGACTCACCACCAAAAGATGTTTTCACTGAGTGCCAGAGGATTCCTTTGAGGGGCCATAGCAATGCTACTAAGGTGTGAAGAAGTTATAATCTATGTTAGTGGAGGGAATACCCAATCATGGATTCTTAAAATAAGTTAATAATAATAATAATGCATCACATTACTATAGAGATTTACTGTCTTCAAGGTGATTTCAGATCAATTATCTTATTTGATGCTCATAATATTCCTGTAAGGTAGGAAAGACATATTTCCATTTTACAGATGAGAATACTGGGACTCAGAGAGTTTAAGTAGCTTTCCCAAAATTCTACAGCTCATAAAGAGCAGGGAATAAACTACAGTTATCTCTTCCCCATTGTGACTTTCTCCATCATGGTTTTGATATGTCATGAGTCAGCATAAGAAATTAAATGGGAATTTGGGGGGAGTTTTGCAGAAGCTGCAGATGACACAAAAAGGCCAACAGATGGCACAGAAAAAGTTTAAAGACTCAGAAATGCATAAAATATATGTATAGTATTGTATCAACATTGTATCAACATATTTTATCTTTTAATATTATAATAATTCAAAAATAAAGAAAAAACACCAAAAAATTTGTTTTAATATTATAATATTTCAGACTTCTTCTCTGGTATGAAGGGATGGCCAAAAATTTTATGCAGATTTTCCAGATCATAGGGCTGCCATATTCCTAACCCCCATGATGTGGAAGGAATAACTAGAGAACTCAGATCTTCTAGATCCTTTCCCAAACCTATCTTGTCCACACTCTGTGAATGAACTAGAGGACATTGGACATTTTTTTAAATCCCTGTTTATTTCCTGGGGGACAGAGTAGACTTACAAAATAATAATTGTTTGTAATAAAAGAATTGGTCATTATTTATTTGTTTCATTTGATCAATGTAGCTAGCCAAGCAGGAGAGTTTATTTTTTTAGATGCTGATGTTTATTCCCCCAGAATATTAATATAGCAGGGCCTATCCTAGCCCCATCCCAATCCTTGTTCCTCTCATTTTCTAGGTATGACCTTGAAAATCAGGCCATTGTATTATTGTATCAGTAAGCATATTATTAGAGTATTCCCAACAGGGAAAGCTGCCAAGGTAATTCCTTTATCTTCTTACTACATATTCAAGACCTTATTATGAATAATGTCATAATGTCAATATGACATCAATTCATGAAATCCTAGAATCCCAGAGTTAAACGCCAGCTGGCCCAACCTGAATGTTGCATGGAAGGAATCATATGGAAACCAGTGTGGGATTTGAAGACTTCAACCTCAAAATTATTCAAGGAATTGCCTGCTCCAAGTTGCTAAATTGGTGTTTAGCTTTAGACTTAATCTTTTAATGCCATCATAGTAGATCGAATAATGGTGGTGGTATTTGTCTTTCATTCTCAAAGAGGACCATGGCATCAGGAATGATGACTTGAAGTGTAAATGACTTGAAAGTAAATTAGATTTAAGTGATGGAGGGCTATGTAAAGCTTACTCTCTCCTCTGGAGCCATCTGAGTCCCATGGCAAGATATAGATCAGGATGACCAGAGATGACCCCAAATAATGGTGTAGCTCCTGGGTGGATACACCAAATCTCCCCATGCTAAATTTGTCTCCCCAAGTCACATTAGCAGATTTTATATGAGTTCTACCAGTGGAATGCTTCAGCTAAGATAGCAGGTTCTCACTTGCAATCATCTAAATCATCTTTCCCACTCAATCAAGCAGTGCATTTGACCTTGAATTCATTTTATCTGTGACACTAATTATTCCTGACCATCTACAAAGTGTGTATAAATCAAATGATTTTAAATATCCAATGAAGACTTTTTAATTTAAAGGAATACTATTGGGAATCCTTCCTAAAAGCAAAGGATAATTTGATAAAGTTCATGAAATTATAGAATTTTGCCCTGTAAGAGAACTGAGAGATCATATAGGGCATCTTACCCCTTCATTTTATAGATGAAGAAACTAAAATAGTGTAAAGAACTCTGGATTGAGAGTCAGAGGACCTAAATGCAAATCACAGATTTATCATTTATTAACTGTGAGACCTTAGAAAAATCTCTTCATCTTTTTTTTTTAGAGCAATTGGGGTTAAGTAACTTGCCCAAGGTCACATGGCTAGGATTTTGTTTGTGTGTGTTAAGTGTCTGAGGCCGGATCCGAACTCAGGTCCTTCTGACTCCAGGGCCAGCACTCTACTCACTGGGCCACCTACCCGTCCCCAAATCTCTTTATCTTTTGACCCTTCGTTCTTCATAAACATAAAAAAGCAACTTCCTGAATCATATGCAATTAGTGAGTAACAGAATCCAGATTTGGACACAGGTCTCATATCTCTAATTAGTTCATTGCTCTTTCTGCAACATCAAGCTGCCAATAATAGTCATACATGCCCCTCTATACTTTGTGCAAATCTCCATTTGCACACATCAGGAAAACCTAAAGAGAGACACCCT
The DNA here is from genome assembly GCA_011680675.1 of Gymnobelideus leadbeateri. NCBI lineage: Eukaryota > Metazoa > Chordata > Mammalia > Diprotodontia > Petauridae > Gymnobelideus > Gymnobelideus leadbeateri. Next base: position 425,034 of record WOXC01011130.1, on the reverse strand, counting down.
TATGTAGCTTTGTATTACTGCCATTTCCACCTGGTAATGGGGTTATATAAAATTTCCCAAAATTTTCCCCCATATTTTACAAGATCTTGTTTATTCTGTTATTTAGATGATGAACACTACTTCCAAAGTTTCATAAAGTTCTATTTCTTTGTACATACCAAAATCCATAATTATATCATCCCCAGAAATTGACTCACTCCACTGAGTCATGCTTCCCAACAGATTACAGGTCCATAACAATACACATGGCTAAGTCAGGAGATTTTACACATACCTGAAAGAGCCTTAAGGCTTTTACCAATTCACCAACTTCATTTTTCAAAGAAAACACGACTGCAGTCTTTCCACTTTCCCCAGCAGCTTCATTCTTTGCACTACCTCTGTTGCCTTTCTTGTCATCATTTGCTCTGTTCAGCTATAAGGAAGAAGGGACAGAAAATTACAATCAGTCATGGGGTGTTTGAGCTGACAGGCACCTTACTGTTCAGAGATTACTAACTAAACAATATATTGTATTTACATAGCACTTTAAAGTCTGCAAAGTACCTAAGTATGTTATCTCATTTGATCTTTACAATAACTCTATCATTCTCCCTTTTTATAGATGAGGACACTGGGGGCAGCTAGGTGGCACAATGAGTAGAGCACCCGCCCTAGAGTTGGGATGACCTGAATTCAAATCCGACCTCAGACACTTGACACTTAGCTATCTGTGTGACCTTGGGCAAAGTCATTTAACCCCAATTGCCTTGCCTTCGCTCCCCCCACCCCAAAAAAATGAGGAAACTGGAGGGGAGAGAGGTTGAATGAAATGCCATGCCTCACACAGGTGTTGTATGAGGAAGAATTAGAACTCAAGTCTTGCTGACTCCAAGTTCAGCAATCTATCTTCTATGCAAACAAGTATTTATTATGCACCCACTATATTCCAAGTACTGTGCTAGCAGTTGGAGATACAAAGACAGAAATGAAACTGTCCATTTTCTCAAGGATCTTATGTTCATTTAATCCAACCCTCTCTCTTCCTTCCCAGTTTTACAGGTCAGGAAACTGAGGCTCACAGAGGCAAAGTGTGAGCACAAACTCACACAGTTATCTAGTGACAGAGATAGAACCTACATTTAGGACTTCCCATTTTTCCCATGTTAATGATCTTTCCACCAGACTATGCTATGACTTATGAATAAATTAAAGATAATATAAATTTCCCATAAATGAATTTATCAGAAAGTTTAGACTAGTACTGAAAGACAACTTTAACATGAGCAGGGCAATCAAATTCTATCAAGATATTCTAGATACAGTTGAATTGTTCAAAACTGAGAATCAAAAGTATGACAGTAGGCTATTTTGATCTACTAGTTTTGAGTGTTTTCAGCTGATCAGCTAGTGATTCAATTTTTTTTTCTTTTTGGAGGGGGGAAGGCAAGGCAATTGGGGTTAAGTGACTTGTCCAAGGTCACAGGGCTAGTAAGTGTTAAAAATATGTGAAGTCGGGGCAGCTAGGTGGCGCAGTGAGTAGAGTGTCAGCCCTGGAGTCAGAAGGACCTGAGTTCAGATCCAACCTCAGACACAACATACACACACAAACAAAAACCTAGCCGTGTGAACTTGGGCAAGTTACTTAACCCCAACTGCCCTCCAAAAAGCAAAAAAAAAAAAAAAAATGTCTGAAGTCACATTTGAACTCAGGCTCTCCTGACTCCACTCTATTCACTGTGCCACCTAGGTGCCCCATTCAAATTTTTTAAAAAATTGGGGTTCATTTTATTATTAAAAAAATCTGTCAAGAAGCATTAAGATTTTTCATTAGTTAATGTGTTGATTTGTTTCCTTGACTGTACTTATTTATTACAAGGGAAAAACCCCCGGAGTGGAGAGGAGAGGAAAGAGTAATTGGAAATGAACAATGATGTAAAACATAAAATAAAAGAGCATCAATAAAACATTTTTAAAAAGAGGGAAGAAAAGAATTACTAATTAGTAATCTCTGCCTTTAGGTTTTCTTTCCAGCTTGTATCTTGCATTGAAGTATCTCTCATTCAATTATCATAAAATTTTATATACATTTTACAATTACAAAGCATTTCACATACTTCTCATTTATTCCCTGCCCCCCCAAAAAAATACTTAGTAAACATTACAAGTATCATTATACTCATTTTATAAAAGAGGAAAGTGAGTTTTAGAAAAGTTATTATGTGATGCAAGTCAATAAATTCAACGATATATTAAGCACCTATTATTTTCAGGACAAAGCTGGGTCACAGATCCTGCTCTACAGTATCTTTAGATCTTAGAAGGGAGTGGAAAAGAGAAAGAAGATAATTATACAAATAACTCTAATACTAGGGGAAATGAGACAGGTGTAGTAGTAAAGTGCTGAGTGAAGGTAATTGTTTCACCTGAGGGGAAGGAAGAATCAGGGAAGGCTTCATCATGAAGGTACCACTGAAATGGTGCTTGAAAAAGCTTGAGAAGGACTCCAATAGATAAAAATAGTCTGTAGGTCAGAATGAGGGGAAAGCAAAGAGATAGAAGAGGGCAGAATGAGAACAGGGGACAGAGAATGATCCAGTTCAGTTGAAATGTAGGGTACATGAAGTATCAGATAAGTCTAAAAAGATAACTTGGAGCTAGGTTGCACAAAGTATTTGCCAGAATAAGTCATTTATATTCTATCAGATAGACAGTGAGAGGTTAAAGGTTTTCCAGTAGAGGGGTGACACAATCAGAGAAGTAGATTAGTTGCTTTGAGAAGGATGGATTAAAGAAGGGAAAGCCTGGAGGCAGAAAGACCAGTAAAGGGGCTCTTAGAGTAATCTGGGTGAGAAGTGATGAGCTTGAATTAGGATGATTTGAGTGGGAATAGAGAGAAGGAAATGGATTTGAGAGATATGCTGGAATTGATGGAGCAAGGTCACAGAAGAGATCAAAATAGATCAGATCAAAGGTATGGGTTAGTTGCAACTAAGGAAGGCTACCTTGGCTTCTGAGAGAGAAGAGAACAATAGGGGCAAGAATATGATAGGCTGAGAGGAGTGAAAAGTGAGTTAAGAGAAATTGTGCCTAGTGGCTTCAATTGGTAGCAATTGGCAGTAGGAGGCAATAGTGAAGATGAAGAGACAGTTTAGTCTTTGAAAAGAAATGAAAAGGAGTGAAAGGATCACAAAAGTATCACTGAGTCAAAAAATATTATTAAGAAAGTCATTTAATTTTTCAGTGTTTGTCCTTATTTTCTTCCCTAGCCATCCTCAACAGAATACCTTGCATCTCTTATCTATAGGAATAGGGAAGGTATCTTATCGTTACAGGGAATTTCCAAGTGAGGAATTTCCCTCTACCAATGCAGATTGGTAACTGTTGTGTAATATATAGTCTTAGCAAGTTGCCTGGGGCACTGAGAGGTTAAGTGACTTGCCTAGCATCGCACAAACAGTATATGTCAGGGGGGGAACTTGAACTCATCTTACTTCTTGGCTCCGAAGCCAATTCTCTACACATTATGCCACACTGCTTCTGTTCTATCTATAGTAGATACTTAACAAATATTTATTGAATTAACCAAAGGATTTCCCAGTTGAAGACTGAAACCCAGTTCTTCTAACATGAAGCCCAGTCCTCTTTTCACTGCTACAACATAGTGCATAAATTAAACCTGTTACCGAAACAAATTCAAAAGGATCGAAGATTCATTATTCCTATTTTTTATTCTTTCCAACATAACTTGAAAGTAAATAACCATTTTGCAATCTTCCATCTGACTATGCATGTGCCTAAATCAATAAAACCACCATTTGTAACTTCTGACTCTCTAATTTTATGCTGTCAATGGAGATCTAATTGCTACAATGCTGGCAGAAAGTATATCATCCAGGCCCACCTAAATCGTGTCAGCAGATAACAATTGAAATGAAGGTTAAAATCCAGACATGAAAAAACTAGATAACTAATCCTCATGTGCAAATAGAAGCATCTGTAGAACTGAAAGGTATTAAAACTTCATTAGCCATGCAAGATACTACAGTATGTGATTAAGTAATGACTAGTAGCTGGAATCTGCTAATGATAACGATGACAGATTCTTAGGAGTCAGAGTACTGTCAGAAATGAGAAGAACATGAGGGAATAAAATAACTTGCAAATTGCCTTTGACAGATGATGTAAAGTTATTGTAAAATTATGAACTGATGGTGCTCCCATCTAAATGCATACGGTTATGCAATATACTCACTAAGCTCTGACAATTAGGCAAGGAGAGTGCTTCTCCCTCTGCAAATGAAGATATTACAACATTTACAACATTCCCCTGCATTTTTGTAGGAACTAAGAAATGGGTCTGTGGTAGAGAATTCAGAAAAGAATTATTTGCTGTTCTCTTCTTTTATCCCCCCTCTTTTATAAATTTTCATATTAACATTCCATCACAAGTCATTCATACTCAGTTTTTTAATCATCAAAAATTCATAGGAAAAAAGATAAATGTTAACTTTATTATTTGTGATTTCACAGACTTTGAAATGTATGCTGACTTCTGTGTTTAATAGTGATAGTCTGTTTAAAGCTATTTTAAACTACAATTTCCTATTACTTTTAACATCTGTTTCCTCACCATATTAAGAAGATAATCCTAAATATTTAAGCTTCATTTTGGAAGTGAAGAGACTATAATTTTGCTTCTGTGTTTTCTAAATTTAGTATTTCATTCTTACTTTAGAAATTCTTGATGTACTTGCTGGCTCATTTAAAATATCTCTATACTATTAAAATGCAAGGAAAATCATTTACATTTATTTAGAATTTTTTAAAAATTGATTTAAATAGTTCTATAAAACAGCATAATTACAATGGCAAAATTTCCTTGCTTTATCAACTCATTTAGTAGTAATAATGTGTAAGTATAATAAACCTCTGGCTTATGAACAAGCTAAGATATTCAAACAGATTTTTTTCTCCCCACAGAATTAGAAACAGTTGATAAGCTCTGCTATTGCAATAACTAGATATAATTCAATATTTTCATTGCATGAAGACCTGGTTACATTTTCTTTCACTGCAGTTTTCATCTCAAATTAGGACCTAAAACATTTTGCTTTACTCCATTTCTTTTTTAATTTTAAACAACTTTAAAAACTAAACTGAGGAAAGGGAAGCACTTTCAAAATGAAACCAACCTTTTTCTTTGCCGTTTTCAAGAAGTTCTAGATCTAACAATCATTACTGAAGATCGTTTTGGAAGATTAAAATGGAAAAAATAATGACTGACTTTAAAATTGGAGGGGACACATGGAGGAAACAGCAAGATAGTGGTGAAAGTCCAGAAAATCTAACTCTCCCTTGTTGCTCCTCATCAAGAATATTCTTCCTAAATCTAGTACACATTTCCTACTCTAAAGTAAGAAAGATTTCCAACTTCTTTCTCTTACATGCTACAACTTTTTAAATCCTTTCCAAATAACTTTCTAAGAAGGAATCTAGAAAAACATGGGGTATGTTACTTTAGTAAATTGCTGAGTGTTTTAATTCATTAGAGGAGGAGGTCTATAAGTGCTTTAAGGGGGGGGGGGGTGCGTGCGTGCGTGTGTGTGTGTGTGTGTGTGTGTGTGTGTGGTGTGCAAGTCTACTAATCCACAGGTAGATATAGTTGAGAACAAGACAGTTACCAGTCTAAAAAATGCTCTCTTGAAAGTGCCAGTCCCTTGGTACTCACTGTTAAGCTGCTGGATAGCTGATGCTCTTCAGGCACTGCTGAGTCCAAAGAAAGTCCCCTCCTTGCCCAATATTTGCTGGAAAACATCATCATGGCTGGCTGCATTGGGAAATCTGTGCAGTTTCCTTTCTCTACAGCAGGGGGAACCAGCGGACTGGTGGCTAAGTTTGAGTCCTCAGCTCTAGATACAAAGTAGGAGAAAGAATACGAGAGGCTAGAGAATATGAGCCGACTGCTCAGGGAGCTGTCCAGAGTTTGGGTGCTGAAGAAGAAGCAATGAAGCTTCTCTTTTCCCTGCGCTCTTTATATGCGTAACTGGAAACTGATGCAAGGCTGATTAGACAGAGACTCATTTCAGGCTGAGATGGTTACAGCCAGATTAAAGACCTACGCCTTTAGTTTGTCTCCAACATGGAGATTTTTTATTTCATAGTGACCTTTTCACATATATTGAGGAAACAATACACAAGGGAACTTTCTTTGTATAAGAAAACTATTCATTTCTTTCTTTGTATAAGAAAATTACTCATTTCTCTTCTCGAAAAAATATTTTAATCCCTCATATTCCACTTTTTCACACATTAACATTTTTCTGCCTTAATTGCCTTTTATTATTTTAGTGTGATAGCTGTCATAATAACATACACTCTTTCCCAGTAAAGAAAATAGCTCAATGCTCATTGATATAAATACAAGGCAGTGTTTTCATGTTCCATACAGGGTGAAGAACTTTAGCTATAGGTTAGGTACTATAAACACGTTAATCTTAAGGATTCCTCTAGATGCTGGGTAACAGGAAGGAATATTAGGTGTGAAAGTACCTACATTCACATCAATAATAACAATAATGCTCTCACACCTTTATAGTACATCACTTTTACACACTTTTTTTTCACAATACCCTTGTAAGATACATAATGTAAGTGTTGTTATCTCCATTTGAGAACTAAGAGAGATGAAGTTCACAAAGATTAATTGACTTGCCCATGCTCTTTCAACTAGTAAATAGAAGAATCAGTCTTTGGATTCAAAGTCAATAACTCCTATTATAAATATTATTATTACTACTATTATTGGATATGTATATAGTGCTTCAAGGTTAGAAAAGGGAGGGAAGGGAAGGAAATAAGCATTTATTAAGCACCTACTGTGTGCCAGATACTGTGCTAAGTACTTTACAAATATTATTTTATTTAATTCTCATGACAACCAGGGGAGATAGTACTATTATTATTCCCCTTTTGCAACTGAAAAAAACTTAGAAAGACAGGGTAAGTGACCTACTTAGGGTCACACAGCTAAAAAGTATCTGAGGCTGGATTTGAACTCAGAATTCCCTAACTCTAGACCCAGTACCCTATCCACTGTCACCTAGCTGCCTGGGTGCAGTGGATAGAGTGTAGTACTTTACATACCTATCTCATACGATCCTCTCAAAAACTCTATAAATGCTACAGTTATTATCAACATTTTACAGAAGAATGAGGTAATCAAAGATGTGAATGGATACTCTGTTGAGAAAAAAAGTTGCTTTGCTCACTCTCTTGGTTGTGGCACTGTCTTTGATGATGCGAGTTACACTAGCTAGGCACAATCCTCTTCCTCACTGTATTCTATTCTATTCTCACTTTTTAAAAACCCAGATAATAGCTTGGAAAGTAATAATCCTGTTAAGCTCTAACCCACAAAGAGTAGAGTTAGACTAATACTTTCATTACTGTGGGTATTCTATGCTTACCAAGGTGGCTTAACATTACATAAACTCTTTGACCGATTCATCATATTGTTGATTCTCATTGAGCTTGCAATTAAGTAAACCCTCCAATTATTTTTCCTACATGTTGCTTTTAAATCAAGTCTTCCCTATCCTTTATTGGTGAAACTGATTGTTTGAATTTATATGCAGAGGTTTACACTTATATCTATTCAATGTCACCTTTTGTGCTTAGGTTTATTGTTCCCAATTGCCAAGCCCTTTTTGAGTCTTGATTCTGTTATCCAACATGTCTATCCTTTCCAGTTTTCTGTCATCTGAAAATCTGAAACATCTTCTCTGTCTTCATTCAAGACACTAAAAATGTTTACCATATTTATTTATCAAAATTTTGGGTACAGTTGTTTAACCTTCTGTAGATTCACCTAACAGTATTATCATCTAGCCCGCATTTCTTCATTTTTTCTGTAAATATATCATGAAAGACTTTGTTAAATGCCTTGTTGAAATTAAGATATGCTATGTATTCCTTTATGAATTGATATGGTTAAAGTAACCCTATCAGAAAAGAAATTTAAGGTACTTTGGCATAACAGTGCTAGCTCCTAGTTCCCATTTTATTTTCTAAGTACTCAAACCAACTTTGTATACATAATTAATGTAAAAAGCTATCTATCTTGATCCTTAAATAGAAAACACTAAATGGATAACAAATATGAAGGCAACTGGGTTGTAGAGTAGATAGAGAACTGGACTTAGAGTCAGAAAGACTTGAGTTGAAATCTAGCCTCAGACATTTACTAATTATGATCCTGGGAGTTTTTTTCAATTGCAAAATAGGGATAGTAATAGCACTTACCTTGCAGGGTTTTTGTGAGGACCAAATGAGATAATATTTGTAAAGGTCTTAGCACAGTGTTTGGCACATAGTAGGTGCTACACAAGTTAATAATTAGCTTCATAATAGCTACATAAGCTTATTATCATTATTACATGAAGGCAAAAAGTGGCTAGGAACAAGAGATAATAGGTTCATTTGAATTAATCGGTACCTCTAATTCAGGGGTTATTTACCTGGGATTTGTGAATTGACTTTTAGATATTTTTGTCATTTTATTTTAATATAATAACTGGTTACTTTTGTAATCCTAAGTATTTTATTTTATTCATTTAAAAGTATCATTTTGGGGCGGCTAGGTGGCGAAGTGAATAGAGCGCCGGCCCTGGAGTCAGAAGGACCTGAGTTCGGAGCTGGCCTCCGACACTTAACCCACACAAACAAAAAAACCTAGCCGTGTAACCTTGGGCAAGTTACTTACCCCCAATTGCCCTAAAGGGGCGGCTAGGTGGCGCAGTGAGTAAGAGCCGCCGGCCTCGGAGTTGGGATTATCCGAGATCAGATCCAGCCTCAGAAAATGAGCACCCACGCATAAATAATGACTAGCCGTGTAACCTTGAGCAAGTTACTTAACCCCAATTGCTTTAAAAAAAAAAAAGTATCATTTTGAGAAGGGATTTACAGGCTTCACCAGACTGCCAAAGTGGTCCATGACATAAAAAGAGGCTAAAAACTCCTGGTCTGGTTGCATGTAAATCTCCCACCTCAACCAACCAATTTACAAGCATCTATAGTGCCTATTATGCCCTGGTACTGTATTTTACAAGGTTACTCTGAAAATAGTCTTCATATATAGATGGTCATTATTCATGATATCAAGAATGAAGTTGTATGGGGACGGCTAGGTGGTGAGGTGAATATAGCACCAGCCCTGGAGTCAGGAGGACTTGAGTTCAAATCTGACCTCAGACACTTGACACACTTACTATCCATGTGACTTTGGGCAAGTCACTTAACCCCGATTGCCCCTCCAAAAAGCAAAAAAAAAAAGAATGAAGTTGTATGAACAAGGGAAAAATTTTTTAAAACATTATTTTTATATTATTATTATGTTGCTAATATAATGATGATGTATTATTAATATAATAGTATTGTATTATTAATATAATAATGTTATTAAATATTTAAATCTCATTATATATAAACAAAAACATTATATGTTTAACCAAAAACATCTTTTTCTTCCTATCTTTTGTTTATTGACATAGGACTAGAGAACATTTTTTAAAAGATGAGACCATGACCCATTCATTCACAGCCAGTGCCCTTTTAATAATTCAGAAACTGACATTTTGAAATAACTCACAAACCAAAATGAAGAAAGGATGGGACTGGATTCCACAGTAATTCTCTGACTATATCACATCAATCTAATCAACTTAGTCTAAAATCAAGTCATATTGGGTCATTTTGGTGCCACAATCTGAAATGATTGAATTGGTCAGATATCAAGACAGCCATATACACTGCTGCCCATGATTTGCACCCTGATAAAAGTCATTTACTTTCAAGTAAGTATTCAAATGATTACTTGCTTATTATTGCAATTCACCCAAAATCTCCCATTCTTACCACTCAGTCCATAAATGTGACCCGTATTTCATTTACCTCCAATTCAATGAGCATTTATTAAGGGCTTCCAGACACTGAGCTAAGCACTGGGAAAATAAATACAAGCAAAAGAAAGATGGTGCCTGCCCTCAATGTGCTTACATCCTAATGGGGGAAAACAACAATAAAAGAAAACTGAAAAGCCAGGGGTAGGACATGAGGAAAAGGTGGGGAAAAGGTGTAGAAAGTCAGGACTGGGGCCTAAGGAGTAAAAAATGAGTGCCCATGGCTAGCCTGGAAATTTCCTTTAAATGAACATTCTGAGAGGAACCAATCAGAGGAAGGGATTGCAGAGGTGGAGAGATCTTCCAGAGTGAGAAGGCTGCAGGGAAATGATGGAAAAAGAAGATCAGAGAGTCAGGAGCAGAGTCCCAAGAGGAATAAAGACCTTTAAGTTGTGACCAACTATTGTTAGTGCTTGCCCTTCGTTTTATTTTTCTGAACCTACACATACACTTCAGTCTTATCTATAAAATGAGGATAAGAATAGCACCTCCCTAACAGGGTTATTGTGATGATCAAATGAGATAATGTATGTAAAGGACTATGAAAAATGTATATCATTAGGTAAAGATGAGCTATTATTTTTGTGAGAACAAGTGCTACATAAATGCTATCTATTATAATTAGCTATCGTTAATATGCATTTAAGTAGAAGCTGCTTCAGAAATCATCAACATATCTTACACATGGCATTGCATTAATATTTATATCTCCCTACTGCAATTTAAAAGATAGAATCAACAGCCAAGCAATATATGGTTTACTTGAAGAGAATGAAATTAAGCTAAAGGAGAGGATAAGTGACTCATTCAGGGTCACACAGTGAATCAGAAGCTAAACTGACATCAGAACCCCAAGTTAGATATCAAAATTAAAATGCTATTGTTCAGCAATGCCATGACCAACCAGGATTCCAGAAGACCCCATGATGAAGCACTCTATGTACCTCCTGACAGAGAAATCATGAACTCAGGGTACAGATCAAGACTTTTTTGGATGTGGTTAATACGAGAAATTTGCTTTGCTTAACTGATGCATATTTGTTACAAGGGATTTGGTTTTCTTTCTTTCCAATGGAGAAGGGAAGGAGAGAAAATATATTTTTGTCATTTGAAAAATGAAATTAAAATTTTTAAATAGTATATTGACCAGGCTAGAGACCTGACTGGAAATAAGTGACAACAACAAGCCATTCCAGGGCAATATATAGAGGGCCAGAAGTTTTTCAAGACAAAATGCAATGCAATAAGAAAAGATTGTGTATGATTATGTCCATGTAGAGGTAATCAATGCAGTTACTCCAATTCTTTAAAGAATCATGATTTTATCAATGTCTCCTTCCATAAATCACAACTCCTTTATAACTCAGTAGATGGCCTTCAACATTGGCTGTGCCTGAGAGATTCATAACCCTGTAGCCAGCCTGGTTATGAACCTCCCCAACTTAGATTGGTCCTTAGACAAGAGACATATGATCAGTTACCAAGCCCTTATCCAAAGTGTTCCCAGTGTAGGAAGATTGTGACAGCTTGTGCTAGAATAACCTTTACAAGCTCTAGGTAATTTCCGTACCTCAATGAGGCATTAGAATAGAACTTTAATGGAGATTCACATCCAATCCAATCCACGATTGTGATCTAACTAAACAACTAGATTGACCATTTTTCTATTTCATTTGATTCAATTGAGGCTGTGTTGGCATTGCGTAGACATTTCATTGTTGAGTTGCTACAGATGATATTACAGTTTACATAAATTGGACAGAAGTTCAAAGCATTTTTCTTTAAAGGAAAAGTATCAGAAAAATAGGTATGAAAAGGTACCCCAGGCTGCAGGTAAATATTTCTCACCTCAAAATGAATTTTTTAATTTTTTAATTTTTAATTTTTTAAAAATAGTTCAGTAGGCTATTTTCATGTACTACCCATCCCATAACATATGTTATATGATGAAAATTTGAGGTTTGTCAAAGAGATCAAAAAAGGGGAAAGGACCTATTTGCACAAAAATATTTATAGCAGTTTTTTTTGTGATGGCAAAGAATTAGAAATTGAGGGGATGTCCATCAATTGGGGAACGGCTGAACAAGGTATGGTATATGAATGTAATAGAATACTATTGTTCCATAAGAAATAGTGAGCAGGCAGATTTCAGAAAAACTTGGAAAGACTTGCATGAAGTGATGCTGAGTGAAGTGAGCAGAACCAGAACATTATACACAGTAACAGCAACACTGTACAATGACTGACTTTTTCAGACCTAGCTCTTCTCAGCAATACAATGATCCAAGATGATTCCAAAAGACTCATGATGGAAAATGCTATCCATATCCAGAGAAAGAACTATGGAGTCTGAATGCAGGTCAAAGCATACTATTTTCTCTTTGTTTTTATTGAGTTTTTTTCCTCATCTTTTTTCTTTTGTTCTGATTCTTCTTTCACAACATTACTAATGTGGAAATATGTTTAATATGAATATACATGTATAGCCTACATCAGATTGCATGCCTTCTCAGGGAGGAGGGAAAATTTTTAAATTCATAATCTTATAAAAGTGAATATTGAAAACTAATAATAAACATATATATATATACACATATATATTTAAAGGTGGCCCAGGTAAAGAATCTAATACCTTTCCTTTTGTCCTTAAAGGTGGTGGTGGGGGTTGAGAAGGACAAGGAATAAACATTTACAAAGTGTCACTATGTTCCAGGCACTATACTAAGTACTTTTTACAAATATTATCTCATTTGGTCCTCACAACCACCTTGCTAGGGGGTGCTGTTATTATTATTTGCCCAAGATCACACAGCTACTAAATGTCTGAAGCTAAATTTGAACTCATGTCTCACACCAACAGTTAGACATGAGCCAACAATTGAACTACGAAGAATTGTAAAAATCATCCAGCATCAATTTGGAAAACTATGGCTAAATCTGACCCATCACCTACTTCTGAGTGGCCCATGGGCTAAGAATAGTTTTAGTATTTTCAAATATTAATTTTATTTTAAGATGTAAAATTCAATCTTAGCTCATTACTATAAAAATAAAAACAGACAAACAAAAAACCACCAGGTCATTGGCCAGATTTGGCCCAGGGACCAGAGTTTGCTGACTCCTGACCTAGTCCACTGTCTTTGCTTGTTAAGTGAAAAAACTGAGTACCAGAGAAATTAAGTGACTTACCCATGGCCACATAACTAAATAGAGATAAAACCAACATTAGAACCCAGTTTTCCTGCCCCCAAATCCACTGTTCTTTCCAAATGATGTTGCTTCAAATTTAAAAGTTCAAACATGAGGGTGTTCACTGAGAAATTGTAAGAATGGTTTAGCCCTTTTTATTTCAGAGAACACTAGTGCTTCCAACTTATAAGAGGCTAGAGACCAGTCCAGACTTCAAGAGTGGGATTAAAAGTCTACCACAAACCACTATGGTTCACAGTCACCATGGGAGTGGGGGTCCAAGGAAAAAAAGCCAAGATCTATCATTATAAGGAAGCCCCAAGCAAACTTCAATTCAGTAAGTGTTTTTGAAATGCCTATTGTGTCCAAGGTACTGCACTAGGCTATAGGAATACAAGTATTAAGTAGTATGACTTCAAGAGGCTTACATTCTGCTGACACTAATATGTGCTCTGGCAGTACCCAAAGACCTGGTGTATGCCAGGTGTAATGACAATTGGAAAAGATGGTATGAACTCCATGAACTATGACATTCTGTGCCCTCAGAGGAGCACCAAGATATCTGGAAAACTAATGCTAACATATAGAAATCAATTTTAGCAAAAAAAAAAAAACTCTACAGGGCAAAACTTTTATTACTTCAGTGACACCCTCCCTAGTGTCCAATTTTATATTCAAAAATGTAAGAGATATGTGAAGAACTTAGCATTCAAATAAAATTAAATAGAAAAAATGGAAATGCAAAGATTGTTAGTGTCAAAAGTGGAATTTATGAAGTAAACTAAAGAAATCTGGCTTATTATATTTAACCTGGAGAACCTCATTTCCTAGAGGTGCTAAAAAGGTTTATTCTCATCTTTCTAGTATGTACTAGCAGTAATCTTGCCTAGACCAAGTTAATTACCACTAGGTGAAAATTGTCCCAACTTCCAGTCTGTAACACTTAGCTTCCTCAGTTAGCCAATAAACATTAAATTCCTACTACATCCCAGGATCAATCCATTAGAGTTCAAAAAATTTAAAGGCTAGCTAAAATGTAGAAGTTTTTTAAAATGAATTATTTGTTGCTGGCAAATATGCATAATAATGACAGGAATTTGGAGTAGCTTCACCTATTCTTCTCCCTGGCTTCATTTGCATGTCAGTCGGGGAGCTGGGGAGGAAGGGAGGGAGACTGGGAAGGGAAGTGAAATAGAGTCCCCAAAAATGGATTCAGAGGATACCAGCTCACAATCAGGGACTGTGAATAACAAGGAATTTTCTAACTTCAAGTCAGATAATTTCCTGAGACCAAGGATAGAGTCAGCACCAAATCAAAACAGTCAGAAGAATAGCCTTGGGGCAGCTAAGTGGTGCAGTGAAGAGAGCATGGCCCTAGAGTCAGGACCACCTGAGTTCAAATCCAGCCTCAGATACTTAACACAACAACTAGCCAGGTGACCTTGGGCAAGTCACTTAACCCTAACTGCCCTACCTACCCCCCTCCAAAAAGCAAAAAAAAAAAAAAACCACAATAGCCTTAATCTTAAAGGCTTGGGACATTGTTGGCTTTTGTTGGTTGCCTGGCTGGATGTGACCACTCATAGCCATGACCATGCATTAATATGGTTTTAGCCTGTCCTTGTCAAGGAAAGGAAGGCTTTCTAGCTACTGTTGGAGGAGAGAAAGCAGTAGGTAGCCCTGAAAATCAGAAACCAAAAAGATTGCAAGAGAGAGTAGCTTAGAAACCACATGAACAGAAGAGAGGCCCACCAGATATAACCAGCAGAGATAGTGATGCACAGTAGAAAGTGGCAGGAGAATATGTAGAAGCAGATGTAGAGTTGGTTAATTAACAGTGGGCACATGCATCTGTGTAGTGTTAGAGGTATGACCTGCACCAGCCATGTATGGTCCCTGGCCATTTATCTCCCTCCATGTGTGTCCTCCATGCCTATTTCTTTCCAGCTTTTTCTGGCTGTGCATGCTCCCTATATGTGGGCCCTAGCTGCATGTATCCCAGTCCCATCTTTTCTGCATGTATATACTGGCTGGACAATAAAATGCAAATTCATCAGTAGAGGTTAATGTGTTACAAATGGGTGCTAACCTCACACCTATCTAGTACCTGGGATAGTTTTTCTGGGGCTAGTAGGAGGGGGTGGGGTGGGGTGTCAGGTGTCTTAGAGTTTCTCTCACTTCTTGTTGGGCATGTGCTCAGAACAGTATCTCTACAAATTAATCATATTTTGCAAATGTAGAGGCAAATACAAAAATTAAGCTCAATTCTTTACTTCACAGTGACTTCAATTAATTTGTTTTAATCTGTTAATCTTCTGAAGAGCTAGGGAGGAAATCGTCTATTCTTCTTTTTTATTTTCTGTTTCTTTTCTCCCTTGTCCTTGTCCTCCCCCATTTGCCTTTTGATGTACTTTGTTTCTCCACTTAAATACCAATGGGCATCTCTTATTGCCAGTTTGATCTACATGGTGTATTCTTTACTAACTGACCTATTTTAAGCTTTGCTCAAGTTTTGCTTCTTTGTATAAGTAAAGGGGAGGGAAAAGCAATCCTTCATCTTGAAATTTCTTAAGAAGGGCAACAGTAGAAATGAACTAAATGACAAATGTGCTCAATTAAAGAAACTAATGTCTTCCCTAGAAAGGAAAAGGGAGTAGGAAAGAGCTCCAACTGGAAGTATCTTGGCACAACTCTCACACACTCAGAAAAGTGATCCCAAATTCTAGGCAAGTTATAGGTGTGCCATTCAAAATCATAGCTCATAAACCTCAACTTTTCCTTTTATCAGAACAAATAGCTCAGGCAGCTAGCCCATACTAAATACTTTAGAAATGCATTGCACCTTTACTCTCTACCTCTTAGCCTCCTTGTGAGTACTATATTGGGCTCATTTTGTGCCTCTAATCATCATCCCCAAAACTGTTTGAAACCTTGGCCCCACAAGCAGGATTTTGAAGAGGGCCCTCCTGAAATGTCCTACTTATCCTGGGGAACCCTTCCTCTTATTAGTTGACCTCTAAGGGAACTGATTCAGGGGTAGTTATGACTAACTTACCTAATTTTAAACATACTTTTTCTTGAAAGTCAGTTCCCAGAAGTAACACATCAATGTATTCAGCAGTGAAATTCACTAAAAACCATCAGCAAACTTTTTACAATAAAGCCACTAGTTTAACAAATTCACTTCCACAATTTTCTGTGTATTTAATAAATGTTTGCATTAGCCTTTTGCTATAAAATATGCAGGTTTTAATTCTGCACAGTAAGAACTTGTTTGACTTGTTTACAGATTGGTGTATGGAAGATCTTAAGAGCCATACTTTTATGTTTTATTAACTCATGTCTAACCTGTAGCATAATAGATTTGATTCTAAATCCACGCTATCATGCTCAATGTATAAATTAAGCAATCTAAAAGGCACTATAATTTTTTTTTTTTTTGCTACCAGGGCACCATTCCTAGGGCGAGTAATGCCCCATAAAAGCATCTTCTGCAATACAACCTAACAACATAGCTATTGGTGATCCAAGTTTCTGCAGGATTGAGCTAATATGCCCTAATTTGCTAACGACTAGTTTTCAAATAATGAATCTTTCATTGGATTTTCACAGCAAAAAAGTTATGCAGTGTGGTCCAATGGAAAGGAGATGAACTTGGAATCAGAGGCGGGTTCAAACACTACAGACCGTGTGCAAATCACTTAACCTAGGCCATGGCTTATCTTTAAATTAAAGGAGTTGGACTAGATGGCTCCTTCCAGGTCTCAATCAAGATTTTATTACCAAAACAAGACCTAGGGAATTTAAATAGCTTTCTAGTTATATTACACTAATCTTTCACTTAATTACTACTCATAGATCCTAATTGGAATACAGCAGAACACTCTTTCTGTCATACTTTCTATTTTCCTTAGTGTAACAAATGAAAAAAAGAGAGGAGAGATATAGGTTATCTAGGATGTTTAAGCTAGTTGATTAGGGGCTGTCTTTTGCCTCTTTTTGTACCCAAAGTGCTTTAGCACAGTGCCTGGCAGAGTCATTTATTAATTGACTGCATGGGTGTTAAATATTGCACAAAGAAAACAGCAGGTTAACCGTAGATAGAAAAAAAAAGTTTGCTTTACTTTCCCATTTTAGGTACAGCAGGTTGAAGATGATAGTTTTTTATGGTTTTTTTTTTTTTTGCCTTTGCAAAGTTTACAGGGAGGTTTTTTTTTTGTTTTTTTGTTTTGTTTTGTTTTGTTGTTTTGTTTTTTGCTTTTTGGAGGGCAGTTGGGGTTAAGTAACTTGCCCAAGGTCACATGGCTAGGTTTTTGTTTGTGTGTGTTAAGTGTCTGAGGCCAGATCTGAACTCGGAGCCAGGGGCTCTACTCACTGCACCACCTAGCTGCCCCTCCTCCCTCTCATTCTAATGTGTACTTTACAATTGTGTCCTGAGGATTAGTTTATGATCTGCAATATGCCAAGAGTAACAGGAATCATCATCTTTTCTAAAAATCCTGTTCAAAGTTTTAGTAGCTAATTTTTTGTTTTCCTGAAATGTTTTGTTTAGCTTTGATTTTTGTTATTTGTGATCACCCCTATATATTTTTACATTTGTCTTCAATCCATGTTGACTAAGCTATTTAAAAACAGGAAAATTTTGTCATGTCACTATGGCAAAAGTCCCTAGGCCTTTTGCTCTTAAAGTTAAAAATTTTAAGACATGAAATACATAACTATTATTCAACTATTAAAATGGGGATCCTAGAAGTAAAAAGCACCCTAATCACTCAAGAAAACATATTTAGAAGTTTAAAAGAAGGAAAATGAACGAGATAGTTCCACAAGTAAAACTAATAATCTATTTTAGCTCTCTAGGATTACTTCTCATAAGTATTTAACCTTAATTGCGGTAGCCTTTTGGCAAATTATTTCACAGTACTGAAACTACTATCTTTAATTGATTCAATTGAGAATATCTTCTAATCCTTCATATCTATATGGTGCTTTGAGGTTTTCAAAGGGCTTTCACAAGCATCATCTCATTTCATTGTCACTATAAGCTGATGAGGCAGACAAGAAAGCTGTTATTCTTATTTCCTGATGGGGAGGCTGGGGGTCAGACTAACAAAAAGCCTACAGATACATATTAGGCTAGCAAAAGGGTCAGGACCGAAATAGAAGCCAGATTTTCCAACTTCTAACCCAGAGTTCTTTGTATTTTGCCATTCAGATCCCCTTAAGCATGCATCTATATATCACAATTTTAGGTGAAAACTTAAATTACTGACCATTCAAAAAAATAACTCAGACTCAGAATTCACCTAAATTTTGTTTTGTCTGTCTATGCAATTCAAAATAAAAGCTACTTTCCACTTTGTATTTGATGTAGTCTTGGTCAGAGCCTACTAAACAACTTTAATAACATTTTTATATGAAAAAAAGACAGCACATTTAGTTAAAACGTGTTTTAACCAAAAAAGTTTATATTTTTAAAAGTGTCATTAATTTTACAAAAGTTCAACTTGCAAAGGAGTAAAAATTGAAGTAGGTGGCAAATGTCATAAGAAATTCTCCAACCATCCACCCCGCCCCCCCCCCCCCATCACCCTTTTCTCCAGAAAAAGCTTACATTCAGGCAGGAAGAACAAGAAGGGCATCATGATGTTCTAGTAATTTCCTGGATAACAGGAAATGAAAGGCTGGAGATGTTGAGCTTTATATCAGTTTGCTTTTTCTCTGAATAGGCTTATTCATTATTAACTGATAAAAGATAACACACATGTAATATTAAAAGCTAAAATATAATGGTTCCACTGTGATGATTTTCAACATCTATTGAACTAAAAAAGAAAGTTTACTCAGCTATCCCAACTTCCTGAAATAATCTATCTTCTGCTCATTTCAGCACTATGTTAAAAACTTTTTCTTTTTACACTGTGAACATCAGGTTCAATAAGATGCCTTGAAAGACCAGATAATAATCTCCTCCATATTCAACACCACTGCCTGTTCTGGACCTGGTGATCAAGAAATTTTTATGTAATGACAGGGGCAGATTTCTTTCTCACTCCTACAATTCATTCAAAAGATTATTTCAAGCATACAAAAGCTAAGAGATACTGAAGTCCAGCTTGGAGCTTTTTTTTCCATATTAACAAGAGATTTTCTCCTTAAGTGTGATTTAATTGAAAACACTAAATCAACTTCAGGTTTATTTCATAATATGTACAGTAGTTAACAAATTACAATACAGTGAATCAGTAATGTTAATTCCACATAACTTTAAAAAGTCATGCAGTACATAGTGTAGTATAAACAAACAGCCTTTGTCATATACAAAAAAAAATGCATTATTATGAGAAATGTGATTACTATCTTTGCCATTTTATACATATTTTAAGGTTTCCTCCCAGGAGTCCTTCATAAAAATTCTAAGAGTTTACTAATCGGTTAATGCATTATTAGGAAAGAATAAACATTATTAGTAAAGTTAGATTACTATCAATTAATTTTAAAATTACACCAGGAACAGGATTAAATGTATTTTCGTGAAATAAATCTTTAGTTAAGAAAATAGTTTTGAAAAAAGAGCTCATACTGAAGGTACGCATTAATTTTGTCAAATTAGTTTGTACAAATCAACAGTCAAATTTATTACGCTGAATAATGAAAATATGCCTATCCTTTTAATACTCATAAATAAGTGATCATATATGTAGTATTTATATGCACAAGTGAAGAGATGTTAACATGTAAAAATATACTGTTCCTCCACTTAAGGAAAAACATAGATCATTATGTGGACATCAAATTGAATTTTAAAATGTCCAATTCAAATCTACATTCAATCAGCACAAATACTTAAGCAGAGTATTTTTTGTAAACAGTTAAGAAACAAATCCTATTTTTCTGTTTGTTTTCTTAGTTAAATCATCTCTATTGGGAAACAAGCTACTTTTCAAATTGGCCGCAGGCTTCAATTTTAATTCCATCAAATCCAAAAACCACCAAGACTTCTGGGTAAACAAAGTGAATGCTTTTAAAAGTGCATAATTTCCAACTCATCCACTTTAAATATTATGCAATTCCAGTTCATCAGCAAGAAAAGAAAATGCACTTGGCTATAAAAATATTAAGGAATGTTACTGAAAAGAAAAGGCTATTTGGTAGAAGTAACTACAAAAATAATTAGTTTAAATCTTTGTAAAGCTTTAATGTAAGAACATCACAGTACACTTTCTTTCCAAAAACCTTAAAGCATAATCAACTCCAAATTATAAATATCCACCTTTCAAGTACTTGAAAAAGAATCGCAGCAAAGCGTCTCTTAAAAAATTAAGTAAAGAAGACTGATCATGCAGGTGTTAATCTGCTGACACTCTGTGACCTCCCTAACTGCCTCGTGCTGTCATCGCTGGTTCCATTGGTGGTAATTAAAGGCAAGGAGCTATTCTGAAATGCAGGTGTAGAACAACTGATCACACCAACATTTTCATCTTCCCCAGTGTCTGAATCCGGTGTTGTGACTTCACTGTTCTGGAGTCCCAAAATTTCGCAGACTGCTTGAGGCAATTCCTAAGTAGAAAAAAAAATGAAAGTTAATAGTTATAGAGAAGAAGAAAATTGTAACAGTAATTTTTGTAATGTTTAAAAAAGTATATTTCATTCAAAACTACTTTGGTAGGCTCTTTTATTTACCTATTAAAATAGGTGTTTAGATCCTTGAAGAAACAAAAGTATGACAAAATAAGAATTCTCATAAGAAATACTCTAGATAAAAATACAACACAGAATAATGATCTGGCTGAACTCAACCTACTAAGCATTAATTTTGCTTTTTAAGGAAAAAAGAAGTAATTTTACTTTGTAAAATGGATTACAGGTCTAATTAGTAAAACTTAATCGAAGAAGTGAAATACTATTCATTTAATTATTTCTGATCATGATTTCTATTTCTTGCTCCTGAAAACTTAATAGAATGTCCTACTCTGCATTTACTAATTCAATTGGATAATTTATCAAGGCTTAGTTAAATTTTGTCGTCTCTCAAGTCCTCTTAAATGTTTAATGTTTGCTACATTTTCTTAGTATGTGTTGTTTCCTAACTGGAAAATGTTTTCAATTAAGAGAGATAATCTAAGTAGCCAAAAAGCTGGCCAATGCTTTCCTTGGCATTCCTAAAACTATCATTTATTTATTTTGCCTCAAGTAAGGAATAACTTTCCTCTAACTACACATCTCAAATTCTTAAAATTACTATGGCATACCTTGCATTTGGTCATCTGTATAGAAATTGCTTCTGCCTTGCATAATACATCTTCCACATCAATTTTCATGGACAACTCATTGATATGCTAAAATGCATTCATAAAATAAAATTACAATAAAAAATTAGACATATCATAATAAGCTACCATAAGAATGTTATCAGTTCTATTTCAATGTGATAAAATTTTTATCATCCAAGTATTCAATTTATACAAATATTTTTTCTAACAAAATGTTTAAACATTTTTATCCTAAAGAACAGCATTTAAGTTTACAGAGTAAGTTCAGTTACTATACAAGAAATGTATAACCTATAAGAAAAGGAGGTTGCTTTCTCATTTAGATTAATTTTATAATGTTTTTTGTTAACCCCAAAAAAGTCATTAGTACATATTTGTTGCATTCTCTCACCTGAGTCTAAAACTTCTGCAATGATTCAAATACAGGTTAAATCCTTAAAATAAGATATTTTTGAAATTTAAAAAAGCATATAGGTAAACACTAAAAAGTAATTACTTCTCATCACTATCCTGCTTTGCAAAGATTCCATGGAGGAGCCCAAAACTTCCAAATAGGCTGAGAATGGGTCACTTTCACTTGCCTTCTTTAATCAACCATTATTAAAGCACCTCCTTCATCCAGGGCAATCCCTCAGGCTCTAAGAATTCCACCTCAAAACCCACAATGGTCAAGGAGTGTATAATGTTCTACATTCCACTGGAGGGATACATGCACAGAGATGTATATACAAAAAAACTGACAAGCTAAAGGGCAGTAACAAATAAGAAAAGATTTCATGGAGGAGCTGACAGCTAAGCTAAGTCTCAGAGGATTCTGAGAGGGGAAGCTGCAGAAGAATGGAGTCTGGGGAAGACTTATGCTGAGTTTATTTGAAAAGCATAAAAGGGAAAAGAGTATATCAAAGACTGTTAATTCAACAGTCCAGTTTGGTGAGATATAATACAGCAAAGTGAAAGGGAACAGCATGAAACTTTTTAGACACAGACAACGTGTCTTGCTTTGACATTGTTCAACTCTGCATATTTGTCACAAGAGTTTTTTTTTTCTTTTAGATGGGAATAAGGGTGGGAGAGAAAATAAGTGCTTGTTAATTAAAAAAAGAGAATAGTATTAAATGAGGCTTAAGAGAGATTCTAAAGAATCTTAATGTCAGGCTGCAGAAATTCAATAAAGGATGCTCCAAAAATTTTAGTGCAATTTTAAGCTATTAAAGTTTAAGTTGGAATGTTCTTTATCATCCTCAAGCCAATAAAGAACCACGAAAGGTTTCTGAGCTTGTGAGTGACATGGTTAGAGCTATTCTTTAAAAATGGTTTCAGTTGGTACTACACCTATGAAGACTGAGAAAGAATGAAAGTGTAGGTCATGGGAGTTGGGGCTGCTGAACTAGGAAGCCAGAGTGCTGAAGAAGAGAGCAATGTGAATATTAAAGTCCCACAAAAATGAATGTAGGGATTGAGAGATTCCTTGAAAAAGGAGGATGAGAAGCCTGGTAGAAACCAGCAACAATGTGAAAGAGGTACTCAACACAATATCTTCTTGCAAAGCCTGAAAGAACACTACTCCAAGGGCTCCAACACAGCAGCTTCCGGGCTCTATTACACAGAGGTGCAGAGAGTCACCTCTACAGGTTCAAGAAGCAGCTCCAAGATCATCTCTCTATAAGTGAGCTCCAAAGTTCCTTTACAACTCTAAAATTCAATCATCATAAGTGAGAAGGCAGCCACACAACAAAGCTGTAAACTCCTTGGGCTGAAGGATTCTTGAGGACCCTACCACCACTCACATCTGGCAATCATCTACAGCTTTGAGGAAGGGCTGAAGATTTTATGAGTTTTGCATTTAGATCCCTATTGCTAATGAAGATATATGCATAAGGTATATGTAAACAGTTACACGCATATGCAAGTGAAATGTTTTCCTTTCTTTGTAGCATCAGAAGTAAAGGCATCCAAGCCAGGCTCTTCCAGGAGGTGGTGGAAGAAATGGAAAAAAACTGTCTACTGCTTCTGCTAGGGAAACCAATGAGGCTCTCTCTGATGATAAGATCACAATTATCAACTCCATTCAGGTTTTATATAAGACATATTTGGGAAAATGAATGTGACCTAAATTTAGACCAATGGGTATATGATATTACTATAATTTGAAGCTATTCAAGAAATTTATTTATAGTCCATTGCAAAAATGTTCTGTATGTTAATGCCACCAAAATGAAACAAAGTCTACTAAATATTAAAAGCCAAGAAAGTGTTGATCTTAATAAACTATCACATACCTTAAGTATTTCATTAAAACCATAATGCTTTTCTATGATTTGCTGCTTTTCAGATTCTAGAATAGCACAGCAAAGAAGAAGATGGAAATTCTGACAAGGTAATTCAGTCCACATTACCTATAAAAATAAAGAGAAATGTTTAAATTATTCTTAAAGTTTCTAAGATACATTTCTAAAGTTTTGATTCCCTAAGAAACAATGCTATGCTTTATGCGTACATTAAGCACAGTGCTAAAGTACAAGAAAATTCTCACTGAGTAGCCCTATATACTAGTAGGAAAGTACAAAAAGGGCCTCTTTATAATCAAGTAAATGAACTAAAGAAAAGTAGAATTCAGAAAATATCAAGCTGTGGTATTCTGAATAGAAAACATCCTCAAGTCACACCCCATATCCAAGTCTAGCAAACTTATTTTGCCTAATCTACAAAACTGACATTCTTTAAAAAGTTCAAAAGACCTATGGGTGTGGCCAAGCCAAAGCTTTAAGGCTACTTGTACAAGATTTATTCTGACTCCTCAAATTCTTGATTTGAATTTTTTCTCCTATAAGGGTCAGACTAAATCTTGGAAATATAAGTTTCATTATCACAGTTTTATAGAGGAGAAAGAATATATAGGTATGGCTTGCACCACTAGAAACACCCAATTCTTACTGAGTGGTCTGTCCAGTTCATCCCACTCAATGAAACAAGAGGCAGCATGATGAGTGAACAGAGCTGACTCTGAGGTTGAGGACAAACAATGACAGTTGGATCGTGGGCAAGTCACAAAACCTCTTAGTACCCCAAGCAAATTACAAAAGGAGTTAATAATCCACACCAGAGTATATTCAGAGGGAGCCGTGATAAAAAATGAAACATACCTTAATGGGTATGTTTCAATGGCAACTCCACTGGAACATGGACAAATAATTCTTAAATCTAGCTCAATAATATAACCTTTAAAAAGCAATTTTCTAGAGTGATACAATGACATGTATTTTAATTAAATATTTCTTTTCATCATGCGTAACTATTGCATCTTGCTGGAATAGCTGAATGTAGGAATAGAGTACTAGGCCTGGAGTCAGGAAAGCCTGAGTTCAAATCTGGCTTTAAACACTTACTGTGTGACTCTGAGAAATTCACAACTTTCATCTGCCTCAGTTTCCTCAACTGCAAAATGAGGATAGTAACAGCCCCCAGGGTTGTTGTGAGGATTAAATGAGATAATGATCATGAGGCTGACTCAGCACAAGGCCTGGCACTAATAATAAAGGAGCTAATAATAACGTATTAAAGTTATGCACACCACTGTCATTCTTCCTTGCTGAGCCTGGCCCCCAGGCTCTCCCATCTTTTTGGAGAGTACAGTCTAGCAATTATTCCTTCTCTCTCATCTTTAAACTCAACCCTTCTACTTTACTTTCATCCCTCACAAACATGCTCAAGCCTGCCCAACCATTAAAAACAACAATAACAACAAAAAAACCTTTTAAACTCTGCCATCTGCTCACTCTATCAGCACCCTCCTACCTTCACTAGTTTTACACTGAGTCAAGAAATATTTAAAGTAAATTCCATTTTAAAGTTTAATTATAATGCAATTAACCTCAAAAATTTCACTTAAAATATTCTAGTGAGCTAAGGCAGATTTAGTAGCTATTTCTAATATATGATACTTCCTTTGTATTAATAAGCCTTAATTTTTTTAATGAAGTAAAGTTGATAAATCATGAAAAAGAATTGATAAACATGAAAAATAACACATTAAAAAATACATCAATTCTTTTTCTGAAATACATTCTAGAACACAAAACAGCATAAAGCAGTAAAAATCTTCTCAATCTAAACATGGCCCTCTCTCCTAGGAAGGCACAAGGACCACTAGGAAAGAGTACTTATGAAGAATATCTGGTACATATAATTGGCATCATTACCACAGGATAGGGTTATTAAGTGGATAGGCTTGCTACTCTCACAATGGACTTAATTTCCCCATTTTATTCTTTCTATGCTTCTTTTTGGTTTGCTTGTATACTTAAAGATGACCGGACATTATGCCATTTGTTCAGTGTAAAAAGATCAAAGTAAAAAACTTTAATCCTTCTTTAAAATAAACCTTAATCCAGTATACTAATCATCCAGTGTCTCCTGTGCACAGCTGAACAAGCTGCCACCTTGACTTGGAGTGTCACTGCTGTCCCATAAGCTCATCTGTTTCAGATCCTCAAGGACTCTGGAGTACAAAGTACTCTGGTCTATGCGAGATTGGCTAAGCTTCTTGGGATGAAGCCTGCCCATAGCACATGCTCATAGCTCCAGCAGCTCCTGGTCAGAAGAGATGGTTCCAGGGTATGCCTGACACTACCTTCCCTGCCTCAAGTTTCTGATGGATTTTGATATACTTCCAGGGACTGCAAAACGTCTTGAATGATTCTGAGTCTCACACTTCCATGGGCAGACTAGAGATAGAGAAGGAAAGATCACAAATGTAAAACCTTAATATATTCAAAAACAACAGAAAACACCAGTTGTACCATACAGAACAAAGTTTGTTTCTCTGGATGATAGAAATGAAGGTTCAATAAGTATAAAACACAGCTTGTTACCTCCCATAATCGAAGAATGTCTAGAAAGCTAAATTCCCTTTTGAATCTAATTAGAAGCCAACGGAAACAAAAATAAAGGTATCCTGAGTCTTGAGATTCTAAAAAGAAAGAAAAAAAAGATATTTTAAAAACAAAAAGCATATTGTTGTGGCACGTGTGATACTGTAACACATTACAGAGCTATCTATGAAACTTAAGACATATTTAGTCCAGGCCATAAAAAGAATAGTGTGTTTAAATATGTATTAGAATTATCAAATAATAAAAACTCAATAGGTTAAACTATGAAGGGGAAAAAACTCAGTTGCATACCCATGTACATACATATGAATATATGTATGTACCTGTACGTGAATACATACATATATGTATACACATCATACATATATAAACACATTTCATTCAGTGAAGCACTGTATTTTTTCTAGAATACAATTATAAAAAGATGATTCTGTTTCAGTCAATCATTTTCCAAAGATATCTGTAAAATTGTTCTGCCTTTTTTTCTTAAGAGCTCCTTAAATTTCTTTTGTTAACAACCTACTAAAATTAGGAATTAGTTTTGATTCATTTAACATACCTAAGTAACTGCAAAATCCACTATCCAGCAAGCGAAGTAAGGTACTTAGTTGAATTAACTGTGTCTTCATGCCTTGCATCTGTTCTTCAAAATTCTGATGCTTTAAAAGGAAAGAATTATTATGGCTCCATGGAGAATATAAATACTTTATGCCATACAGATAATCACACATTACAAAAGTGCCATTTATAAATTCAAACATGGACTTATCATTGTTCTGTTGATATGTGGAATAAACATTTGATTCTAAAATAAAGCCTACAAAGATGGAAAAAAATTTGGTTTTATTGTCTTGACAAGGAAAATTTTTTTTCTTTTATTCTCTTCTAAAACAAAATGCAGAAACACCATCTCTGAAGTGAATAATTCATATACTTTCCATCTATAACAAGAAATTTAGTGGTAAAGTGTCATGCAACTAAACATAGGAACATTAAGGAAAACAAATAGTTGTCAAATTTTTCCCTTCATTCTATATCTCAAATTATAAAATGAAATCAACCCCTAAGTACTTCTTGTCCTCATTAAATTAATATAAATGACCAGTTGCTTAGATGCATTCCTTAGATTTAAACAATTCCTTAGATCCTTTGGAAAGTATTATAAATAGCTCTCATTCTATAAAACTGACATATAATAGCAGAATTAAGTTTCACCATATGTTAGCATTTAGAAAAGGTACAGGTGATCACTACAAGTCACCATGGGATCATTAAGAATAAGACAAGCAAGGGGCGGCTAGGTGGCGCAGTGAATAGAGCGCCGGCCCTGGAGTCAGAAGGACCTGAGTTCGGAGCCGGCCTCAGACACTTAATCCACACAAACAAAAACCTAGCCATGTAACCTTGGGCAAGTTACTTACCCCCAATTGCCCTAAAGGGGCGGCTAAGTGGTGCAGTGAGTAAGAGTGCCGGCCTCGGAGTTGGGATGACCCAAGATCGAATCCGGCCTCAGAAAATGAGCACCCACGCATAAATAATGACTAGCCGTGTAACCTTGAGCAAGTTACTTAACCCCAATTGCTTTAAAAAAAAAAAAAAAAGAATAAGACAAGCCCATTCTCCAAAAGACAAATGGTCAAAGGATATGAACAGTTAGTTTTCAAAAGAAGAAATGCAAGCTAGCAACATCAAATGAAAAAAGGCTCCAAATCAATAATAAAATAAGAAGTACAAATTAAAACACCTCTGAGATTATACCTCCCGTGCACATTATACTGGCAAAAATGACAAAAATGCAAAATGTCAACTGTTAGAAGGACTATGGGAATTCTGGCATAGTAATGCCCTGCTGGGTGGAGCTATGCATTAGTTCAAACATTCTAGAAAGGAATTTAAACAAAAGGAAAGTTTTCAAAGAAACCTGGGGAAATTTGCATGAACTGATACCTAGTAAAGTGAAACAGGGCCAAGAACGGCAATTTGTACTATAAATATCAATATAATAACAAATCAGGATGCCAGAGGATCAACAATGAAACAACATGTGAAAGATTCAAGGTGTAGAATGAGACCATATATTTTTATTTTCTGGGATATACACTTCTGGACACAGGGATTTTTTTTTTTTTTTTTGGTTTTTTGGTGTGTGTGGTTTTTTTTGGGGGGGGGTGGAGTATGAACATTTGTTATAAGGACTTTGCTTTCTTTTTTTTTTTTTCCAAGGGAAAATTAAGGGGAGGAGGAGAAGAAGCCAAGGGGCAGGGCAGAGATAGGTTTGCTAAAAAAAAGAAAGAAAGAAAAGAGGGTCATTGAAGCATTTTTAAAATGCACAGAAGGAAGGGCAAAAAGAATCACAGAAGCAGAAAAGCTTTGAAAGTTACCTGGGAAATTTTTTTTATTTTAAAAGAAATGCAAGCTGTACACCATGATTTAAAGACATACAATCCCCTTTTTTTTCTTCTATTATGTATATGAAAGTCCTCATTTTATTCAATATTGATTAATTTATGAATTTTTAAAAAAATTTTAAAGCAAACAATACCAGCCTTCAAATCATTCAAAAGTACATTATTTCTTGCCTAGGAGAAACAAAAGTTAAATGTACCCAAGTTTAATAGTAAAATAGCATTTTAAAAGTTTAATAAATCGTGGCTTATGTTTACTTAAGAAGTGGAGACCAGATAAATCATCAGACAAGAGCTGGATGAGAGAAGGAAAGGAAGCAGAGAAATAGAAAAAAATGGAAAGAAAACAAACCAAGAAAAACTATAAAGGACAGCACTAAAATGAAAAAGGTGGGAAATGTTGTTGCTTGCTCTAGGCTGCAAGTAATTATTTCTCACTTCAAAATGATTTTTAAAAAATAGTTCAGTAGGCTATTTTCATGTACCACCCAACACCATACCATATGGAACATGATGAAAATTTGAGGTTTGTCAAAGAGATCAAAAAAGAAGCAAGAACCTATTTGCACAAAAAATATTTATAGCAGCTCTTTTTGTGATGGCAAAGAATTGGAAATTGAGGGGATGCCCATCAATTGGGTAATAGCTGAACAAGTTGTGGTATGTGACTGTGATGGAATATCATTGTACTGTAAGTAATGACAAGCAGGATGGTTTCTAAAAAAAATGTAGGAAAACTTATATGAACTGATGCAAAGTGAAGTGAGGAGAACCAAGAGATCATTAAACAGAGTAACAGCAATACTGTACAATGATTAACTGTGAATGACTTAGCTATTCTCAGCAATATAATGATCCAGGGCAATTCCAAAGAATTCATGATGAAAAATGCCATCCACCTCCCAAAAAAGAACTAAAAGAATCTCGAATACAGATCATGGAAAACCATTTTTCACTTTCTGCATTTTTTGTGGGTTCTTTTTCCTTTGGGTCTCTGGCTTCTTTTGCATTATGACTAATACAGTAACATGCTTTGCATAACTGAGCATGTATGACCTATAACAAACTACTCACTGTCTTTGGGAAGAGGGGCAGAGATGAGGGAGAGAAGGAGAAAATTTGGACCCCAACATTTCAAAAAAAATGAATGTTAAAAAATTGTCTTTACATGTTAACTAGAGAAAAAATATATTATTTAAAAAATGAAAAGAGGGGCGGCTAGGTGGCACAGTGAATAGAGCGCCGGCCCTGGAATCAGAAGGACCTGAGTTCGGAGCCGGCCTCCGACACTTAATCCGCACAAACAAAAACCTAGCCGTGTAACCTTGGGCAAGTTACTTAACCCCAATTGCCCGAAAGGGGCGGCTAGGTGGCGCAGTGAGTAAGAGCGTCGGCCTCGGAGTTTGGATGACCCGAGATCAGATCCGGCCTCAGAAAATGAGCACCCACACATAAATAATGACTAGCCGTGTAACCTTGAGCAAGTTACTTAACCCCAATTGCTTAAAAAAAAAAAAAAATGAAAAGAAAATTTGAGAGTTGTTTTGAGAAAATAGTTGGAAACCTCCCTAGGAGTGCTTCTAGTTCATCAAACACAGGCACAAGAAGAAAGGCATGAAAGCAATAATGCATGTAATTTTTATGTGATCTGAACCCACCAGTATCTCTGCTTCTCACTTCCGACTTCTCTCCATATCGTGCCTTCCTTTTCAGACATCTCCCCTAAGCATCTTCTTCTTCCTCTCTAGTCAGGTCACTAGATTTCCAATTCTGTCAATATCTATTTTTGGTTCTCTCGTTACTTATCTGTGTTAAGCTCTCTCATTTTATCCCTCAGAATCCACTATTTTTAGATGACTATTTCCTTGTTAATGTTCTGATTATATTATTCTGGGTACTTAGACTGTTTTAAATGGTTTTTAAGTTGAAGACAGAAATAATTCCCTCTACATGCTAATACTTAGAAATTTCTAAGAAAATATCAATGAATTAAAGAGAAAGAGGTGTGGTTAAACAAGTAAAATGCAAGAGGAAAAAAATGAGAAAGGTTGAAGAATTATTATAATAACAAAGCCCAAATTATTACACTATACTATAACAAATTAATATAATAACAAGGTCATACCATGTTCAGAAGTAGTAGAGCTATTACTCTATGTATGATTAAGCCTTGTCTTAAACAGATAAAAAGATCAAAATCAACTATTCTAAATGGGAAAAATTCATTTATTTGACCAATATTCTAGGAAGTCCCATGACTCAGGAGCTGCTAGGTGGCGTGGTGAATAGAGCAATGGCCCTGGAGTCAGGAGTACCTGAGTTCAAATCTGGCCTCAGACACTTAACACAGAAAAACTACCCATATGACCTGGGGCAAGTCACTTAACCCCAATTGCCCCCCCCAAAATAAAAGAAAGTCCCATGACTCTTCTGCAGATATGAATGCTTTCTTATATTAAATTCTGATCTTTCTGCTGTTTCACTGTTAAAAAAAAATACCCTTTTTTCTATTAAAGAAAATAATGTCAACATTCCCAAGTTTTGAGGGACCTAGAAAAAAAAAATCCACTGGAAAAAATTTATATAACTATTTCCTCAAAGCCACTCAAAACCACAAATTAAAGAGACCGACATGAGGAAAATTTTATCATTAAAGCTACATTAGGTAGGTCTAAAAGTAAAGGAAATCTTTTTCTTACCATTTGATCCATGTAAGATACAAAGCACCAAAAAGCATCCACCTCATTCTCCATCACATACAAAAGAGGAGAAAGCAAGTCACTCATTCCTTGGACATATCCTGAAAAGAAAAAAAGGGGAAGAAGAGATTAATATATCACAAACTTACATTAACACATTCCCAAATTTTAACAGTAGTAAATATGAATATAATTTGACAATGGCAAAATTTCAATAGCCTTGCATGCTCTTAAAGACACATATAAATGTCATGCATTGTTTCAATGAAAATTGATTAAACACCTACCCATGTAAAAGAGGCAGAAAAAGAGCACAGCCTAGTGAACAGATGGCTGAAGTTTGAATCTGCCTCTAACACACACTAGTTGTACGACCATGAGCAAGTTCTTAAAGTTCTCTCTGTCTCAGGCAATTCTGTAAGACTGTTGCAGAAAATTGACTTCTCTGTGGTGTGTGGAGATATTTCCACAGCAGGACATCTCAACAATGATTAAATGACAAACACAAACCAAAAAGAACTAAGAAAACTGCTTGAAAATTCCATCAAATCAGGCATAGTCATTTAAAATGTTATGTCAAATACAACAATTAACTTAATACTCTCTCAAATAGCTGAATTTAAAGATAGCTTCAATCAACATTTCAGAAAACTATATGGACATACATTTTATCACCTACAGCTTTCTTAGGTAACCAAAAAAAAAAAATGGAGTATCTTAGTAAATTTCTAAAAGGTTATACTTTTCTAGTCTATGCAGTAACCAGTATTATAAGAAAATTCTCAAATTATTGAGAGGACCTATAACCAACTTAAAATAAAAGAACAAATTATCTCCACGACTTGACAAAATGCTATTGCTATAGCTGCCTATACACAAGCACTTACATGCATGCACTCACCTTATCAAGGAGAACTACAAAAATTATTTCTCTACAATGATGAGATGTTTAAAGACAAGTAATATACTGAAAAATGTTTATGAAAATACTATAATAGCTCTCTATATTAGTATCTCATTCCTCTAAGAGACTGCATGATCCTTGGGGACAGAGATAGTCCTATCTAAACACTGTATCTTCTCTAGAGTCTAGCTTAGTGTTCAGTCCACAGGGAATTGCTGTTGTACTGTAATTTTATAAAGAACTTTTCCAAATGCTTTATTTATTCCTCTTGTTAAGTCATTTCAACGGCTGACTCTTCATGAACCTATTTGGGGTTTTCCCAGCAAAGATATTGGAGTGCTTTGCCATTTCCTTCTCCAGCTCATTTTACTGATAAGGAAACTGATGTGAAACAGGTTAAATGACTTGCCCAGGGTCACACGGCTAATGAGCAATCTTCTGAGGCCAAATTTAAACTTAGGGACATGAGTCTTCCTGACTCCAGGCTCAGTGCTTTACCAACTGTGCCACCTAGCTGCTTAGCACACCCCCCATGCTAATCATAAAATATTTGCATTTTCAAGGAAGGAAAGGAATGGAAAGACCTGAAGACATAAGGAAATCCCAATATGGATGTTTCTTCTATAATTTCACATCTGTACCTATAGTATAATTTATATAGTCTCAAAAGAGTTGCCTGGAATGTCCACGATCACACAGCAAGTCTGTGATAAAACCAGGACATGAATAAATCAAGGGCTTCATGACTCCAAGGCTGGCATTCTATGAACTACACCATGCTACCGTTCATAAGAAAAACTATTCTTCCAACAGTATAAAGGACAGATGGAGGGTGGAAGATGTAGAGAGAAGTAGTAAAGACAGGAAGACCTATGAAAAACTAAGGAGGATAATGAAACAAGTCCTAGGGGTTGATAAAAGTTTATGCTGGAGTTGTGAGAAAATAAAGAAAAGGGTAAATATTCAAGAAATGTTATATGGAATTAACAAGATGTGGAAATTGATTAGTTGGGGAGTGGGGAGAGAGAAGAATCAAAAATAATCCCAATACTCCAAACACAAGAAACTGAGTAAACAATGGTATCAGAGACAGAAACAGTGAAGAAAGAATTGGGGGTGGGGAGGGAGAGAATACTCTATTTTTAATGTCAATGGGACATCTAAGTGGAATGTAGGCAACTGTGGATGCAAATGTTCCCTTTTTCTGTTCATACCAATGCTCTTCCAATTACCTAGGTTCAAAACTTTAGAATCACCTTCAACTCCTATATACCCAATCAACTGTTAAATCCTATAGATTCCACCTCCACAAGAGCTCTTTCACCCAACCCCTTCGCTCTACTCAAATGGCTACCACTCTAGCTCTTCATCACCTCTCACTTGGCCTACTGCAATAGCCTCTTAACTTATTTTCCCTGTTGCCTCTCTCCAATACATCTTTCACAGAGCTAACAAAACAATATTCTTAAAGCACAGATCTGACAATCAATAAAATCCAGTAGTTCCTTATTAGCTACAGAGTCATATCCAAAATCCTATTTAGCATTTAAAACCCTTTACGTCTTGGCTCTAACCTATACCTACCGGACTTATTATAAACTGTTCCCTTTCATGAACTCTGTGATCTAGCAACCTGGGTCTTTCTTGTTGTTCTTCTGATGACATTCAATACCTTTATCTCCCTGTCTCTTACACCTGGAATGCACTGTCTCCTAGTTTATTTCAATGCTTTGTTACTACCTCCTACAAGAAAGCTGTCCTTATCTCCTACAATGACTACTCCATGAAGTTACCTTCTATTTTGTATTTACTTACATATGTGCATGTTATATCCCTTGATCAAAAATACGTTTCTTGGGGGGTGGAGTCAAGAAGGCAGAGTAGAAACAGCACTTCTGTGGAGTTCCAGCCCACACCACTTCAAAATTATGTTATACGGGGACTCTGAATGACCTCTGGAGCTCCAGAACCCACAAAATAACACAGAGAAGCTAACCTCCCACTGAGGACAGTCCTGCAGCCCAGCAGGGAGTAGCCAGCACAGCGCTCTGGGAGCCTAGCCTAGGACCACATGAGTCGGAGGTTTTAGCCACAGAGCAGCAGGACCAGCTGCTGGCTGGAGAGACTCCAGAACATCAGCAGCTGTGGTGTTTCCAGAATTACCAACACATAGATGCCACAAAGTGAGAGGTTAGTGCCCTGTGGACTTTGGGACTCATTAGTTGGGAGTGTGAGTCAGCCTCTTTCCCTGGGGGCAAGAAGCCACTGAGAAGCTTCAGCACACCCATGGACACACAAGGCAGCTTCAGTTCCTGCCCTGCTAACTGTAGGGGGATCCGGCGATCAGTCTGGGGGCTAATGGCTCTTGCTTTACCCTTCTTTAATCTGGAGTGCAGTCTGGGGAAGAGGTCTTGGGGTATGGGACCAGCTTGCCAGAGTGTGCGGGGGCTTCAGAGAGGGCACCCATCTTATACCTCTGGCAGCTGGGGAAACCCCAGCGTTTGGGACTGAAGCTCCCCTGGCTGATGATGGCAGAGTCCTACTGTGGCAACAAGCCCAAAAGTCAAGTAATTGAGCAGCAACATGCCTAGGCAAAGGAAACAAAATAAACAGAAAAATTCAACATTAGACTCCATTTGGGGGGCAAAGAGGATTGAAGCATGGAATAGGAGGAGGACTGGGAGGTCAGAACTCCTGCACCAAAAGCCCCAAATGAAAATATGAGCTGGCTACAGGCCATAGAGGACCTTAAGAAGCAGATAAGAGAAGTGGGGGAAAAATTGGGAAGAGAAATGAAAATGATGCAAGAAAACTATGAAAGGAGAGTCAACAGCCTTACTGAAGAAAATAACACCTTAAAAAATAGACTAACTCAAATGGCAAAAGAGGCTCAAAAACGCAATGAGGAGAGGAATGCTCTAAAAAGCCGAATTTGCCAGATGGAAAAAGAATCTCAAAGGCTCACTGAGGAGAATGTTTCCTTCGAATTTAGAATGAACCAAAGGGAAGCTAGTACTGTTAAACAGATCCAAACAAATGAAAGAATAGAAGGCAATGTGAAATATCTCATGGGAAAAACCACTGACCTGGAAAATAGATCCAGGAGAGATAATTTAAAAATTACTGGGCTACCTGAAAACCATGATCAAAGAAAGAACCTAGAAATCATCCTTCAAGAAATCCTCCAAAAAAAAAAAGAAATCCTCCAGGAAAATTGCCCTGATATTTTAGAACCAGAGGGCAAAACAGAGGTTGAAAGAATCCACAGATCACCTCCTGAAAAAGATCCCCAAAAGAAAACTCCTGGGAATATTATCCAGAATTCCCAGATCAAGGAGAAAATACTACAAGCAGCCAGGAAAAAACAATTTCAATATTGTGGAAACACAATCAAGATAACACAGGATCTGCCAGCTTCTACACTGAGGGATCAAAGAGCATGGAATATGATATTCCGCAGGTCAAAGGACCTGGGATTAAAACCAAGAATCACCTACCCAGCAAAACTGAGTATCATGGTTCAGGGGAAAATTTGGTCATTCAGTGGAATGGAGGACTTTCAAGCATTCTTGAGGGAAAAAAACAGAGTTGAATAGAAAATTTGACATTCAGATATAAGAAGTAAGAGACGCTTGTAAACAGGGAAAAGAAATCATCATGAACTTATCAAAGTTGAACTGTTTACATTCCTACATGGAAAAACAGTAACTGTAACTGATGAAACTTTTCTCAGTATGAAAATAGTTGAAGAAGGATATATGGGCATATGAATACATATGTGAATGTGTGTATGTATGTTTACAGATATACACAGATAGAGGACACAGGTCGAATGTAATAGGAAGGGATGATACTTAAAAGGTGAAATTAAGAGGTGAGAGAGGAATATAATGAGAGGAGATGGGGAGAGACAGAATTCAGTAAACTATTTCATATAGAAGAGGCAAGGGAAAATGGTTACAAGGGAGGGGAAGAATGGGAAGGCAAGAACCATAGAGGATTAAAGGCCATAGAGGACCTTAAGACAGATTTGAATTAGATTTGGATTCTCATTGAATTTGGATCAGGGAGAGAATGACATACATACTAAATAGGATATCTCACCCTACAGGAGAGTATAGGGAAAGGGATGAGAGGGGGATGATGGAAGGGAGGGTGGGAGGGAAGGGGGGAGGGAAATTGGAAGCATCCACTTATGAAAAGGGAAAGAATCAAAGTAGGAAATAGACCAAATGGGAGGTGGGATAGGAGGGAGGAAAATATAGTCAGTCTTTTACAATATATCTACTATGGTAAGGTTTTGCATAGTTACACATGCACAACATATACTGAAATGCTTATCTTCCCAGTAAGGGTGAGTGACAAGAGAGGAAGGGAATGAATTTGGAATTCAAAGTTTTAAAATCAAATGTGTAAAAATGTAGAAATACTATTATTAATACTATTTTGCATATAATTGGGATATAAGTTGTACAGGCATTGGGGCATGGAGATTCACCGTGCCCTACTGGAAGAGTCGAGGGGGGTATGGGAGAAGATATGGGAGAGAGCAGATTTGATGAGGGGATATCCCGTGGGACTGCTATTCTGGGGTGGGGAGTAGGGAAAAAATGGGGAAAAAAAGTTATAACTCAATATCTGGCAGAAATGAATGATGTAAACCACAATTTAATAAAGCATTTGGGAATAAAAAAATAAGTTTCTTGAGGGCAGGAACTTTCACTTTTGTCTTTCTTTTGTCCTTTAGGGCTTAACATGGTGCTCTGTATTTAGAAGGTGTTTAATAAATGCTTGCTGACTGATGACTAGAATATCAAGCAGAGTTAGGTTACCATACAGGTCCATATAATGGGTTAAATTTACCTAAAAACTATAAAATAATCTACTGGTAAACATTCCTGGATACTTACTAAAGGGATAAGAACTGGACCTTTTATTTCATTGGTATCAAGAACTTCTGGACGAGGAAACTCCCTCTACCAATGAAGGTTTGTACCTTCTGTGCAATTTATAGTCCTAGAGATCTGTCTAGAGCACAAAGAGTTTGAGTCACTTTTCCATGGTCACACTAGAACATTTTTAACATATTTACACTTTCTCTCTCTCTCTCTCTCTCTCTCTCTCTCTCTCTCTCTCTCTCTCTCTCTCTCTCTCTCTTCCATTCTTAGGAAAAGGGTAAAAACTGTACTTTTTATTTATTGGGTAAACAAAAGACGGGTACTCCATTCCATTAATAATCTACCCAATTATTTTTGAACTTCTAAAGTAATCACATGATTGTATTCACTAATCTTTTTTTTTTTAAGCAACTGCTTTTTATTATACAAACTGCCTTTCTGAAAAGCTAATTTTCACTGAATACAAGAGGAACAGGCAAAATAGCAGATCTAAAAGTTAATGCATAAAAAAATTATGTAGACCTTTTTAAAAAAATCTATTTTTCTTCACTTAAGAAATTTGTCTTCCCCCTTGTTAGATAAAGTCTTTCCCCTCTCTATACAATCCAGAAAGCATAAGCAACAACACTTATAATCCAATTTCTCTACTGCTGGTTCAATTTCATAGTCCTTTCTCCAGTTTTTCATCCCACCTCACCTTCTTCACCTCCTGCTACTGAGATTACTCATGATCCCGTCACATTTCCCGCATTTGCTACAAATTCCACACTAGAACAACGTAACTGGGAGGCCCTTCGGATAGATTTGTAAACACAAAACTAAGTCACTAGTTCTCAAAAACAAATCAAACCATAGTCTTAGAATTTTTGTTTTCATCAAGCAATGCCTCCATCTTCCTTTAATTTTTTTTTTTAACTTTGAATTCCCTTGAGTTCCTGCAATCAGACTTAAATATTATTAAACAGAATTGATGATCAGGGACTTTTACTAACAGGGAAAAAAATTCATACTGGGTCATTTCACTCAAGATATTAATACTTTTTTTATATTCTTGTTCAATTTTTGCATTTTTGTTAATATTAAATAAATTCTTAGCAGAGAGGAGTTATGGTCTGAATTGGGTTATTAACTAGATTCTTGACCTTGGCCAAATCATATACCTCAATAAGCTTTAGGTTCATCAACTGTAAAAGAGAGAGTTTGACAAGTCCAAGGTCCATTCTAGCCATTAAAAAAGCAGTAAGTTCTATTCTGTAATTGTTCAAGAAATTATTTCTCACTTTGAGAGTTCCAAAGATTTGAAGATTTATCATTCACCCTATTTCCTTTCTGTCTGGGACGGGTAAAGACAACATACAACAAAATCATTAGTTATTATTGCTAATAGTGACATTCAACCCTCCATCTCATCTTAGTAACTTGGTTTTCTCAATATTTCCAGGACCTAAATTAAAAGCTAAGTAAAAATTAACAACTCAGCTGCAATAAGTTAACTGTTGACCATGAGGACAGGCCATGAGGTATAGACAGAGAAATACTGGATTTGAAGCTTGAACACCTGGGTTTAATCTAGTTCTTCCACTTCTGTGACTTTAAGCAAGTCATTTAACTCTTCTAAGTTTCAATTTCCTCATTTCTGAAATGAGAATGGCCTAGGTGATCTCTAAGATCCTATGTTATAACCCTGTTAATGGGGGTGCCCAAGGACATATCTTAATTGCCTTGGAACCAGAAATGAAGTGTCAGGTGATTAAGTACTCTGCACCACAGTACCATTAGTTATGCTTCAGGGACAACTAAATCCAGATCCCCAAACTCTCAGAATAATTCTTGTTGGTCTTAGGGCTTATCTCAAACTATGAAGTTTGAAATAAAAGTGACAGGGGATGTAGACTAGTACAAGTGCTTAGCCATGTAAAGAGTTCATTCCCAAATCTGAAGGATAGAGCTATTATTGTTGCCATTATTGACGATACCATTAATAGCTATATAATTCTATAAGGAATTGTTAGAACAAAGGGTATGATTTATTATTCCTGTGTGCTCCCAGATTTCTTACAAATATTTTATTGGCCAGGAGGATATAATTTACCAAACATTTACCAACAACAGTGATTTTAGCAATAGGTTGTATTCCTGCTCTGACCTGCAATATTACTGATATTTGAACCAGATTTTTGAATTTTTTGAGTGTTTTTTTGTATGTGGTTAGAATTGGATGATGAATGAGAACATGAAACAAAGATGAGATGAAAAGGGGGAATCATGGAATTATAGAACAGGAAGATCTAATTCTGTCCAGCTGATAAAAATGACTCTTTTACCACTGAATGACTTACTAAGAAATATACATCTATGACTTACCTATATTCCTATGTACCCAATATTGATTAAGTTAAGTTCATTCACACAAGCAATGAAAAGCTCTTCTAATTATGATCAGCTTAGCAAATGTAAGCTAATCCATGTGTGCAAGGTTAGCAAACTTTCCTAATCAAAAAGACCACAATAATTGGGAGTGGGGTGAGGGAGAAGGGATTGAAGCCCAAATTAACTAACTTCCCCTAAGATCCTTCTCCCATTCAGTTCCTGTGAATCTATTCATCAACGGCAATCAGATATAAGGCAGAGACCCGGGGTCTGGATCTGGGTACAAATCTTACTGTACATGCCCAAACCACTATTCATTTGTGTGTCTGTGGGAATGGGGAGTTACATACTTGCATGCCTGACTTGTAGCACTAATGCTCCTTCTTCATACCTCATCTACAATCTCCTGACATTACCCTAAGGATGAATGCATTTATAAATTCCTCAGAGAAAGTCATGTTTAACTTCTGACTGAGGACCTCTAAAAATAAAGAGCTCATTGGCTCCCAAGGTAGCCCAGTACATTTCTGGACAACTCATAAGTATCAGAAATTTTCCTTAATTTGCAAGAAGCCCACTTCTCTGTAACTTTAATCAAGTGGTCTTACTTTTGTTCTCTGGGGAATAGAAGAACAATTAAAATCCCTTTTCCAAGTGACAACTATTCTGATACTAAAAACAGTTACAATCCTTACACATCAACCAATCCAAGGAAAACTGAAAGAACTTTTTTTTTTCCTGATGAAGCAACTAGTATCACCTAAAATGTTTACCTGGTCTTAATATTAACTGGATATGCATATTACTCTTGCAACTGAGGTACAGAGAACAGAGGAAAAGAGACCAGAGAAACCTAATATTTTTAGAAAACAGTGATTTATCTCATGTAACATAATAAAGCAGAAAGCAGAAGCATAACCAAATTGGTAGAGCATTATCAAATGTGTGAATGGAGGATTTGGGAGGGAGATCACACTTGATTGCTTGGGCCCTGAGTCTTACTTTCTTGGTTGGAAGGGCACCTGTTTAGTAGTAGGTAAGCATCCAAAGGCTAGAAGATTATCTTAAAGATTCATTCTACTTGCTCTCATATTTTCAGCTCTCTGACTATTACTATCAGAAATCCAATAACAAGCATCTATTAAGTACTTTACAAGTACAAAGCAGCGTGTATTTTACTCTAGAGACTATAAAAAGTTACTTCTTTCTAGGATGTAACATCACGATGTTAGTGATCCTCTTTGAGAACACAGGACCAACAAGATCCCTCATGATAATGGGCTAATCCAACATAAGTTATGTTCATGATTATTTGTCAAGGTAAAAGGAACACTAACAACTAGGAGGATAGGAAAAGCTTTACCATGAAAGTGGCACATGAATTGATCCTTAAATAAGAAACCAGATCTTAGAAGAGGTAGAAGTGGAAAGGACTGGTTAGGAAGACCTCACCTTTGGTCCAATACCATCAGTTCACAAATGAGGAAACAGAAAGCATTAACTATCCTGCCCACATTACAGGGTTAGACAGTTAACAGAACTGGATCTAGAACAATTCTCTGCATTTTTCAGTAGATTATGTTGCCTACATCAATGTCAAATTTGGACTTGGGAGAATAACAAAAAATGAAAAGAAAAATGTAAGCTTCTTGTCGCAAGACCTTTCATGTTTGTTTTTGCCTGGCACCTCAGGTTAATTGTCTTGCTTAATAGCAAACACTTACTAAATGCTAGATTAAATTAGAAAAACCGAATGCTTGGACATGGTGTCAGGGATCTGTTAATCTAATCCTGATGTTGAGTAGCAACATCTTTGTACAGTGAAACTGAGGCTAAATGGAACCCTGCTCCAAGAGTAACTCTTGGCTACCTGGATCTTCCATAAAGCTGAGGGTTCATGTCTTTTAAGCTTATTTTCTACCTTAACCACTTTAGATGAACAGCTTTATAAAATTTATTACATACTATCCTGCCTTCCTTAATGTATGCTGAACATAATTTAACTTTTTCTTGGTTAGGATCATTAGAAATACCAATTTTGTACTATTTGGTAATTCAGTCATGCCCTTGAATTTATATCAAAGTACAGACAGCTCTCACTTTATAAAAAGTGAACCATTCTGTAGACTGCTATTATGCAATGCAAATTTGTCCACAGATTGGGGGGGAGGTGGGGGGAAGAGGGGGAAAGGTGAGCAGGGAGAAGACCAACACATGGCTTAAGGACACATAAGGGCCAAGGAAAGAGAAGTGTGAATGGAAGGAGGAACACATGGGAGTCCAAGGTCAGTCACGTGGGAGCCTAGCTGGAACTGAAAGGAAAAACACACAAAAGGACCGGACACAGACAAGAGAGGATAGGTGACACATTGGGGTCAGGAACAGATATGCGGTATCTGAGCTCAGATGGACAAAAGACAGACACAGGAGGCTAGACACATGGGTGGGTAGACAGAGCAGGGAAAGATCTCCTTTCTCAGCACAGGCGGTCTCAAGCCAAGCCCCCAATCCAGCAGCAACAGGAGCAGTGATGGTCTCACTTGAAGGGTTTTCATTTGAAGGGTTTTGGTTTTTGTTGAGAAGGGTGGGGGAAGAGGAAGTGCAGAGCACCCAGCCAAGGAGCAGGAGTGAAGTGAGAGAGCACAGTACTATACAGTAAAGTTAATGTAGGTGGTTTTTTGGAATGTGAATTCCTTCAGAATTCTTTATGTAAAGTTGAATTTGTGTAATGAAATTTACATAAAGTGAGGACTGTCTATATACTGTTTAGGAAGGGGCTGTTGGCCCCTGGAATAAATGGTTAAGGCTGCTGTGTTGCCTTTCTGTGCCCACTTCTGTCTCTTCAAGTCAGCTGTCCCTTCTTGCTGCACTCTCTTCCCTACTGTCTACCAAGTTCACACTATATAACCAGGAAGCTACTGGTTAAGCACTGGCCCTCTAGCATAATTATACCTTTTTAGACTCATTTTAAATTACTCTCCTCCATGTGATCTTTGCTCCAGAGAACCCCTGTACATGCCTTATGCTTTCATTCCTTTGTTTACATTGTTCTCCTGGCCTCTAATGT
The DNA here is from genome assembly GCA_011680675.1 of Gymnobelideus leadbeateri. Classification (NCBI taxonomy): domain Eukaryota; kingdom Metazoa; phylum Chordata; class Mammalia; order Diprotodontia; family Petauridae; genus Gymnobelideus; species Gymnobelideus leadbeateri. Next base: position 382,399 of record WOXC01011130.1, on the reverse strand, counting down.
TCTACATCCTACCCCAAACCTGAGTTTGATTATCTCAGCTTTCTCTAACTTAACTATTTCTGTTAGTGGGAACAATAGTCACACATTTTCCCAAGATCAAAACTTTGGTGTTGTGCTTACTACGTTCACAGACACAAATACTATCACTTTTACAATCTCTTTTCTATCTTGTGTGCGTTTTAAAATTTTTACTTTCTTACAATCTTATGAATACCTGTACCTGTCCATGGAAGCTAAGGTAAGATTTATATGTAAAATTATTTTAAAGTAAATTAGATCTAAATAACACCCCCACAAAGAGAATCATTTCACTAGACCATATTTCCCTACTGCAAAACATCACCATAAAAATGTTTCAACTGAAAATGCAGTATTAAGGTTTGCTAAGTAAAAGATTTACAAACTCCCTCTCAGTTATGAAAGGTATCTTTAAAAGTTATTACAGAATAAAAAATTTCCAAAGAGTTAGTCATAAACTTGAAGCTTTCAATGAAGGACCATCGATATACTTTTAATGCACACTGTGAAGAAAGTAGTACAATTAATCTTGCTTTTCTGATGAGCTTTAATGTGTTTTATTTTATACCTGATGTCCTTTGGAAGTATGTCATGGGATGCAGGGGTAAGAATTAATGTATAAATTCCTTTTAATTAAAGAAAGATTAAGGTTGATTAAATTAGCATTCAATAACACTTCAGATTCTACAGTACTGCTGACTGATACACATTAATAAGCACGAATGTAGGCCCTGAAGTATTTCATCAAAATTGTTTTCGCAGAAAATGATCATGTGGAATAAAAAAAAGTGCGGGGGGGGCGGGGGGGGGGAACTCTCAACAAGCCTAATGTACTTCCTCTTAAAATGAATAGAATTTTGAAGGACACATCTCATAACAATAGCAACAGGAAAAGAAGACAGAGCTTTGGGGATTACAAAGCCCCTTCCAGGTACTTTGTCACTTACAACAAGCCTGGGAGGTCAGAACAACAGATGTGAAGACACTGAAGTTTAGGAACATTAAGGAATTTGCCCAAGATCACCCAGTTCTTATCAGAGTTGGATTTGAATCTTGGGCTTCATGACTCAAAAGTCCAGAACTTTATCCAGTAAAATCCTAATTTCTTATATTAGTGGAGTGAAATTAAGAAACATTCTAATTTGGGCATCATCATGCAATGTGTTATTACAAGGAAAATTTCCAGATATCTAAAATATCAAAAATTTGTTTTCTATTTAACGATCTTGGATGGAAATGTTCCTGGTACACATTTCCCTGCCTATTTAAATAGAGGGAACCCACATCATAAAAAAACCCAGTCAGGTTTAAAAAAATATGAAATAGGGGCAGCTAGGTGGAGCAGTGAATAGAACATCAGCCCTAGAGTTAGAAGGACCTGAGTTCAAATTTGGCTTTAGACACTTGACACAATTACTAGCCAAGTGACTTTGGGCAAGTCATTTAACCCCAGTTGCCCTCAAAAAAAAAAAAATTAAATACATGTAGTTTAGGTTCCCACTAAAAAAAAAAAATGAACAAAAGATCTGACTGACAACAGTTTTTACTTCAAGCAAAATTCACTTGCCACAAAAATGGTTACAAGGACTCCAGAGAAGTATAAGGACAGAACTTCCTTCCTCCCAAATTATAGCCATAGGCCTGCTCAGAAAGTAAAACAAGTCAAGGTAAGCCTTATTTGCTTGTCATTGAGTCTTCAATATTCTAGGTACATGAGTGAATGTGTTTGTAAAATTGGACAAAGTACATAAAAATGTGACTAGAATTATTTTTAAACTAAAACCTGTATATCTCACTTGTCAATTGGAAGATTTACTCACTTCCCCCAAGAAGCCTTCCCTAACTAACTCTACCCCATTTTCTTCTCTCCTTTGTTCATTTATTTATTTATTTATTTATTTATTTATTTATTTATTTATTTATTTATTTATTAAAAATCTCTTGGTTTTGCAGCATTTATATTAATCACATGGCACATAGTGTCATAAAGTAACTTTGTAAAGGTATTTCATGTGTATATGCTTGCCTCCCTAAATAAATTTTATACTCTTTAACAACAGAGACTTTAGTTTCTATTTCTTTAGTGCCTCCCATCCCTAATCCCTATAACAGGTGCTATGGTGCTATACCCACAGTAGGGGATAAGAGTCTTCATCAGGTCAACTAAAAAGCCAAACTAAGTGAGTTGTGAGGCAAAAGTCACACACACTTTCCTTACTATTCAGAGAATCTTCAAAATTATTAAGATCCCTTAATCTCCAAACTTTCATGAACACTACCACAGCCACAAAACTCTCTTCCCTCTCACAAAAGGCTTGTGGGCACCAATAGTAGCCACTCAACAAATTCTTTACTAGCTAAACAACAGACTTCATTAATACTGAGTAAAAGTAATGATTCCTCATTATCTCAAAAGTTACAGTATCTCAACAGGTTATGATTTTTTAATGAGCAAATAAGTGTATAAACATACCTGCCAAGAACCTGCGTCAACGGACAATGTTTCTACACTAACACCTTTAATGTCTGAGTATTTTTCAATCACGTCTGACTCTTCATGACCCCATTTGGGGTTTTCTTGGCAAAGACACTGGAGTCGTTTTGTCATATCTTTCTCCAACTCATTTTACATGTAAGGAAACTGAGGCAAAGAGGGTTAAGTGACTTGTCCACAGAGTCACATAGCTAGTAAGTGTCTGAGACTGGATCTAAACTCACAAAGCTAAGTTTTCCTGACTCCAGGCCCAGAATTTTATTGGCCACCATCGTTAATGCAAACACACCCAAATACAAGTATAGCTCATAGTGCTTTCATTTACAAAATGCTTTCCCTTCAGCAATTCCACACAAATACTTTTATTCCTATTTTAAAGATAAGGAAACTAAGGATCAGAGAAGTCAAATGACTAACAGCTAAGCATCATGGCCAAGATTGAGATGAAGTCTCTTGACCTGAAGTTCAATACCCTGTATATTAACCATGATGTTGTGAAACCCTAATGAAATATTAGTTTTCATATATATTATTCCTGTGGAACTATCCCCTTTAATATCATAAATAATCTATATTCAAGTTACATCACTCCCTCATAGCCAAAGCTATAATTTAATGACAAGCTATAGTTACTTACCAATAACATACTATCCGTAGCAGCTGTTAAATGAGGTAGCCAGCCACTTTCTGGTCCCCATCCTGGTACAAGAGTCTTCACAAAACTTTAAGCTCTGTCCTAAGAGGTGCCAATCACTTAGACTGCATGGTAGGCATGTGCCTATTCTATTCAATCTATTCAACGTGTCTAGAACTGAACTCATTATTTTCCTTCTAAAACCCTCCTCACTCCAAAACTTCCCTATTTCTATTTAAAGCCATATCACCCTTCCAGTGACCCTGATTTGCAACACTAGCATTACCTCCAACTCTGCAGTGTCCTTCACCCTACATGTTCAGTTGATAAGATTTTACCAATTCTAATTTCACAAATTCTCTTGTACCTAACCCCTTCTCTCCACTCACACTCAGTACCCACCTTATTTACATCCTTTGACCACCTCTTGCCTAAATTATTACAAGAACCCCCAAGTCAGTTTCCTTGCCTTAAGTCACTCTATACTCCAATCAACCTACACAATGCAACCAAAGTAACTTTCCTCCAATGTAAATCTGACCATGTGACTTCCCTCCTCAACCAACTCCAGTGGCTTCCTATTGCCTTTACGATAAAAAGATAAACTCCTCTATTTAACTCTGAAAGCACTTTACAATCCGGCACCAAATTATTTTTGCAAACTGGTTAAGTATTATATATCTCCATCTATCACTCTGTGATCTGCTAAAGTGGCCTTCTCTCTGGTCCTCACTCAGCACACTCTCCTTCCCATCTCTGTGCTTTCTAACTGATTGCCTCCCATGCTTGAAATGGACTCCCTCTTTACCTCTACCTCACAGAGACTCTCTTTTCCTTTTAGATGTCACTTAGATATCATCTTCTGCATAAAGACTTTCTGGAGGCCATAAACTGTTAGTACCTCCCTCTCAAGCTACCTTGCACTTAACTACTTTGTATATATTTGTATTTGCTAACTTTACATTTATGCTGCATATATTTTTATCTGTATTGGTTATCTTCCCCATGATAGTATAACATTGACAGTAGGAATTGTTTCATTTTTTGTACTTGTATAATTATGACTTAGCAGAATACCTAGCAAACACAAGGTATTTAATAAATACATGTTGACTGACTGATTATATGGCAAGCCAGGAAGACTTTAGCTTACCCTCTTTAAGACCTTGAGAGTCAAACTATCAGAAAGAGATTTTTGAATAGAAGAGAGATCTAAAAGTCCCCACATAAGCAATTCTATATTAGCTGGGGCATAGGAACATGTACTATTTGGCAAATTATGATTGGGGATGCCCAGAGTGGGGATAAAACCATTCTAATTTTTTTTTTTTGCTTTTTTGGAGGGGGCAAGGTAGGGCAGTTGGGGTTAAATGACTTGCCCAAGGTCACACGGCTAAGGTGTTTTTGTGTGTGTGTGTTAAGTGTCTGAGGCTGGATTTGAACTCTAGTCCTCCTGACTTCACGGCCGATGCTATATTCACTATGACACCTAGCCACCCCAGAAAAAAACATTCTAAAGATTCTAGAGAAATGTAAATATAGCTGTTACCTAAACTGACAAATAACATTGCCACTTTCTGGGAAAAACATATAACAGAAAACAGGAGGGCAGGCCTAAATGTGAAAAATCAAAATAATCCAGGCTCTAAAAATACCAGATATATAAAGGATTAGTAACAACAGGCATTAGCCATCAGCAAGAACTTTAAATTCTAAAATGTAAAAAAATCTTTTTAAAAGATGATTTAAGAGAACTTACCCAAATCAAAATCATACATACAATAGGTCATCAAAATGTCATGAAGTAAATTCAATCCTGGATTATCTTTGCCTTCATAAAATTTGTTTGTTCGGTCTGTTCTCTTGACATCTTTTTCTGAAAAAGAAAAAACAAAAAACTGCCACGGTAATTTAAATGCTTCCCAAAACCAATTTTATTAAGCTCAAATCTTTTAAAATGCAGTATTTTACCTTATTATTAATTTTACATTGTTTCCAGGTTTGGACAAATGAAGTCACCAAATGCCATTTTAAATGCTTTGAAGCAGCTTTACAGAAAGTAAAATATAATAAGCTTTTTTAAAATGAAATGATTTATTTAAGAATAGATTTTCCTTTTTTTTCCATTTTCTATATATGTAGAAACTTCTTTGATAAAATGATAGAAAACATTTTCAGTAAGTGAAAAGCAACACTGAAGAATGTTGCATTTAGTTAGAAATAAAAGGGGCGGCTAGGTGGCGCAGTGAGTAAGAGCGTCGGCCTCGGAGTTTGGATGACCCGAGATCAGATCCGGCCTCAGAAAATGAGCACCCACGCATAAATCAAATGACTAGCCGTGTAACCTTGAGCAAGTTACTTAACCCCAATTGCTTTAAAAAAAAAAAAAAAGAAAAAAAAAAGAAATAAAATATAAGCGATATTTAAAATAGGTAATGAAAAAAGCTATTATGCAATCAAGTTTAATAAAAAGGATTTTGTTTCATTCATAATTACTTGGTTTCTCTTGAAAAATAATATGAACTTCTAATTTGTCACGGTCTATAACCGTTTTTTATTTCAAGTAGCTTATTTATTCTCAGGCATCACCATTCAGTCAAAAATTTATTATAGATCTTTATTGTGTTAAAACAAAAAATAAATTATAAGTTCTCTCCAAAAATTATCCCATGACTTTAAAAAAATATTATGATAAAATGTAATTGGGTGTCTGTCTTCTGAAGTTATACAACCATTTCCCTATTTTAATTCAATACTAAATCACCACTAAAGAGGAATTTGTAGAACTTCCAAATTATAAACTTAATACTCGGTAATCAATTCAATTTGGATATATCTCTATCTTCCTAACTAACCCCTTCAAATATATACGTGAGTTGAAAAAAATTTATGCTAGACTGGGGGAAGGTTGATTTTTTACCAATCAAATAATTAACCATAATAAATTACCAACAAGAAAACACTGATTTAGATGTTCTGTGGATAAGGTTGTTAGGGTCTGTTTTTGTTTTTATTTTTAAAAACATTCTCCCTCTTCAACATTTTGTTTCTAATACAGTAATATTCTCAAAGAAGTAAATCTATAACTATAAAACAGCAAGAAAACTTCATTTATATGTACATGTGCATGTTTTAACTGACCCACAAAAACAGTGAGTTATAAACTTAAGAGCAATTTTTTGGTCTAAATGTGTCAAAACTGCCCATCTTCAACAAATAATTAATTGATAATCCTATACCCAGTGAAAATTTCAGTAGCCAGAAACTACTCTTCTGACTTCTAGTCTCATATAGACTCCAACTACCTACTGGATGTCCTGTAGGCATCTTAAACTAAACGTGTCCAAAAGTGAATTTATCTTTTCCCAAAAAAACTATCCCCACTTCGAATCTTCTCTATCACTGTCAAAGGCACCGCCTTCTTCCTAGATACCTAGCATATACTGAGGCTCAACCTAGCTGTTGCCCTCAAATACTTATTCTCTCTCACTCCCCATATCAAATTTGTTTCAAAGCCTATGGATTCTACCTTCCCAACATCTCTTATATATGTCCCCTTCTCTCCTCTGAGACTGTCTCCAACCTGGTGCAGGTCTCCATTTCTTCATGCCAGAACTATTGCAAAAGCCTGCTAGCTGGTCTTCCTGCCACATCAGACCATCCTCTACTCAGCCATCAAAATGATTTTCCTAAAGCAAAAATTCAACCATATCTCTTCCCCCTACTCAATAAACTCCAGTGGCGAGGGGCGGAGCCAAGATGGCGGAGTAGAAACAGCTCATCCAAGCCACTCTGCCCCCACATTCCCCCCAAACTATGTAAAAGGGGACTCTAAACAACTCCTGGAGCCCCAGCACGACACAGAACGACACAGAGAAGCTAAACTCCCGCTGAGGACAGCCCAGCAGCCCTCCATGAAGGACTAGCGCAGTGGTCTGGGACCTGGCAGTGTGCAGAGCTCAGAGCGCAGGAGCCGAGCCGAGCCGAGCCCAGGTCTGCATGAGCCGAGGTTTTAGCCCCAGGGCAGCAAGGCCAGCAGCCAGCTGGAGGAACCCCAGAACACCAGGAGCTGTGGAGACTCCAGAATTATCAACATAGACTTGCCTGGGACAAAGTAAGAGGTTAGTGTCCTATGGACTTTGGGACTGGTATTAGGGAATGCGTCGGCTCCCTCCCCTGAGGGCTAGAAGCCACTGAGGACAAACGCCATTTTGTAGTTTTCAGAGGCAGCTCCTGCTCCCAGCCTGCAAATTTGTAGGGAGATCCAGCGATCAGTCTTGGGGGGTAATCGCTCTTGCTTTAACCTCTCTGGATCTGGATTGTGATCTAGGGTGGAAGTCGTGGGTGGGTTTACAGCTTGCCAGAAACGGAAGTTGCCCCCCACACGTTCGGGACGAAAATTCCTCTAGCTGGCCTTAAAGCCATAGTGTGGCAACAAGCCCAAAAGTCAAGCAATTAAGTGGCAACATGCCAAGGCAAAGGAAACAGAAAAATGCAACCACAGACTCCTATTTTGGGGGCATAGAGCGGGAAAAGGACTGTGAGGTCAGAAGTCCTGCTCCAAAAGCCCCAGGGGAAAACATGAGCGGGTTGAAGGCCATAGAGGACCTTAAGAAGGACTTTAAAAATCAAATAAGAGAAGTGGAGGAAAAATTGGAAAGAGAAATGAGAAGGATGCAGGAAAAGTATGAAATGAGGGTCAACAGCCTGACTGAGGAAAACAACACCTTAAAAAATAGACTAACTCAAATGGCAAAGGAGGCCCAAAAGGGCAATGAGGAGAAGAATGCCTTAAAAAGTCGAATTTGCCAGATGGAAAAAGAATCTCAAAAGTTCACTGAGGAGATTCATTCCTTCAGAGTTAGACTGGAGCAAATGGAAGCTAGTGACTTTATGAGAAATCAAGATGCTGTTAAGCAGATCCAAACAAACGAAAGATTAGAAGGCAATGTGAAATATCTCATGGGAAAAACCACTGACCTGGAAAATAGATCCAGGAGAGACAATTTAAAAATTATTGGACTACCTGAAAGCCATGATCAAAGAAAGAACCTAGAAATCACCCTTCAAGAAATTCTCAAGGAAAACTGCCCTGATGTTTTAGATCCAGAGGGCAAAATAGAGGTTGAAAGAATCCACCGATCACCTCCTGAAAAAGATCCCAAAAAGAAAACTCCCAGGAATATTATAGCCAGGTTCCAGAATCCCCAGATCAAGGAGAAAATACTACAAGCAGCCAGGAAGAAACAATTTCAATATTGTGGAAACACAATCAGAATAGCCCAGGACCTGGCAGCTTCTACACTGAGGATTGAAGGGCATGGAATATGATATTCCAGAGGACAAAAGAACTGGGAATGAACCCAAGGGTCACCTACCCAGCAAAACTGAGTATTTTGTTTCAGGGGAAAATATGGTCATTCAGTGGAATAGAGGACTTTCAAGCATTCTTGAGGAAAAAACCAGAATTGAATGGAAAATTTGACATCCAGACACAAGAAGCAAGAGATGCCTGAGAAGGTAATCAGGGAAAAGAAATCAAAGGAACTTATCAAAGTTGAACTATTTACATTCCTATATGGAAAAGCAATAACTGTGACTGATGATATCTTTCTCACTATGAAAATAATGGAAGAAGGGGTGTGGTCATATGAATACATATGTGAATGTGTGTGTATATGGTTACAGTTATATATGGATAGGGGGCATAGGTTGAATTTGTTGGGAAGGGAGAATACTCAAGGGATGAAATTATGAGGTGAGAGAGGAAAGTGGCAAGAGGAGATGGGGAGAGACAGGGTAGGGTAAACTATCCCATGTAGAAGAACAAGGGGAAGTGGTTGCAAAGGAGGGGGAGAATAAGAAAGGCTAAAAAGGCAAAACCACATTCACATTGAATTTAGTTCAGGGAGAAAATGACATACATACTAAATGGGATATCTCAACCTGCAGCAGGATAGGGGGAAGGGGGATGAGAGGAGAGATGATGGATGGGAGGGCATCCTTAGGGTGAGGGGAGGTTGGAAATACCCACTATAGAAGAGGGACAGGATCATGTAGGGAATGGACCAGGTGGGGGGTGGGATGAGTGGGAGGGAATTATAAGCAGCCTTGTACAATATATCTACTATGATAATGTTTTGCATAAATAGACATGTACAACATATACTGAATTACTTATCTCCCCAGAGGGAATGGGTGAGAAGGGAGGAAGGAAATGGATCTGAAATTCGAGGTCGTAACATTAAATGTTTCAAATATATATAAATACTATTATTAATACTCTTTTGCTTGTAATAGGGAGATAAGATGTGCAGGCATTGGGATGCAAAGACTCACCTTCCTCTAATGGAAAAGTCGATGGGGGTATGGGAGAAGGTATGGGAGAGAGCAGATTGGAGGAAGCGATATCTTGTGGGATTACTGTTCTGGGAGGTTGGGTAGGGGAATAATGGGGGGGAAATGATTGTAACTCAAAATCTGGCGGAAATGAATGATGTAAAACAGAAGTTAATAAAGCATTTGTTTAAAAAATAAAAAATAAAAAAAAAATAAACTCCAGTGGCTCCCTATCATCTCTAGGATCAAATATAAAATCCTGTTTGGAAAAGTCCTTAATAACTTTCCTACCTATACCTTTCCAATCTTCTTACACTACACCCCTTAAATCCTTAATATATTCTTTGATCTGGTGACATTGGTCACCTTGCTATTCCTTAAACAAGACATATCATTTTGATACCAGGCATTTTCACTAGCTATCCCTTCTTGTCTCTGCCACCTCCACCGCCTTTCCATAGCTTCCTTCAGGTCCCAGCAAAAATCCCACCCTCTAAAGGAAGTCTTTCCCAAGCTCTCTCAATTCTAGTACCATCTCTCTCGTCTGTTTTCTACTTATTCTCTACCTATCTTGTTTGTACATAGTTGTTTGCATGCTGTCTCCCCCATTAGATTGTGAGCTCCTCAAGGGTGGGGATTGTCTTTTGTCTTTCTTTATATACCCAACGCTCACTCAGCACAGCGCCTGGCACACAGTAAGCTCTTAAAATATGTTTAATGACTGACAGTGGATCTGTAATATCATCCACTAAAGGCAAGGAATCGCATGCCTGCCTGTCCAGTACAACTTTTGTCCATATACTCCCTTAAATTTGCCACAGAAGGGCCTACCAAATATGCTGGAGGGCCTTCCTCAGACTCTCCCTGACATCTCAAGGACACTAATGAAAGCAAGAAGGCTATCCATTTTTTGGATTTGTAATTATAATTGGTCCCTTTTTTTCCTGATAGCAGGTTTCTTATAAAAGTTTTATTAAAAAAAAAAAACCTCTTTACAGTTAAACTTTATGAAAGCACTCTATGCCCAACACCTTAAAACCCAATGTCTCTGCAACTCTTTTCAAAATGGCCTCAGCCTCCAAATATTAAAGGCTGTTCTAAACAAATCAATTGCATGGCATTTTTTCTGTCATGTGCTTTATCTCCTCCCTTGGCTTTAAAGATAACACTCTCTCATTCTCCTACCTCTCCTAATTGCTCCTTTTCTCCACATTTTCCTACTTCTCTTACTGTTCCTTCCATATAGTATCTACTCTGACTGGGTCCTCAATTTCTTCCCAACTCTAATGTGAGTGTTTTCATGAGGTGGCCTAGGGGCGGCTAGGTGTCGAAGTGAGTAGAGCACCAGCCCTGAAGTCAGGAGGACCTGAGTTCAAATCTGTCTTCAGACACTTAACACTTACTAGCCATGTGACCTTGGGCAAGTCACTTAACCCCAACTGCCCTCCAAAAAAAAGCAAAAATTTTTTTTTAATTTTTAAAAAGAGTTTGGCCTTAGCCCACTTCCATCTATATAGTCTCTCTTTTGGCCATATCCCTCCAGAGGCTTTAAACACCACTTCTATGTAAATGATACACAGATCTCTATTCCCTGTCTTGATTTAACTTCTGAATTCTAGAGACTTGCTGAATTGTTTCCAACTACCTACGAGGCATCTCCATTTAAATATCATATCAGCACCTCTAATTCAACATGTCCAAAATTACAAACTTGCTTCAATTCCTTCTTCTTTTTTTTTTTCAATTCTTTCTTCTTGTAACTTGATTATTTACCCAGTCACCAAAACTGTGGTAACCTTGTTATATAGCTAGACTCCTCCCCTTTCAAACTTAATAATTAATATGTCCTAGAAGTTTCATCTTTGTAATATCCCCTGCATTCAATCCATCTTCTCCCTAGTCCCACAGTCACCACAAAAGTAGGCCTCCATTTACCACCTCCAGACATTAAAATAACCTAGCAGGACTTCTTGCCTCTAATACCCATACTCCAAAACTCATACAATTGCCATCATAATCTCAGTAAGGACATAAAAATCTGGTCCCATGTGCTTAAAAATTTTCAGTGGCTTCTTTATTACTGAGCAGTCAGGTAGCAAAATGGATAGAGTGCCAGTCAGAAAGACTCCTCTTCTTGAGTTCAATTCCAGTCACACTTACTAGCTGTGTGATCCTGGGTAAGTCACTTAACCCTGTTTGCCTTGGTTTTCTAATCTATAAAATGATGTAGAGAAGGAAATGTCTAATCACTCCAGTATCTTTACCAAGAAAACCCCAAAAGGGGTCACAAAGAGCCAGACATGACTGATTAAATAACACCAACAACAACTTACCCATCAAATAAAGTATTTAATTCTGCTTAGCATTTAAAGCCTTCCATAACCTAGTACCACACTAACTTTCCAGGCTGCCAAATACTACATTCTATCAGGTTTTCTATACTACAGCCAAAATGAACAAATTTTCCCCCATCCACCCACTCCCAACAAGCACTTTAACAGCCAAAACCTCCCTGACTTTGCTCAGATTGTTTTTTTCCCTGTCATTGGAAACGTCTATCTCCTTTTCTTTATCTGGTGAATTCTTACTCATTTAAATTTCAATTCAAACACTACCTCCTCAAACTCAGTCCACGATGCCACAAACTACTTCTCTACCTCCCCCTCTCCCCAACTGTTGTATCTTCTGCAACGCTCCACACTCTTGCCCTTTTTAAAGTTCTATTTTATGTGTTCTCTTCCTCCACTAGAATATAAGATCCTTGAGGGCAGGAACTGTCTGTCTTTTCACTTGTATTTTTATTCCCAGAACAGCATTGTGCCTGGAATTTAGTAAACACTTAATAAATGTTTTTATCTATCTATCCATTATCTATCTAAGGAAGAATGTGGGTAACTATAAGTGAGAAATCATAAAATAAAACCAGCCGAATTTCCATTGTAGTCTAGGGTATTGTCTATACTTTAAAAAAGCAACTGTATTTTTTTAAAATAGGTATCTTAATTAAACTTCTAAATAATTCAGCTTAGCATTACCCTAATAAACATTAAATGGATTTTACTGTGTTTTATTTTTCCTATTAGTAAAAGGAACCTATTTATTTACTTTCCTGTAACAGTCTAAAGGCATCATGTTTCAGTGAATAAGTGAACTAGTTTCAAAGTAAGGAAGATTTGGTTCAAGTCCTCTACCTGCCTGATATAGACTGAGTATCCCTAGAAAAGTCACAAGTTCTCAGTACTCTTGGCAACTTACGCTACTATATTACACTATATTAAGCACTAATGATATCAAAAAGACAGAAATACCGTGCCTGCCCTCAAGCAGCTCACATTCTAATGGAAAAGAAAACATGCAAAAATAACTACATAAATACAAGATACATACAGTGTAAATGAAAGATTATCTCGGAGGGAAAGCATTAGCTCTAGGAGGAGAACCAGAAAATGCAGAAGGTAACATTTTAGCTAAATCTAAAAGGAAGTCAGGTGATCTAGGAGGAAGAAATAAAAGAAAGCATTCTAGACACTAACTAGGGGGGTGGAGCAGGGTGGGGGAGGGTGTCAAGCAGTGAAAAGAGACAGAGCTGGGAGATAGAGTGGAATGTCATGTTCAAGGAAAAGCAAGAATGCCAGTGTCACTAGATCATACAGTATGCGAAGGGGAATAAATATTTGATCCTGAAGCTAACAGGGAGCCACTGGAATTTATTTAGTAGGGGGCTAACATGGTCAGACCTGGGCATTTTGGCACCTGAATGAAGGATGGCAGAGAGCGATCAACTAGAAAGCTATTGCAATAGTCCAGGCATGAGGAGACAAGTCTTACACCAACATGGCAACTGTGTGAATGGAGAAAAGGGACATTGGGAAGGCAGAAATGACAAGACTTAGCAACAGATTAAATACACAGAGTGAGAATCCTGTAATATGACACTGAGTCTGCAAACCCGAGTGCCTGAGAGGACATTGGTGGTGCCCTCAACAGTAAAAGGAAATTCAGAAGAGGGCTGGGTTTTGGGGAGAAGGTAGTGAGTTATGTTTTGGTTATGATGAATTTCAGATGTCTACAGGATATCTAGTTCGAGATGTCCAAAAGGCATTCTGATGATGTGAGATTGGAGGTCAGGAGAAGAGAGCTGTCCAAGTAGATCTGATAGAGATAATTGAACCTATGGGAGCTGATGAGATCACCAAGTGAAATAGTATAGAGGGAGAAGAGAAGAGTACCAAAAACAGACCTTATTGTGGTTAGTGAGAACAACTTGGATGAAAATACAGCAAAGAAGTCTGAAAAGCAGGAGCCAAGTAGGAGAACTAAGAGAGGGCAGTGCCACAAAAACCCAGAGAGAAAAGAGTATCTAGGAGAAGGTAATCAACAGTGTCAAAGGCTACAAAAAGTGAAGAAAGATGCAGACTGAGATAAAGCCAGTAGATCTGCAACTGAGAGATCACTGGTTAACTGCTGAAGAAAGCAGTTGCAGTTGAATGTTGAGGTTAGAAGCCATACTCTAGAATTAGAAGAGGAAGGAGAAGTGGAGGCACCAAGTATAGATAGCTTTCTAAAGTTTAATCACAAACTGAAGGAAACATAGGATGATAGCAAGTCAGCAGGGTAAATCAAGAGAGTATCTTTTTAAGGATGGAAGATATGTAGATGCATTTGCAGGCAGCAGGGAAGAAAAAAAAACAGTAAAAAGGAAGAAATTAAAGATTAATGACAGCATCAGGATAACAGAAGAGGCAATCTCCTGGAGAAGATGGAATGAAATGAGATCAAGTGTGCACGTAGAAGGGTTTGCCTTGGCAAGGAGAAGGGCCACAAATTTCTATGAAACAAGGGTGGAGGAGATAGTGTAGGAAAACATTTGAATGAAATGAAATAAGAAAAGAGTAAAAGGAGGGAATATTCAGCAAATGTCCTCAAATTTTGGCAGGGAAGTATGAGACCTCACCTAAGGTAGTGAAAAGAGGTACCATGGGAAGCTGGAGGAATGAAAGATTTGATCAAACTCTTCTGGATTTCTATTTGAAATTATGCCATAAAAATGACAAATTGCTCACACCCTTTAACCCAGAAATTCCAACACTACATATATACCCCAAGGAAGTCAAAGATAGATTAAAAATAATCTAACGTTTATCATAGCATAAAATGGGAAAATCAGAGCCCAAGAAAAACCTATAGCATATAAATGTAAAGGAATATTACCACGGAGTAAGAAATAACAAACACAAACAATTTATATAGGACTACAACAGTGGAAGAAAAAAACAACTTCAAGGGACTTAACTCCTCTCAGTGTAATAACCAATGTAATAATTAATTACAATCCACTGGTACTAATCTGCTTGGCTTGACTATGTTTACATCTTACAAAGATGAGAGGGTTGATTTCTTTTCATTTTTGTTGTTATTGTTGTTTAATATGGTGAGATTTAGGAATGGAAAGAGCAAGAGACAGCCAATGATAGTGATGCCCTGCCCAAAAAAAAAAAAAACATAAAAAAAGAAACAGTGAATCATTTTTTTAAAAAAACAGAAGAAAATAGGATAAAAGTTCAGGGAGAGACTCAGATAAGTAGGATAGTTCTGAAGGATATTAAAAGGAAGTCAAACTCAAAGTAATGGAACAAATAAATGAAGGTTTCAGCGAGCAGAAAATTAAACATAACTACTTTCTCCTGGCAGAGGCAAGAGACTATGAAGGCAGAATATTAGATACACTATCAGATGTGGTCTCTGTAGCTAATATTTTTGCTTAACTTTTTGGTCTTGTTTTTGCTAACACAAGGGAGGGTTCAGTAGGGAAAAGGAGAGTTTGGGAATGACTGGTTTAAAGATGAAAAAACAGCAATAAAGTGTATTTTTAAAAGAAATGTGCAATTTGTTTTAGAAACCTTCCTATCATAAACAGTGAAATATCTTAAGTTTAAGAACTTAAGGGGTGAGTTTCAATTATGTGAAAAATTCACCTAATCAACCACAGGATGAGGAACCATACAATGAAATCTGCATGCAATCCCTCCTCCATTTTTTTGGTTTTTCATTTCTATTTTCTGACCTACATCTCCAAGTCCTAAAATGTGAAGCATAAAAGTTACTTCTCTAACCTTTTAAAAATATTTTTAAGTTAACCACTTCCCCATCAGAAGCATTTTCAAATTCATAAAGGAAAATTACCTATAAGGTTCCTATAATCCCTCAGCCTTGAGTTTCTTTTCTCTTGCTCCTCGCTGACGGATTTCCACTGCAATTTCATCCGGAAGTATTCATCACTAAAGAAGAAAATAATTTTACACCAAAGGAAGCTTTTTATGCAGCCTATTTTTAATATCTGAGAACTCTAATTTTTCTATAAAAACAAATCGAAGAAAAAGGAAATTATCAAAAGTATTTAAGATGCCTAGGGTATGCAATTTCATAATAATGCTATCATGGTAAAATCATTTAAGTTATCATCATCAGATTGAAAATAATTCAAATTTACATAGTATTTTATGGTTTACAAAGTAATTTCCTCAAAACTCTGTGAGGTAGATGGTGTCAGTACTGCTGTCCCCATTATACTGATGAGAAAACTAAAGCTCATAGGTAAAGTTACTTGCTCACGGTTACACAAATAATAAAATGTCTAAAGCAGGATTTGAACCTAGGTCTATCAACTCCACATCTTTAACTTCTTCCATTACATCAATTAATTACTAAATGAACAATTTTTAATTGCCTCTAAGCTAAGTGCTAGCTTAAACACCCGCAAAAATAACATCACAGACTACAAGAATCTACTCAGGATAAAAAATATTTAGTTCAGTTATTGAAATCCAACCTATCAAGTAATAGTGTGATCACAAAATACACTAATCATTTAGGTTTCTAAAGCAGTAATAGTGTGATCACAAAATACACTAATCATTTATGTTTCTAAAGCAATCATAAAGAAAAACACTTATATTAAAAAGAATTATTTAAGAATAGCATTTTCCAATCAGTAGAACACTTCAGCATACTAGGTATTTTGGCAACACGATGCACTAGAGATACCACTGAATTTGAAGTGAGCATTCTAGTGTTCAAATCTCAGTTTATTACTTTGTGGCCTTGCACAAGCCATTTAACTTCTGTGGCTTCACTTTCCTCAGCTATACAATGAGGAAGCTGAACTAGCTAGTTCCAATGATCTTTTAGACACTGGGAAAATATATAAAATATTAATGAAATCTGAAACTATATAATTACAGTGATTTCATTGGGAGAAAATATATATGAACCACTGTCACAAAGAACAATTTTGAAATACCTAAGAAGGAAATTTGACCTGAAGAAAATCTGAATTATGCCTACTTACAATCTTATTCTCTATCAATAAATACACTGCAAAATGATAAACTCTTGATTCTTTTCTTGTAAAAAAGGAAAAAAAACAGTAAATGAACTGCATTTTTCTAATTTTAGTATTGAACGAATGCTAATCCATTCAACAGTAAGAGCCTCCTAAGACAACAAATACAGTGATGAACAGACTCTTTTAACCACTATAAGGCAATTCCAAAAGGCTACTACTAAATTTTTGAAGGATTTTGAATCAATAATCCACATGTGTATCTTCTTAACAGTTTTCAAAAATTTCCTCTCACAAAGCTATGAAACAGGTAGTATAAGAATTATCACCTCCATTTTGCAAATGAGAAAACTGAAGAACATAGAACTTAAGATCATCATCTACTGTCACGTAACTTGATAGTGCAGAGGACAAAACTTGAAACTAAATCACCAAAGATCCCAGTGCAATGCTCTTTCCAAATGATATCAGACATGAAAATAATGTTTTCTCCAATCCCCAAAGCAAGCCAAAAGCTGTCTTATAGTTCACAATGTCATAATGATAGCGCATCTGATGACACTTGAACCTGATGTAGCACATAAACAGAACTCGTAACTGTATTTCCATTTTTAATAAAAATTTTCATAGATCAATATCTGAAATATCCCACGTCCTAAGCCATCATGTCATTGTTAATTTACACAAATGAGTTGCTTATATTTTTAATAAAATACTTATTTAAATTCAACAAAAATTTCTTAAATGCCTACTAAGCATGGAACACTGTGGTAATAATACTTACGTTTTTAATTTTTGTAAATGAGTTCTTTCTTCCTTAGTACTATCCCAAGGAAAATATCCCAGAAGGAATTTCCATGCTTGTTTTCTCAACACATGACTGAGTCCCTGAGGTAAGTGCATATTAAACAAATTAGTAATAATGAAAGAATGACTGTAGAACTTGCTCCTAACCTATGATGTAGTAAGGTTACATATATATGGAATTTTCATTAAAAAGATATCAGTCCAATGAATATTATTTTTTCCTTATATCACACTGAAACACTTGAATTTCTTAGGAGTTAGATGGCATGAACACATGGTCTGTGACTAATAAGTGGATTATAAAGACCAACCTGGTTGATATAATGATACCAGATACTGTTGCTCTGTCACACCCATAGGTCATGGGCATTTATTTATAGGGGCAAGAAACCCTTTTCCCCTCACTTCCAAGTAACTCCTCTCTCTGACTCACAAAAAGCTCAAGATATTTCAGCATCAATACCCCATTTCATCAGGAAAGTTTAGGACTTGAGGGAAATAAAACAGCTCTTCCCTTGAATAACCTATGATATAATAGTTAATTAAATTACCCCTCTGAATATCATTTGCTTCATGCTATCTACATTTAAGATTCTTCCTTCTGAATCCATGTTCTTAGACCACTCATCCAGGGATACAGGATCTCTCCTCTGAACAATAGGTCGTTCTCCTAAATCAATCTAAAATGGAAAGATAAGTTACAAGCTTTACACCATTAAGCAATGACAGGAAAAACCTCTTATTACAAAAAAATTAAATAACAGTATCTCTTGGACATCATAAGTACCCTCACTTTTGAAAATGTTCTTCCATTTATTTTCTCATTTCATAAACTTATTTAGTAAACATCATCTAAACTACCTAGTATAGTTGGCATCAAAATATTACCCCCTGCTAACAAACACATAAATGTTGGGTACTAAGGCAGAAAAATCACAGAATCTCAAATTTAGAGCTATAAAGGATCTAAGAAATATCTAGACACCAGGAGTACTTAGTCCCCCTCCCCCTTTTTGTCATGGCAGTCTGGTGAAGCCTATGAAATCCTCAAAATAATATTCTCAAATAAAATAAGCTATGTAAGACAACTAAGGCAACCAATTATATTGAAATTGTTATCAAAATATCTTTTCAAAAAGTTCACAGATACATGGCTATAAATCCATGAGATAGACCAACTTCCTCCTTTTATAACTGAAAAAACTAAGGCATAGGGAGATGAAATGATTTTTCAGGACAATTACACACAGGTTGCAATACAGAAGAGCTAGATGCTCTAACTCCAAAACTAAACTCTCTGTATCACATTATGCCAAAATCTCACAAAGAAGCAACTTATAAAGTATGTAGCAAACTGTTCAAAACAGTGCACTACATTATATATTTTTTTAATTGGTTATAGGGGCAGCTAGGTGGCGCAGTGAATACAGCACCAGCCCTGGAGTCAGGAGGACCTGAGTTCAAATGCAGCCTCAGACACTTGACACACTTACTAACCGTGTGACTCTGCCCTCCAAAAAAAAAAGGGGGGAGGGGGGGAAAGCATTGTTTAAAAATTGGTTATAAAGTTAATCTATGAATTATCACGTAGAACACATTTTACTAGATGTTGCTTTTAGGTAACTGATCCATGACTCCTTAAACAACATTAATAATTTTATACTATACTTGGTTTAGCAGATGTGGATAATTTATAACTAATCAAATCTTTAAAATAATTCATTTTTGGAGTATAATTTAAATGTCTGAAATGTTTTATCCAAACCCAGAACTTGTCAAGAACCAAAGTCCTCTTTGAGTAAGTATAAGAATATGTCACAGGGGCAGCTAGGTGGCGCAGTGAGTAGAGCGCCAGCCCTGGAGTCAGAAGGACGTGAGTTCGGATCCGCCCTCAGACACTTAACACACACAAACAAAAACCTAGCCGTGTGACCTTGGGCAAGTTACTTAACTCCAATTGCCCTCCAAAAAAAAAAAAAAAAAAAGCAAAAAAAAAAAAAAAAGAATATGTCACAGTCACAGCTTAAGGCCAGTTTTGAGTGAAAGCAAGTGCAAACAAAAGCTCTATGGGGGGGTAAGGGAGGAGCAAAATGAAAATAAATTAAGTCCACAATTAGTTAACTAACAAGAAAACATTTGTTATTTTTAGGCCTAGTAGAAATGGAACTAGGGGGTTTATTGGGCAGAGGTTACTTCCTCCAAAGATACAAAGTACCATGGCAATATATAGCCTATTAATAACGAGAAGGTACATCCAGAGAAATAACTACAAAGAACTGAGCTTGAATCCTGATGGAAGCAAACTAATTGATCTTTTTCTTTTCATTGTTTGGTTTTATTTCTTCTCTACCATTTTTCATCCCATCTAGTACAATTCGCCTTTGTAACTTGACTAATGTCTAATGTGAAAGTATTCTGCAGATCCTATACTGGACTATATGCTGTCGTGGGGGTTGGGAGGAGGGAGGGAAGGGAAATTTGAAACTCAAGGAACTATGGAATTTAATCTTGTAAACTAAAAATAAACAAATTTTAAAAAATAATAATAATGAGAAGAAACTCAAAGAAAAACAGCTGGTCAAATTAAAATCAAAAGGATCTGATAAAAGAAAGTGCCTTATAAGTAAGGAATGCTAAACAATGATGGATGGAAGGCTCAAGAGACAGGAGCAGATGATAGTGATATGCCACTATAATCAAATCAACTTTCTAGCAACCTTCAGCTTAAGATAATTTTTTTCTTTTCAAACAGTAAGATAAAAATTGTATAAACACATATTTCTACTCACTCTAGTGATGACTTCAAATCCTGGTTCTTCTTGTTGGTTTATTTTTAAACCTGGAATAGCATCGCTAAGAAAATCTGCCATTTCTGAAGGTGGTCGCTGATGAGCTGA
The DNA here is from genome assembly GCA_011680675.1 of Gymnobelideus leadbeateri. Taxonomy (NCBI): domain Eukaryota; kingdom Metazoa; phylum Chordata; class Mammalia; order Diprotodontia; family Petauridae; genus Gymnobelideus; species Gymnobelideus leadbeateri. The sequence continues at coordinate 361,868 of WOXC01011130.1, read as the reverse complement.
AGGATCATTTCCTCTCAAACTATCAAAAATGTAGTTTGTAACTTTGGAAAATCCTACAAGAGTTGCTGTATATGGGTCCTTTTTGATTTTCTACAGAACAGGAAGACAAATATAACTTTAGTAGTACTATACCAAATAGTGAACAAAAGGACATTAACAGAAGAGTCAAAGAGTAAGAGAGGAAAATCAAACTAAAACAAAGAAGATTTTCTAAGATTTTCTCTACAAGATTCTATCATTTCCTGGGAAGAAAAATTTGAATTTCTCTATGCTAACCTTTTAATCGAGTAAAAATCAAAGAAAAGTGATTCTATCATAAGTATCAATGCTGCTACTGATTCAAATTGCAAAAGAACAAATGATGTGTGGGTCTCATTCAGTCCACATACAACAAAAATGTATATACTCCTTACTTTCCAATGGTGAATGGCCCACGACAACTTTCTTCTGTCTAGTAGTCCTGCCTTCACAGAAAAAATATTTCTTGAAGCACAGCATACCCTATTACAATCTTACAAAAATTTATTTAGCATACATATGAAAACTGTAATTGCTTAGGCAATATTAACTCTGCTTGTAAGTAAGTTAAAAATTATTTGATATTCTAGAGCAACAAAGTATAAAACTAATTTATAGGGCAACACTATGGATTGTAAACCAAAATATCTAATAATTTCTAAGTTGAAAATTAATCACTAGTGAAAATAAGGATCTAATTCAGAAAAAAATTTTTCAGAGAAATAAAGATTCTTATGTAAAAATCAGCAAGTAAAACAAAAAGCATAAAATAATTTCATATCAGAAAGTATTTGGATAATTTAGTAGAATATAATTAAGCAGATAAAAAGGATTAAATCTTTGGATATCCCAACATTCTCAAAGGTTACATGGTTCCAAAACAGCTGATGAGTCAATGACAAAGAAATCAATCCAACAAGGTATTTATCTGAACTAATTTTTAAATTAGCTCATATGAATTAACTCAATACATTCATTCTACAAAGTTGAATGATGCTAAACTTATTCAATACTAATAGAAAACTATTCATCTGCATTGTCAGAATTATGATTATGAGGAAAAAATATCACTGCCCTAACATTTGCTAAAGACCAAGAAAAAACAAGTTACCAACAATCTTGAGAGTTTCATACTCTAAAAATTCAAAGCATATGACTTGTGATTATAAAATGATGAGTGACTCCATGACTCACATACAAAGTCAGTTTCCTTAAATTATAGGCACAAACAAGTTAAATAGTATTTGGGGAAAAGAGGGTGAAAGGGTTGGAGGATTTTTGAAGACAGAAAGATTAGCCCTATAGGTACCTAAAAAACATACTTGAATTAAGCCATAGGCTGGTTCATCAAGGAGATTTTCAAAGGACTGTGAAAGACCCTTATTCTGACAGTTCACAAGAAGAGTCCTTTTATCCTGTGGAGATCTGTAATAAAAGGAAGAATGTATTTTTAATTTATAGGAAAAGTGACAAAGTGAAGTAACTATTCAATTTTTTAATAATTTATGCATTAGCATTTGTATAAGAAAAAATTCTAATCTACTAAATAGCATTATCTAATAACAACCTTAAGGTTACAAAGCAATTTCCCTCACGACAATCCTGTGAAATCAGTGCTATAATTATGCATCCCTATTTTACACATAAAGATTCAAAGAAGTTACAGGACCAAGTCTACACAAAGAATATCAGTGCCAGTAATCAAACTCAGGTCTCCTGATTCAAAGTGGGAACATTGTTCCCATTGCACCATGCTTCCTCTCTAATCTAATGCTAAGAAATATTCGGTAATATTTGCTGTAAGGATTGAGTTTTCATTTTTTCTCCCCCCCCCCCCAACAGGAAGAAGGAAGTGAGGAGAGAAAATATATGTGATTAAAAAATAAAATTCTTAAAAACAAATATGTAATAGCCAACTATAACTAGTTTTAGAACTTCAAGAGACACAGATTATTAATACACTTAAAAGAAATGAAATCTGGAAGTTGCCTGCACAACAATAAAATTGTAGGTCTAATCACTATTCTTATTCCTAGGTTTTTTCAATTAATCTTTTAAAAGTTTATAGTATTAGGGGCGGCTAGGTGGCGCAGTGAATAGAGCGCCGGCCCTGGAATCAGAAGGACCTGAGTTCGGAGCCGGCCTCAGACACTTAATCCACACAAACAAAAACCTAGCCATGTAACCCTGGGCAAGTTACTTAACCCCAATTGCCCTAAAGGGGCGACGAGGTGGCGCAGTGAGTAAGAGCGCTGCCGGTATCGGAGTTGGGATGACCCGAGATCAAATCCGGCCTCAGAAAATGAGCACCCATACATAAATAATGACTAGCCGTGTAACCTTGAGCAAGTTACTTAACCCCAATTGCTTTAAAAAAAAAAAGTTTATAGTATTCCTAGATTTTTTCAATTAATCTTTTAAAAGTGTATAGCCTGTGCTATTATAAAATATATAAATAACATCAGCAAGACTGTCTGGCTATTCTTGCCATAGAAGCACATGGAAAAAAAATCAGTTAAATACAAAAGGAGATATCATTCATCATACTAAAAAAGCACTGCTGTTAGGGTTCTAATTACAATTGTGGATTAGTCTAGATGGACTTTCTAACTCTCAAATTCTGTGATTCTACTGCCTTATTCCCAATTACAAATAAAAAATTTATGTACATACATGTAACAATGTTAAATATACAGTTTTTAGTACTTGCTCAAGTTCTGGCGTCAATTCTTTGTACAAATTTCTCTTGTAATTAGACCATATAAGTTCATGAAGAATATCAGCAATGCTCATGTGACCTCGGGCAAGTCACTTAACCCCAATTGCTCTATCTCCCCCGCCAAAAAAAGTGCAAAAAAAAAATTATCAACAGTTGACTAATTTTAAATAACCAAGCATTTTTAATGCCCAAATTAATAAAAATTTTATTTTTTTCGACCTCTAAAAGTTTTTAACTTGAGAAGGTAACTGAAAATAAAGCCCCAAGTTTTAGGTCTTTAAAACAAAGTTTAATTTGTTCCACTGCTACCTACAGTATCTACTTTGTTATAAATGTCTGAGATAAGAACTTTAATAACAGTTATCTCTTTTCAATTCTAACATGACAGGATGCAACAGTAATGCTAGGGGATATGAAATCCAAAATAGGATCTTGCTCAGAGACAGAGAATATACAGTTCTCATACTTCCTAGGTAAAAGCAGTTTCAAAGCCTTTGGTTTTGCTAAAAGCAGAAGGAACAAAGGCTAAGTCATTTAGTCATGTAAACAGAATACCCTAAAGATACTGTGAGGTTTTCCTTGACACCTATTTGTTTGATGTTTCATGTTGGGCCTTACTGACAGAACTTTACAGGTCAGTTCCTCAAAATGTAAACTTAAATTAAGAAGCAACAAAAGAAAAAAGAAAATAGCATTCAAGCATAGCATTTTCAGTAACAAAAACATCTAATATTTATACCATCTTCATCAAGAATATTTTTAAAGTTCCTTCTCAAGTTCAAACTAAAACAAAAAGGCTTTAAATGTCAGGATGAAGGAGCAACAAACACAGGAGCATTTCTCTACCCAGACACTTGACTTTTCCTTGACACTTGACACAGTGCCAGACACAGAGTAAGCACTTAACACACGCTTGCTGAATGACTGACTGTACCCAGAAGAACCAAAAGAAAAGAAAAAAACCTTTGGCAGCAAAGTGGTATTCCCTAAGCATCCAGCAACAAAAAGTCAACAAAAGCCTAAAACACAAAAATTACAACTGAGTAACTGCAATTTAGTCAGTCTATCAAGCAGCAGGAAAGATCCACCTATACATGAGTTCAAAAAGAAGTCAATTTCACAGACAGAAGAAATATGGCCAGACAGCAGTTTTCTCAAGGGAAAAAAAGAAAAAGAAAGCTGGAAGGTTTTAGTGGCCTAGAAGCAGAATTTGAGGCAACAGGCTCACTTAGAACTATGTTAATAGAAATACAACCACCAGAAACGAGGAGATAACAGGCCTGCTATACTTTGCCATAGAGCTATATGTGTCATATGGCACATCTGTGTTCCAATTCTAAATGCCACATTTTAGGAAGGACACATATAAGCTGAACAGAGGAGAGCCAAGAAGACAGTGAAGAGCTTCAAGTTCACGACACAGGATGATCACTTCATGGATCTGAGGATATTTAACTTTGGGGTACATGATTGGTCCTAGAGAGCACAACAAGGAGCAGTAGGTAGACATTGTAAAGAAGTGAATTTCTGCTTGACATAAGAAAATAAAGACTTCTTAGAACTAGAGTCTGAATGCAGATTGAAGCAAACTACTTGCTCTCTCTCTTTTTTGTTTTGTTTTGTTCTTCTTTTCTCGTTGTTCATTCCAATTGGTTACAATTCTTCTTTACAACTTGACTAATGTTTAATGTGAAAGTATTTGTAGAACCTATATCTAATTGTATACCATTGGGAGGGCAGGGGGAGGAAAAAGATGGGAAAAAAATTTGGAACTCAAGGGATTGTGGAACTGAATGCTGTAAACTAAAAGTAAATAAATTTTTAAAAAATAAATTAAAAAAAACTTTTAAAGTTAAAGCTATTCAAAAGTGTAATGGGCTGCTTTGGTGGGTTTCTCCTCATTGGAGGTCTTCAAGCAACAGTTGGATGACCTTTTGTTTTTACAGTTACTTTTTAACTAAATGGACATTGAGGTCTCCTTCAACTCTGAAATGCTGTGATTTAAAAAGAAATAAAATGATAGGAATCAGATGCAGCAATAACCAATAGATACTCCTTGACAATAAAAAAAAAAAAAAAGAATCCCACCAGTCTGGGAAGTCAGTCAATCATAGAAGATATATCTTAGTAGCTGCAAGGCTTGTCAGGTCAAAGGCACATCAAACCCTTGTACTGCTCCTCTGTGTGGAAAGGGTAAAGCTATTGAGATTCAGTGCCCCAAAGAATGTATTAATGTATCATGTTAAAATACAACAGACATTAAATGACAGATGGCCAGTTAACAAAGCTTTTTCTGAAGAGGCTGATTTCTTAGAGTATTTATTTTCTTTTTATACCGATCAATGCTATGTATTAATTCAGTCAATAATTCTAAGTAGGAAATACTTTTTACAGAAAAATTTCAAGAGAAAGTATGCAGTACAAATACTATACATAATTTTTAAGCCCATCATTACAGTATGTTGCTTATACTTAGAATTCTGAGCACTGGCCCTGGAGTCAAGAGGGCCTCAGTTCAAATCCAGCCTCAGACACTTGACACTTACTAGCTGTGTGACCCTGGGCAAGTCGCTTAACCTCAACTGCCTTGCCTTCCCCCCTCCAAAAAAAAAAAAAAAAAAGAGAATTCTGTTCAAAGTAAAATACAAAGGAGAATTTGGAGAAAAGTATGGTCTAGTGATATTTCTATAGAAGGTTCATCTTTCCATGGAGAAGATACAAATTTGGGAGCAAGTTATCCCCATAATACCCTAGCATAAATTATCAAACTGCTCCTTCACACCCCATAGACAAATTTAAGATAAGTAGCATGTGAGGGTTGACACAAGGTGCTGAGGAAGTGTCTGTTAATTTTTTTTCAGTGAGATATAAATTATAGATAATATTCTGAATGGTATTAACAAAACAAAGTACATAACTGATAATAAGAATATTATTTTCTGGAGGGTAAAAAAGATAACTGGGAGATGGCTATTTCAGACTTTCTCTGATCTACTAATTAAAGTTTGCAGAAAAGAGGCCATCCTCTTACCCTCCCCAAGGTTACCCAGGTACACGTTTCACTCCACCTTCATAAGACAGAAGCACATGACCAAAAAGAAGGATAACACCAAGGGCCTTTTCAAAAAAACAAGTTCAAGGACCAATTCCCTTTCTATCTAACATATAAAAAAATTTTAGAAAGTGTAGTACCACTAGTCATCAAGAAAAGATCAAATCATATGTGTGTATAATATGTGTTTATCATATATATGCTGTGTGTATGTATACACATACACACATTTCCTGTCTCTAAGAAGGCAGAAAATGTTCTATCATATTTTATAAGACTTCATAAACAAATAATTAAAATATTGAAAATTATGACACTCAAAGATAATGCCCAGGTATTCAGAAAACCTGGAAAATAAAGGTTACTCACTCTCCAAGAGAAACTATAGTTTCATTATCATATATCAGTCTTAAAATTTAAATTCTATGTTTCCAAACTGTCTCAAGGAAAAAATCCAACAAATGACAAATACCAAAGTAAATTCTGCAAGTCAGTACATTAAGTTCTTGTCTGTAGCATACAATCAATTAATCAACAAGCATTTATTAAGTGATTACTATGTGCCAGATGCTGAGTTAGTCACTGGTGATATAAGAAGAAAAATTAAACAATCTCTATTTAGAAGGAATTTATATTCTAAAATTTAATGTATTATCTTGCCCTTGATTAAAAACCCTAGAAGAAACCTTAGACGTCATCAGTCCATCTAGCTCATTTTGCTGATGAGAAAACTAAAGCCCTGGCAGGGGAGTAGATTTGCCCAGTTTACAGAGCAAGCATCAGAGCTTGGATAGTACCCTAGCTCTTCAACTCCCAAATCTGTGCTCTTCCTACTAGATCACACTGCTATATAACTATAGGAAAGTCAATTACCCTCTTAAGAGTTTCATTCCTCATCTATAAAATGGTAATTATAATAATTTCATTACCGGTTACCACATAAGGATTGTGCAAAAGTGCTTTGTAAACCCTTAAAGTGCTATGTAAAAGTGGGTCATTTAAAAACCAAAATAGCATCTCTTATATCTATACCAAAGACCCTAAAGTATTTTTTTAAAATCTGAATTATTAAAATAGCTACTTCTCTTAAACATCCTTATATCTCCTAAGGTATGATTTTAAACACCAGAAAGCAATTTTAGTTATTTTGGTACCTTTTCCCACAAATGACGTAAAGGGAGAGTAACAAATAAATATTATCCATTAATAGTAATGGCTAATTATTTGTGCTAATATTTATAAAGGCAGCTAAGAAGTACAGTGGGTAAGAGTGCCAGGCCCCGAGTCAGGAAGACCTGAGTTCAAATTCAGCCTCAGACACTTACTAGTTATGTGATTCTGAGCAAGTCATTTAACCTTGCTTGCCTGTTTCCTCATCTGTCAAATAAGCTGGAGAAGGAAATGGCAAACCATTCTAGTATCTTTGCCAAGAAAACCCCAAAAAGACTCATGAAGAGTCAGACATGACTGAAAATGACTAAACAACAAGATATTTAAACAGCAAATAGTTTACAAAATGTTTTACATATTTTCATTTGCGCAATAACAACCCAGTAACAACCCTGAGAGTTATATTCCAGATTATTATAAATTAAGAAACTGAGACCCAGAGAAGTTACATGATGTGCATGTAATAAGTGCTGGAGAAAGGACTGAATCCAAGTCCTCCTACTTTTGAGTCTAACAACATACCCATTATGAAATGCTGCCTCTCTCTGAAACCATTCCGTAATTTTGGGGGGGGAGAGAGGGTGAAAAGGAAGGAAGTGGTGTGGTAAGAACTTGGATCTGTGATTGTATATACACGCAAGAAATTTCCAATGTAAATTTCCTCCTCTGAACTAAATCTACAAATTACTTGTAGTTTTCTGGCTTAAATAGCAGTCAGGCCCATGGTCACACCACCATTATTTGTGTCAAAGGTAGAGCTTGTCCCAACCTTCATGTCACCAAGGACAGATCTCTAGTCACCTTACACACATTGCCTCCAGTGCTTTTGAGACCAGGCACAGGGGTTTTCCAGTATAAAAAACAGCTATGACAAAACTCCTACTTAAAATTAGAGTTACTAAGAGCACTAAGAGGTTAAATGACTTGTCCAGGGTCAAATAACTATGAGGTATCAAACTGAACTTTAACTCAGGTCTTCCTGGCTCCTAAGACGGTTCTTTCTCTACTATCCCTTTTCTACTGCTAAATTCAAGAAACTAAAGATATAAATGGGCCAATAACATTGCCTTTATCAGTATAAACAGAACTAAGAATAAAATTTTCCCTCATAAGGTCTCCATATTCATACATTTCATACCTAATATTAAATCTCCTGTTCATCCTAATCATTTTATGTCTTAAATTAATAATGATAAAGAGTTCTTACTGACAAGGAACAGAAGAGTGTAGTAGAAAGATACTGGACTGGAGTCAGAAAAAGTCTGGGTTTGAATCCCACCTCTACAATTTGCTGGCTTTGGGAGAGTCATTAAATCTTTCTAAACCTTGGGTTTCTTTGTTTATAAAATGAAAATAATAACTGTACTAGCCACTCTATAGCATTATTTTAAGGATCAAATGAAATAATGTTTTAAAATCACAATACTAAAATATCGATTATTAATTCCCAGGTTCTAGAATAGACTTATATTATACCAGTACTTCTTATCTCTCTAGTCCCATTCCCCTGCCCTGTCTAGTTCCAAGCTCAAGCAACACCTCACTCATGAATTCTAACTCAAAGGTATTGACCACATCCAACTTCTTTGCCACTAACAATATTGGTGTTATGAAAAGAGTTATCTCAGACTCTGATGGTAAACAATGTTAGAGAAAGGTGCTATTTACAGTTCAGGGTACTAATAGATTATATAAATTATTTCTAGACCCATATAATCCTATTAGACAAGGTTCTACTGTAAGGATTAATAGGTTATATCTCACATTGAAAACTTTAGTATTCTAGTCCCTTTATGAAAATGAGTTTAAGATGTCGTGTTTAATAAAAAAGGTATAATAAATAATAGCAAATTCAATAAGCTATAGCACTGCAGTTTAGTCACAGTAAACAGTGCTATTCTTTTAGGATGTTTTAATTTAACATCATTAAATTAATAAGCATAATACTACAAACTTAACATATTGAAGATATGATTAATGACTAACATCAAGGTCATAGGGGAAAAGAATACAGCAGTGCTTAGGCAATACAGACTTCAGATAATAAAAACTGAGAATACTTCAGCCTATAATTATTACAAGAGCCCAATGTGAAAAGATATAAAATAATGTAATACTTACTCACACAATACCACATATTTTTCAAGAGATTCAATCAGTAGTTTGCTATCTCCATGATGAAAATGAAGAGCAGGGAGAACGACGTCATCCTTTAGACAGAATACCAAATAAGACCAGCCCATACCCTCTTTGTTTTGCTTGATTGACTTCAGGTCTGTCAAACTGAACAGGAATGACCATTTGCTTTTCCCATTCGTATGACTTGGAGCATCTTAAAAACAAAAAATCATGCCAAGATATTTTGTTCACCTTTTTAAAAAAGGTATTAATCAACCACCTCATGAATGCCTAATAAAAATGTTCTGCATCTTTCTGCATTATAACAAGAACATCTATGCTTTCCCACCTGGAGTGAAAGTGCAGGATATTCACTCTTATGTCATTTTTTATAGTGACTGCTCCAGGACTAAAACATTCAAAATGTATTTTTCCTTGTTTCAAATTATTTCCTCTCCTCTTCACATTCTACAAAATCACCCATAAGCCAGGGTAATAATATATGCACATCTGTTGCTGGCACACTGGCAAATCATTAAGTCCTAACCTGGAATTCAGATTCCTTAATCCCTTGAGAGTAACCGCACTGAATAATAATGGTTAGTATGAAATACATACACACACACACACACACACACACACACACACACACACACACACAAAGATGTAAAGATACATATACAAAGAAGAGTCATAAAGGGTACAGGCAGGCAAATGACTGAACCTGGGCTGGGTTCTAGTACATGTTCTATCATTAATTAACTATATGACTTTGGGAAAGTCACAACCTCTCTGGCCTCAGTATCCTTTATCTGGAAAGGGGGGGAGTTTGATTATAAAAGCCATTACAACTCTAAAACTATTATCCTATCATAAAACATGACATAAAACCTCATCTCAAATATACACATGTATTACTACATAGAAAGGTCTGAAAAACACTTAAGTAGGACAAAAATTGCAACACATATATGTATATACATGATTAAATACACAGCTTTAAATATTTATCAATATAGAAGTACTAGGAAATATATTTATTTACCTTCTAATTTTGATTTTTGTTGTGAAAGATAACTTGCTATATTAAACTTATTTTAAATCACTGTGATTTTATGAAAAATTTAAGAAAGTATGGATGAAAAAAGCATTAAGTACTTACTATGTGTTAAGCACTGTGCTAAATGCTAGGGATACAAAAAGAAAGGTAAGATAGTCCCTGCTCTCAAGGAACTCACATATTGGTTTTCAGATATGTTGATGGCAATAATATATAAGACAGTTCAGCTGCTGGGCCTATGGAAAGGCCCTGAAGTCCTACAGTTAACTAGCAAAGAGACTGGAATGGTCCAGATGCCCTTAGCGGGAATCAAAGAACAGACAGTAATACCAGGCATGTTTAATGTGGGAAGACCCATGTGTACAGGAGACCTGGAGGTCTTAAGATGCAAATGGCAGGGCAGATGGTAAGGCTTATAAGTCTTCTCTTGTAACAGAAGTTCAAGATAAGTTGGTGGCTTCCTACTCATCAGAGTGGTAGGAGTAACCATAACCAAAAGGTAGAAGAAGGGTATCAGTGTAGAGGAAGAAGAGGAAGGCAATGCAGGGAAAGTTGGGGGAAAAAGTGTACCTGGTACCAAATACTCTTTCTGGCTCTGTGGCACCTAGATGAGCCATGGAGAAGGGAAATGAGGAGAAAGACTTCTCTGTAAGTAGTCAGTCCTATTTCTTCCCACACAGTAAGGGCTTAATAAATGCTTTTTCATTCGTTTATTCATTCCCTTTCAACATTTTCATACCATTACAGTGATATGAATATGAAAAGTTAGCAAATTATTAACTTTCACAATAAAATTATCAATAGGATATAAATTAAAGAATTTTCTGATAGTTTCCTACTTGCAAAGTAATACTTGGTTTCATCTAGGAAATGAGAAATATGCAACTGACATAAAAAGTATCTGATATTCAAAATGTCTCCTACTAATATGTGAAACAATAAATCGAGGCCCCAATCCAAAACATGTGAAACAGATGCATAAATGTGACCCTGAATGAAGAATTTTCTAATAGTTATTTGGCTTGTAAATACTCGCCCTACACACACACCAAAATAAGCACTCAACTGAGCCTTTAGTGCCAGGCTCAAAGGAAAGTCTTGTTCTTACTCTTAACAAATGATTCAACTAAAAAATAACCTGATATTATTTCACAAATTTATTATTTCATTATCTCAATTTCAATAAATAAAATATTGATTAAAAAGAAAAATCTTGTTATTCAAGTTAAAAAAAAAACAAATGTTACCTGATTTAAGGCTGTTGTCTTAGTCTAGACTCAAAAACTGATATTCATCTTATTTGAATAAAAGTCTTAATTTTATTAATTATTTATGTTAAAAGTAAGAAAGAGCTGCCAGAATTTGCTTTGCTCACCTCTGACAATGCTTTGCAGGGCTCTAGGTCACTCTACTTCACAATGAGGCACAAGAAGCCTTTGGCAGAGGTTTATGTACTTGTTATATTTTAACTTATATCTGTGTTTCTCTACTATCCCTAATCCTAAATCTAATCCCTCTGCACACTTTACATTATTCTTTTTCATATCCTCCAGAACTTTGTTCCAATAATCACTCCTTACATCTCACAAGTCTTCATACTCCCTCTCCACTGCTGTGTTTCCATCTGCTACCAACATACTCAGGTCCCTCCAATCCTACAGAATCCTTCCTTTGGTTCTAGTAGCCCATCCAGCTGTTTTTCTATCAATCACCTCCATTTTACTGCTAAACTTTCTGAATAATGCACCTAAACCTGATATCTATATTTTCTCATGACCTACTCTCTTTTCAATCTGCTACCTGACTTCCACTCTCAACTACTCTCCTGAAAAAAAAAAAACCCAATAATCTCCTTATCAGAGAATCCAACAGCCTTTTTTACAGTCTTCTTGCTCCCCAATATCTCGACACTGTTGAACATTCTTTGTTTCCACCTTCTCCTTACTTGGCTTCAAAGATCACACTCTCCAAGAGCCTCTCTTACCTCTCTAATTACTCTGTCTCCTTTGAGATTCTCATTTTATTCCCAGTTCCTTAGTTGGAGTGTGGTTCAAATTTCTGTTCTTTTCTCTCTTCTCTCTACACACTCTCCCTGGGCAATCCAATTCATTCTCATTGCCTCAACCACTAAGTTCCATATAAATGACTCCCAAACTCATATTTGCAGTCTTGATTCTTCTTCTTATCTGCAGACATATATCCCAACTTCCTGTAGGTGTTCTCTATCTAGTTGTGCCATCAGCACCCGAAATCTGAACTGTCCAGAAGCAAGCATTCTCTGCTTGAATTCACTGCTCTGTTTCCATCAGTAATAATCCTTCAGCCTCTCAAGTCCAAAGAGACGCACCTCTCTAGCACTTTTCTATTTATCCATAGCTCTCTGTTCACACAATCATTCTAATACAGGGCCCCCTTACCACGGACCTCACCTACGGCTGTTACTCATTCTCTTATACTCCAATAGAGCCTATGCCAAGGCCAAATAATCTTTCTTTATGAATATATCTGGTCACATCATTTTTATGCTCAAAAATCCTCATAAGTAAGCTCCTGAGTACCTAGCCAGGTTTAACTCCTTTGTCTGGCTTTCACAGCTCTTCACAAACTGGTACAACTTACTTTTGAAGTCGCATTCAATACTACTATCCTCCAATCAATCAATGAGCAATCACTAAGCACCAACCAAACCATGACTACTCTGTTTCCCAAATACGCTCTACACCCAACTTATTTCTGTGCCTTTGTTCACGTGATCCCCTATATCTGTAATGACTTGCTCTTCTGTATCATCCAATCTTAACTTAAATGACATATCTTCCATGAAGCCTTCCTTGGTTTCTCCTACTGGTAGTGTTCTCCCCTCTTCATATAGTATATTACTTTGGACTTATGATATGCCATAGATGTTAAAGGTCACCTAGTCTAACCCTCTTGTTTTGCATAGGAGAAAACTCAGGTGCAGGTAGTTTAAGTGATTTGCCCAGAGTCAGAAAGGTTAAATTTCAGTGGTATAATTTCAACATTGGTCCTCTGCTTCTTGAGCTATTACTCTTTTCAATGCATCACACTGCTTCCATTTTAGTTATCTGCATATGTGACAATCCCTACTAAACTGTATATACTATGAGATAAGAAACTACAATTACCTAAACTCTGTAACTTCCCCAACATCTAACACAATGCTCACAGCAGGAGTTTCAATAAATGTTTCTTGAATTTGCTAGCTAAACTGAATGAACCAATGGGTACTAATCCTAAGAATATCAGAAACACCAAGTGCCATGTATTCTATAGTTAACATAAGAAAACTCCTGGAGAGTCAAGATGAAATCCATAAATATTCTTACGCACAAATGCAAACACACTGTAAAATTCCCATAATTTCCATTGACCTGGAGAGCATACAGCCAATGCTAACCTCCAGAAAGACCAATATGTCACCAAATTATGACTTTATCACACTGACTAATTTCCAAGCTTAATTTCCAAGTCCATACTCTAAGTTGTAGATACATAGGTAACAATTTCACATAATTTTGTTTGAAAAGTACTTATAATAGAATACAGGGCATAATAAAGGAAATCCACCTACCCTCTCCCAATAAGCTAATATCGCTACCTCTTTGTAAATGAAAGTGAAGGAAAGGGTTAACAAAAATTGAAAATCTAAATTATTAAGATTCACTTTTCAAAGATAATTAGTGATGTCAAAATAACAAAAAGAAGCTAAAGTAGTGGATAATGCTTTTAAATTCATAAATATCCAAAAGGATATTCATTCAAACTAAGGAAATAAGGCTAAATTAGAAATATATTGTTTTAGAACCAGAAAATGTGAAGGATTTGCTTCATGTTTGACCAATATAATTTTAAGTTGGCTTATTTCCCTAGTTAATAGAAAAAAGGCAAATGATGTAATATAGAAAAAAATGCTTCTTGTTACATTTCATTACATTAAATCAGGAGGGAAAGGGTAATAGAAGAAATAGTTAAGTATTACCAAAGCACAAGGTCAATAGAAAAATAAATCTGTAACCTAGCATAAAAGAAAACTAATAGTACTCTCAAGATCATAATTTTTCTTGCTTTTCCTATGAAGAGAACCCGAAAAAAAGTAATTATTTTTCTTTTCCCTTTGCTGCTACTATAGAAATAGGTAGAGAAACACTGGTAATTATATTCAATGTACTTAATATGTCAACAATTCTATGTGACATTCTTAAGAACTGACATGGGAAAAAAATAGGGTTTTGTGTATCTCCAAAGAAAATTAAGGTGAACAGGAAAAAAACCAGATCCTTACTTTTAGCAATTTTATGTCTATCTATTTATCTATTTATCTATCTATCTATCTATTTGTTTGTTTGTTTTATGTGAAAAAGAATGTTTAGTGTCATCGACCCTGGACCCAACCTACCATTTAGTTATTTTTATACAGGGTCTCAACCTTTACTACTTGCAGAATAAAGGCCACTCCTATTGTACGTACCACTGCAATACTTAAATAGTATTTTCCTAAATTATACATCTAATAAAAAACTAGCCTAACTGTATTAATCTCAAATCTATTTAAAACTATTCCCTTCTTTTCCTGAATTGAGAAATAATGATAATAATGGCTGCCTTATTTTAAATAGTCTTTGTTTTTACTTTCTCACAAGGTCTATCAAAAATAGTCAACATTTTAAAACACTACTTAATTTCATACATATAACTAATTCCTATGATATGGTCCAGAGGGGCTTTTATTATCTCATGGATGACATACCAAAGTCCTACTCTGCTGTGTTTTCTCGGGATTCCAAAGTTCTAGTTGATAGTTTCCTCCTGCATTTGAGGCAGAATGCTGTAAAAGACTACATATGAGAGCTGCAAAATCACAGATAATAGTCCTAATTTCTCTAAACAAGAGCTTGACTATCACCCAAAAGTTTTAAATTCTTAATTACAAAAAACGTTTTCATCAGAAATAATTTTGTCTGCACTATGACTAACAAATTCGTTTCCACAATCCATGTAAAAAAATCCTACTAATTTCTTAATATTTACTAAATGTATATGCACAAATATAACAAGACTGTCTCAGCTAGGATCTAGTCACCTTACTCATGATCTGAATAATGAAAGAGGTAAAAAAAAAAACCCTCATAAAATCTTAACTGCTACCTCGAAAATAATATAAACAAGAAAAAAAGCACTATACATGCCAGACAGACCCTGGAGCTTGGAATTCAAATCCAGCCTCAGATGTCTACTAGTTATGAGAACCTAGGCAAGTCACTTAACCTTGTTTGCCTCAGTTTCCTCATCTGTAAAATAAGTTTGGGAAGGAAAGGACAAACCACTCCAGTATCTTTGCCAAGAAAACCCCAAATGGGTTGACAAAGAGTCAGACACAATCAGTATGACTGAACAACAAGTTAAAAAAAAAAAAACACAACACAACTCATTCTTTTAAAACTAAAGGTCTTCATAGTATAAATTACTGACTAATGCATTGGTTAGTTTTGCTGAGTTGTTCTCCACAACCCCCTCCCTCCCGATTTCTTATTGCTACAAAGGAAGGTTATGTTTTTAAAATGAAGGCAAAATGTTAAATTAAAAAATATATATAGTATCATAAATTTAAAGCTAAAAGAGATATCAGAGGTCATCTAGGCCAATGCCCTCGATTTTACAGCTAAACAAACTCCAAAGAAAGGCTAAATGACTTTCCCAGGGTCACAGAGCTAAGTTAAATCAAGTTGAACCCAATTCTTACTGATTCTCAGTCCAGCATTCTATGCCATCCTACCTCAAAATGTTATTTTAAAAATTTATAAATAAATGGGGGGGGGGGTTGGGAGGGATAGTTCAGGTATAATAACCTAGACAACCAGTGCCTTCTAACTCTTAGACTCTGTGGTTCTGCAATTTTAGAGGAAAAGATTTTTAACTGTGCTTTACCAGATCATTAAGTAGACATCACACATTTTATTCTAAGACAAAAATGTTAGATTACTAGTTTACTAGTTTTGTTTTGCTTTTCTTTAGTATATTAGAAAACTTACTTCACACATATAATAGCAGATAGAGGTACAATAAAAAATACAGTGAGAGTACAATATACTATGTAGACATTATGTACCTCTAAATTTAAGAGAGAATTCTCTCTTCTCCTGCAATAATACCTTTCATCTCCTCCAGTATGCTAATTAATGCAAAGCTACTGGATAATTATGATCATAGTTTTATTCTAATAGATTTTTAAAAGTAAAACAAGTGAGACCGTAAAAAAAATGAAAATTTTTGTAATTAAAACCTGATACAGATAAATTTCTATGATTGTAGTCCTGGTGAGGGGACTAATAAAAAGACCCAATCCTTTTGGCCTAAGGAACATATTCATTCTTTAAATTTCCAAATAAAGAGTATTAAAGCATATGTTTCTGGAAATAAGTTTTGAAAGAATTCATTTATACCTCCATTAGTATGTGGTTTCTTTTTAAATGAAACTGTGTTGACCATGTCCCACTCCGCTTCATAACTAGTCAGATGTTCCGATCCCCGACGAACTCTCTCTTTAGGGGTCTGAGTCCACTCCACAACTGAACTGGAATCCTAAAATAATTTATAAATGTTTATACCAGAGTTTAATTTTGATCCATAAAACCTATTAACACAGAAGAAATACTAATAGTAATCATTATCATTAAAATTCATATGGAACTTTACAGTTATAAGTTTCCTTAGCTGCAAAATGAGGAGAGTGGAATAGCTGATACACTGACTTCCAGCTCTAAATACTATAATCCTCCATCATAACCTACAGTTCAGAACAGAATCTTCCCCCAATTTCTCTCACAAATCTGGCCATTCCTATAACATCTTCTTCAGCGGTTCTTTTACAAACTTATGCCTCTAACAGCAAGAGCTGTCTAACTTTCCATTCTTTTGTTTCTTGATTTTCTTACTATATAAAATAGTCCAAGCTTAATCAAGGCCATGAAGCACTGGATCTGGAATCAGAAGACCAGACTCTGAGTTCCCAATTTTGACACTTATTAGTCACATGACTCAGGTTAAGTCACTTAACCTGTGCCTCAGTTTCCTCATGTGTAAAAAAGTGATAAAAAACACATATACTACTTACTGATGTAAATAAAATGCCTTTAAAATTGTTCAATCATTATACATATGAGCTATTAAGATTAACCTAGAATTTATAGATCCACCCCTATAATATGTCTCAGATGCAACACTCCAATTCAAATTACGGTAAAGAAATACTTATTTTCCCCATGTTTTTACTGCAATAAAATTTGATCATCTTTTGTCCTAAGCCAAACCCAGACCTCACATTATTCTTCAGAGCTTTTCCTTATCCTTACAAGGTACATCAAATAAGTTACCAGATTCTCTTCAATGCAGTATCACCACATTCACATTCAAATCTTAGCTGAACTATTTTTAAGTTTTCAAGAGAATCTCTATCTCTTGCCTCAACCTCTTTCAAACTACTTCCACATTACTCTCAAAGTTGTTATTTCTGTTTCTCAGTCTCCTTTTAAAGCTCAATGACAGATTAATAACACCCTGGAGTCTGCCATTCACACTGTGCTCCAAAAACTGTGCGCATGGGTATCCTGAATTACCTGACTTTCTCTGTTCCTTGCCTCCTAGCTTGCCATTTCAACTTTTCTCAAGTAGATCTGCTCAAGTTTTTATTTTGTTTGTCCTGTATCATGTACAAAATGCATCAATATGTCTACATTAAGAATCGTTGGGACTTGTCTTTAACCCCACTGCTACACACTTAAAACTTCTGGATCTGCCCTGAATCTGAACTTTCTTTTTTGTGTTGTTTCCCTCAATTAGAGTGTAAATTCTTTGGGAGCAGGGACTGACTTGCTTTTCCTATTTGTATTCCCAGTGTTCATTATAATGTTTGGCACACTGGCACACAGGATGTACTCATGCTTCATTATTCCTTCTTTCATTCATTTGCCTTCAACTGTAAACTCCCCTATAAGGCCTATGAAATCCTCTATCTGTACAGTCCTTAGCATAATACCAAATAGTATTCAAAGATACTACGGAAATATAACATGCAGAAAAGAAGCAAAATTTTAACTTACAGAAATATTTGAGGCCTTTCTACGTGCAAAGCACTGTTCTAGGTTCTGATTCAAACCCATTAGAGTCCTCCCATGGAAATTTAATGATTTTTGATGACAATGAAAGCAGTAATTTAAAAAAAAAAATGAAAAGGGGAGGTTAAGAATAAGTGAGAAACAAGGACGTGGAGGAAAAGGAAAGGAGAGAAAAAGACAATAAAAGTAAAGGAAAACAAGGAAGTGAAAAGTGTTAAATATAAATAAGGCACAGTGGAACTAAAAAATGGGAGGAAAGAAGCAAAGAATTAACAAATATTATAAAAAGGTGCACAATTAATGAATAAGAATGGGAAAGGATGGCAAATATATTACAGGCTAAATATAAAAGATCTAAAAAGAAACTGAAAATAAGAAGCAAATATGTAGCAAACTAGACATAATGAAAATAAGAATTCACTTTCTCTCTTATAAAATGGGAAATGTTTATGCAATTTTTTCTTAAATACCTTTCCAGCATAAAGAATACTAGAAGAATCTAACGTATCATCCAATGGCCTCCAGTCGACTATTACATCAGCATCCTACAAAACATAAGTTACATACTATTAATATTTGTTACATAGCTCATTCTCTATAAAACTGTAACTTATTAATAGCTCTAGTAAATATTTTAACATTTAATAGGACTAAAGAAAAATTATTACGTTTAAGAAATGCTTTAAACAAAATCTCTGAAATTGCCTACCTTTAATTATGAAAAATTTATAGTTTTTGCATTAAATAATAGTTGTTGGAAGAAATTTTGCCTTTTTCATTGAAAAACTAAAATGAAATCTGCTAGTTTGAAAACAAGTTTAATAGGATACACTGTCCCAATTTTAAAATATAAACACAAGCCACTAATCGAACCTTTAGAAGTTAAGTCTTTTCGTTGTCTGACATTCTACTAGCTTATCAAACTGACTTCAAAGACCCCATTCATTTTAAATTCATGACTGTCCAAATACAAGATTTGCAGGGAGACTATGGTGTCTAAGAATACTAAGGATAATTTATTCTTAAGCAGACATAAGGCACTGAGCTCTACTAGTAAGGAGAGAGTCCCATACCAATGGGCTTTGGGACTTAGATTACATATATCAGTCCATCTGTGACATTTGGCAAAAATTTTCCAATATTTTTATGGAAGCTAAACATAACAAATTTTTGCAAAATACTTTTTTACTAGACTTATACCTTTTCTAGGACACGTAATATTCCTGAAATCAAACTGTCTTGATCATTGATCTTTCCACAAGATGAATGAATAAATACACCCTCCTGTTCATATATAATCTGTAATTTAAAAAAAAGAAAAGATTTATTTTTATTTATATCAATCACAATACTTCAAACATAAACTTGTAAGAAGTGTTCTTATATTATCTGGGTAGATAGAAGGTTATGCTTATTACAAAGCTTAATATTTAAAGAACGTCTTAAAGCTTGGATGTTAACAGAGTAACAATAACAAAATTCTGATAAATGCTGAATAGAGCACTCACCAGTACTTCTATATTACCAGGTTTTTACTAAAACTGCAAGAGCAACAAATCTCAAGATATAAAACAGTTAGAGGACACATGATAACATTTGCAAACATAAGGCATTTGAGGATATGGCTAAGTTGTGCCTTATACTGGTAAAGTAAGTATCTATACCTGAGGAATCAAAAATATCAAAATATCAAAATATCAAAAAAATATTAAAATAAAAATTATGGATTTTCAGTCAAGATGGCTGGCTAAATGGAGGCAAATAGCTTACTCCATATACTTACTCCAACAACAAAAAAAAAAAAACTTTAAAAAGCACTAGGCTGGATAATGATTTTTTTTAAATTTATGAGAAACTACAAAAAATTATTTCATTGATGACAGAACTTAAATACTAAAAGCCCATGGGCAATAAAAAAAGAGGGTTTGCCACCAAAAACCAATGCCAGCACAGGCAAACAAGATGGAATTCAAACATATGCAACCAGCAGGACTTGTAGTCATAGGTAGCATCAAAAGCTGAGGGCTCCCATAAGAAAGCCCAATAGTGTTTGGAAATGCCCAATGTGAACCCTACAAGTCATAGCAAAAGTAGTGGAAGGGGGCTGACATGAATTCCAAGGTCCAGAGGTCTTGAGAATGATATTCTAAGAAGATTTTGTACTTTGAACTTCAAAGAACCAGTAGGGCCTAAAACTCACTAGTCTTCAGAACCTAGGTACACGTTGGGGAGGTGGAGGCCAGTGCAAGAATCTAAAAGACCCTGCTAAAGATCAAACAAGGCAAACCATCCAACACAAAAGTACAAAAGGGAGCAAAGCCTAGGCTTGTCATAAATTCAGAAACTAAGGTTGAAGATAAGAGTAAACAGAAGGCATCGAACAACTTTAAAACATTACTCTCACAACCACAGCAAGCAGACACTCAAAGGGGAAAAATGGATTTTCCATAAGGACTACATGAATACCTAGAAGAATGAGCAAAAGATAAAAAATTAAATAAAAGATATGAAGGAAAGAATTACAAGATTAAACAGCTTAAATCAGAAAGTGGTAAACCAGACTACCTCAAAAGATTAGAATAAAGCAAGAAGTATATAACAAAACCTGAAGGTTAAAAATTTGAAGAAAATGTAAAACTTCTACTATCAAAGGTAAGTGACCTAGAAAAAAAGGTCAAGAAGAGTAATTCAAGAATCATCAAACTAGGGGCAGAGCCAAGATGGCAGAGTAGAAACAGCTCGTCCAAGCCTCTCTGCCCCCAGATTCCCCCCAAACTATGTAAAAGGGGACTCCGAACAACTTCTGGAGCCCCAGCACCCACAGAATGACACAGAGAAGCTAACCTCCCACTGAGGACAGCCCAGCAGCCCTGCAGGAAGGACCAGCGCAGCAATCTGGGACCTGGCAGCTCGCAGAACGCAGGAGCCGAGCCGAGCCCAGGTCCGCGTGAGCCGAGGTTTTAGCCCCAGGGCGGCAGGGCCAGCTGCAGGCTGGAGGAACCCCAGAACACCAGGAGCTGTGGAGACTCCAGAATTATCAACATAGACATGCCTAGGACAAAGTAAGAGGTTAGTGTCCTATGGACTTTGGGACCTGTATTTGGGGAATGAGTCAGCTCCCTCCTCTGGGGGCTAGAAGCCGCTGAGGAGACACGCCATTTTGTAGTTTTCAGAGGCAGCTCCGGCTCCCAGCCTACAAATCATGGGGAGATCCAGCGATCAGTCTTGGGGGGGTAATCGCTCTTGCTTTAACCTCCCTGGATCTGGATTGTGATCTAGGGTGGAAGTCGTGGGTGGGTTTACAGCTTGCCAGAAACGGAAGTTGCCCCCCACACGTTCAGAACGAAAATTCCTCTAGCTGGCCTTAAAGCCATAGTGTGGCAACAAGCCAAAAAGTCAAGCAATTAAGTGGCAACATGCCAAGGCAAAGGAAACAGAAAAATGCAACCATAGACTCCTATTTTGGGGGCATAGAGCAGGAAAAGGACTGTGAGGTCAGAAGTCCTGCTCCAAAAGCCCCAGGGGAAAACATGAGCGGGTTGCAGGCCATAGAGGACCTTAAGAAGGACTTTAAAAAAATCAAATAAGAGAAGTGGAGGAAAAATTGGAAAGAGAAATGAGAAGGATGCAGGGAAAGTATGAAATGAGGGTCAACAGCCTGACTGAGGAAAACAACACCTTAAAAAATAAACTAGCTCAAATGGCAAAGGAGGCCCAAAAGGGCATTGAGGAGAAGAATGCCTTAAAAAGTCGAATTTGCCAGATGGAAAAAGAATCTCAAAAGTTCACTGAGGAGATTCATTCCTTCAGAGTTAGACTGGAGCAAATGGAAGCTAGTGACTATATGAGAAATCAAGATACTATTAAACAGATCCAAACAAATGAAAGAATAGAAGGCAATGTGAAATATCTCATGGAAAAACCACTGACCTGGAAAATAGATCCAGGAGAGATAATTTAAAAATTATTGGACTACCCGAAAGCCATGATCAAAGAAAGAACCTAGAAATCACCCTTCAAGAAATTCTCAAGGAAAACTGCCCTGATGTCTTAGATCCAGAGGGCAAAATAGAGGTTGAAAGAATCCACCAATCACCTCCTGAAAAAGATCCCAAAAAGAAAACTCCCAGGAATATTATAGCCAGGTTCCAGAATCCCCAGATCAAGGAGAAAATACTACAAGCAGCCAGGAAGAAACAATTTCAATATTGTGGAAACACAATCAGAATAGCCCAGACCTGGCAGCTTCTACACTGAGGGATCGAAGGGCATGGAATATGATATTCCAGAGGGCAAAAGAACTGGGAATGAACCCAAGAGTCACCTACCCAGCAAAACTGAGTATTTTGTTTCAGGGGAAAATATGGTCATTCAGTGGAATAGAGGACTTTCAAGCATTCTTGAGGAAAAAACCAGAGTTGAATAGAAAATTTGACATCCAGACAGAGGAAGGAAGAGATGCCTGAGAAGGTAATCAGGGAAAAGAAATCAAAAGGAACTTATCAAAGTTGAACTATTTACATTCCTATATGGAAAAGCAATAACTGTGACTGATGATATCTTTCTCACTATGAAAAATAATGGAAGAAGGGGGTGTGGTCATATGAATACATATGTGAATGTGTGTGTATATGGTTACAGTTATATATGGATAGAGGGCATGGGTTGAATTTGTTGGGAAGGGAGAATACTCAAGGGATGAAATTATGAGGTGAGAGAGGAAAGTGGCAAGAGGAGATGGGGAGAGACAGGGTAGGGTAAACTATCCTATGTAGAAGAAGCAAGGGGAAGTGGTTGCAAAGGAGGGGGAGAATAAGGAAGGCTAAAAAGGCAAAACCACATTCACATTGAATTTGGTTCAGGGAGAAAATGACATACATACTAAATGGGATATCTCAACCTGCAGCAGGATAGGGGAAGGGGGATGAGACGAGGGATGATGAATGGGAGGGCATCCTTGGGGTGAGGGGAGGTTGGAAGTACCCACTATAGAAGAGGGACAGGATCATGTAGGGAATGGACCAGGTGGGGGGTGGGATGAGTGGGAGGGAATTATAAGCAGCCTTGTACAATATATCTACTATGATAATGTTTTGCATAGCTAGACATGTACAACATATACTGAATTACTTATCTCCCAAGAAGGAATGGGTGACAAGGGAGGAAGGAGATGGATCTGAAATTCGAGGTCGTAACATTAAATGTTTCAAATATATATAAATACTATTATTAATACTCTTTGGCTTGTAATAGGGAGATAAGATGTGCAGGCATTGGGACACAAAGACTCACCTTCCTCTAATGGAAAAGTCGATGGGGTATGGGAGAAGGTATGGGAGAGAGCAGATTGGAGGAAGCGATATCTTGTGGGACTACTATTCTGGGAGGTTGGGTAGGGGAATAATGGTGGGAAAATGATTGTAACTCAAAATCTGGCAGAAATGAATGATGTAAAACAGAAGTTAATAAAGCATTTGTTTAAAAAAAATTAAAAAAAAAAAAGAATCATCAAACTAGCTGAATGAACACCGCCCCCCAAGAAAAAAACTATTTCAAAAAGTCATAAATTAAAACTGCCCACAACTATTAAAACCAGAAGGCAAAGGAAATACAGAAAGAATCCACCAATCACTCCTGAAAGAAACCAAAATATGAAAAATCCCTGGAAAATGATAGCCAAGCATCCAGAAGGAAGCAATTCAAGAACCAAATAACCATAGCCAGGATCATGAAAGATCTAGAAGTATCTACAACAAACAACAGGAGACTCTGGAATATGTTACAAAAGGCAAGGTATAAGCTTACGACTAAAAATAACTTGCCCTAAAAAACTTGAGTATAATCCTACAGGGGAAGAATAAAATAAAGGACTTATAAAGCATTCCTGATGAAAAGACCAGAGGTGAGTAGCCATTTTGAAAAGCCAGATAAAAGATGAATTCCTCTGACTTTTAATGCTCTAAGTCTTGGGCAGCTCCGCAGCTCAGTGAATAGAACACCAGCCCTGGAGTCAGGAGGATGTAGTTCAAATCTGGCCTCAGACACTTAACACTGACTAGTTGTGTGACCTTGGGCAAGTCACTTAACCCCAACTGCCCTACCTTCCCTGCCCTCCAAAAAGCAAAAATTAAATAAAAAATAAAGCTCTAAGTCTCAACCTGGTCCCAAATTTATCTTTCCAACCTCACCATACATAGTCTTTCCCCCACTAAGCTCTAAATCCAGCTACATGGTTCTTTGGTCTGTTCCTCATTCACCACATTCCATCAGTAATCTCTGTGCCATTTCACTAGTCCTCCCCCATACCTGGAATGCACTCTCTTCCTTAACTTCACTTCACAGAGTACATCCCTTCCTTTAAAATGTAGCTCA
Organism: Gymnobelideus leadbeateri; assembly: GCA_011680675.1. Taxonomy (NCBI): domain Eukaryota; kingdom Metazoa; phylum Chordata; class Mammalia; order Diprotodontia; family Petauridae; genus Gymnobelideus; species Gymnobelideus leadbeateri. The sequence goes on along the minus strand of WOXC01011130.1, from coordinate 337,227 downwards.
GGTTCAAAATTATGTAAAAGGGGGACTATGAGCAACCTCTAGAGCTCCAGAACCCAAAAAATGACATAGAGAAGCTAACCTCCCACTGAGGACAGCCCAGCAGCCTGGCAGGGAGTGGCCAGCACAGCGCTCTGGAAGCAGAACAGAGCAGTGTTCTGGCCCATGGGAGTCGCAGTTTTAGTCCAAGGCTGGCCAGACCAGCAGCTGGCTGGAGGGACCCCAGAACACCAGCAGCTGTGGAGTTTCCAGAATTATCAACACATAGATGCTTAGGACAAAATGAAAGGGGCAGTGCCCTATGGACTTTGGGACTGCTTGGAAGAATGCATCAGCTTTTCCCCCTGGGGGCAAAAAGTCACTGAGAAGCTTGCTCAGCTTGCACCACGTTGCCACATTGCAGCTTCAGCTCTTGGCCTGCAAACTGTAGGGGGATATGGCGATCAGTCTGGGAGGTAATCACTCTTGCTTTACCCTTCTTGGATCTGGATTGTGGTCTGGGGAAGAGGTCTTGGGGTGTGTGACCAGCTTGCCAGTGTGTGTGGAGGCTTCACAGAGGCCACCCAAGTAATACCTACGGAAGTTGAGAAAACCCCAACATTTGGGATGGAAGTTCCCCTGGCTGGTGGCAAAGTCCTATTGTGGCAACAAGCCCAAAAGTCAAGTAATTGAGTGGCAACACGCCTAGGCAAAGGAAACAAAATAAACAGAAAAATGCAACATTAGACTCCTATTTTGGGGGCAAAAAGGATCAAAGCATGGAACAGGAGGAGGACTGGGAGGTCAGAACTCCTGCACCAAAAGCCCCAAATGAAAATATGAGCTGGCTACAGGCCATAGAGGACCTTAAGAAGCAGATAAGAGAAGTGGGGGAAAAATTGGGAAGAGAAATGAGAAAGATGCAAGAAAAGTATGAAATGAGAGTCAACAGCCTGACTGAGGAAAATAACACCTTAAAAAATAGACTAATTCAAATGGCAAAAGAGGCTCAAAAAGGTAATGAGGAGAAGACTGCCTTAAAAAGCCGAATTTGCCAGATGAAAAAAGAATCTCAAAAGCTCGCTGAGGAGAATCATTCCTTCAGAATTAGACTGAAGCAAATGGAAGCTAGTGACTTTATGAGAAATCAAGATGCTATTAAGCAGATCCAAACAAATGAAAGAATAGAAGGCAAGGTGAAATATCTCATGGGAAAAACCACTGACCTGGAAAATAGATCCAGGAGAGACAATCTAAAAATTATTGGACTACCTGAAAACCATGATCAAAGAAAGAATCTAGAAACCATCCTTCAAGAAATTCTCAAGGAAAATTGCCCTGATGTTTTAGATCCAGTGGGCAAAACAGAGGTTGAAAGAATCCACAGATCACCACCTGAAAAAGATCCCAAAAAGAAAACTCCTAGGAATATTGTAGCCAGGTTCCAAAATTCCCAGATCAAAGAGAGAATATTACAAGCAGCCAGGAAGAAAGAATTTCAATATTGTGGAAACACAATCAGGGTAACACAGGATCTGGCAGCTTCTACACTGAGGGATCAAAGGGTATGGAATATGATATTCCACAGGTCAAAGAACCTGGGATTAAAACCAAGAATCACCTACCCAGCAAAACTGAGTATCATGTTTCAGGGGAAAATTTGGTCATTCAGTGGAATAGAGGACTTTCAAGCATTCTTGAGGAAAAAAACAGAATCAAATACAAGAAGCAAGAGATGCTTGAGAAGGTAAACAGGAAAAAGAAATCACTATGAACTTATCAAAGTTGAACTATTTATATTCCTACAGGGAAAAACAATAACTCTAACTGATGAAAATTTTCTCAGTATGAAAATAGTTGAACGGTATATGGGTATATGAATACATATGTGAATGTGTGTATATATGTTTTCAGGTACACATAGATAGAGGGCACAGGTCGAATTTAATAGGAAAGGATGATACTTAAAAGGTGAGGTTAAGAGATGAGAGAGTAATGTGGTGAGGCCGAATGGGGAGAGAAAATGGGGTGAACTGTCTCGTGTAGAGGAGTCAGGGGAAGGTGGTTGCAGGGGAGGGGAGGAACAGGAAGGCAAAAAGGCAAAACCTTACTCTCATTGAATTTGGACCAGGGAGAGAATGGCATGCATACTAAATAGGGTGTCCCACCCTACAGGAGCATGGGTGGGGGAAGGGATGGGGAAAGGCAGTGGAGGGGAGGGTGGGCTGGGGGGGAGGGAAGTTGGAAGCACCCACTTTTGAAAACGGACAGGATGAAGGTGGGGAGTAGACCAGGTGGAAGGTGGGATGGGAGGGAGGGAAATATAGTCAGTTTTTTACAATATATCTACTATGGTAATGTTTTGCATAGCTACACAGGTACAGCACATACTGAGTTGCTTATCTTCCTTTTAAAATCAAATTTTTTTAAAAATATATAAATACTATGATTTTAAAAAATGTAGCTCAGGCACCACCTTCTACACAAAGTCTTTTCCTAATCCCCCAAATGCTAGAACACTAGGGTGCTCACTCTCTCTCCCAAATTACCTTATTTATAACTGTTCTCTAATGTATCTGTAATATTTTATGCTGTTTTTCAGTCATTTTAGTTGTGTCCAACTCTCCATGACCATTTGGGGTTTTCTTGGCAATGATACTGAAGTAATTTGCCATTTCTTTCTCCAGCTCACTTTACAGATAAGGAAACTGAGGCAAACAGGGTTACATGACTTCCCCAGTGTCATACAACTAATGTTTGAGGACAGATTTGAAATCAGGTCTTCCTGACTCTAGATCTGGCTCTCTATCCATTGTACCACCTAGCTGCCCCTATATATTTTATATATGCTATATACTTATCTAGGTACTTGTCACCCTTTAGAATGTAAACTCACTGCAAGTAGGGATTATTTCATTCTCTGAACTTGTATCCCCTGGGAATTGCATGGTGCCTGGGATACTGAAGGCATTTAATACTTGCTTAAATGAAATACAATAAAGTTACGCAAATAAGAGAAACCTCTGGAACATGGACCTAGAACTGGAAGGGTACCTGAAAGGTCATCTAGTCCAATAATCCTCTCATCTTACAGTTGAGGAAACTATAAAATTACTGAAATTGATTATTAGAAAAGAATAAAGAATTACCTAGGCCCCAAAGAAAAGATATGAAAGGATACTCTCTCCTTCCCCTTTGGTAGAGGGAGAATCTACATAATCTGGAATATTGCAGGGGGTTTTTTTCAATTGGGTTTGGTGATTTTTTTTAAGTTATTCATTTTTTTATTCATTAAGTTTTTTTAAGTTATTCATTTTAAGAGTTATCTCAGAGGGAAGGGAAGGAAGGAAAGGGAAACAATGAAATCCAGGTGATACAAACCAGATATCAGTAATTGTTTTTAAAAGAAGAGTCACTAGTCAATGAGCTAGATACTGTGATAAGCACTGGGGAGACAAAAGAGAAAACAGTTCTTAACCTCATGGAGCCGACATTCTAATGTCTAAAGACAACACATAAATAACTAGGTACTATTAATATTATAAAGAGAGTAGATAAAAGGCAGTCTGAGTGTGGAAGGAAAGCATCAGCAACTAGGGGGACTTCAAAGAAAGGCCTCCTGCAGAAGAAAGGACATGAGCTATCTTGAAAAAAGTCAGGGAAACCAAGCAACAGAGGTGATGGTACAAACTATGGGGTATAGTCAGTACAAAGACATGAAACAAGGAAATGGAGTATCCTGTTTTGAGGTTCTCCGAGTAGGACAGTGTAAGTGAATTGTACTATGTGTGGAAGAGAAAAGAAGTTATGAAGAGATTAAAATTCTAAACAGAGGGGTTTATATCCAGAGACATCAGGGAACTGTTAATAAACTGGAGTTTATTAAGTGGGGGTGTGGGGTTTACATGGTCAGACCTATGCTTTAGAAGCCATTGGAAAGCCACTCAAGGAGAGCTCTTCTATCTTCTTCACTCTGGTCACAGATTAAAAGGTGGCACTTCTCTTGGCCAAGGCCAACTCTCACACACCTGATCCAACCTCCTCCAAATTGGAGAAACTGCTTCCACTATCACCCTCCCTCTTATCGGCAATCTCTCCCTATCTCTTGGTTCCTTCCTTGCTGCCTACAAACAAGCCCAGTGTCTCCTCCATCCTTATATAAAGGTGTAGTCAAAACCATCCTACCCCACTCCACTTCAGCCTGATACCTTAACTAGGTGAGAACACATCTCAAATCAATCAATCAAAAGACCTTAATTACATCTGAGGTTCTTAACCTGGGATCCATAACTCTTAATATTTTGGTATCTGCATTTCAATAAAATTGGTTTATTTGTAATCCTATGTGTTTTATTTTATGCACTTTAAAATATTATTTTGGGAAGGATTATGTAGTCTTCACCAGACTTCCAAAGGGGTCCATGAAACAAAAAAAGATTAAGGATCTTCACCTTACACAAAGTGCAAAAAGTCTTTTAAGACCATTTGATGGTTTTAGAGGTCTGCTTAGAGGTCTGTTGCAACTGGCTATGGGATTTCATTACACCCTCCGGGTCTTATATAAAAGCAAAGAGTTAGCTGGAATGGGAGACTTTTTCTAGAAACCGGATTGTGGTTTTCTATCAGATCCCTGAAGAAGAACCACATTGATGGAGTGGAGGTGGGCATGGGCGATAGGGGGGTGTCAGTTTCAGCCTTGGTCAGTTCTCCTTTCCCTTGAGCAGAGGAAGACCCTCCAGCTCTAAAGGGTCCAGGGAATGCTGGACTCCCCATTCCCACTGCTGTCCTTGTCCTGGATGGTGTTCCCAAATGTATTGGCAGTAGTGTCTACACTGGGAGGTATGAAGACTATACCCAAAAACTCTACAAGGAACCTAGCAACAAAACTATACAAGGTCTAAGATGAACTTCTTGAGGACCCTATAAATGGAAGAAAAGAACTTCAAGCAACCAGGAGCTGGTTATGAGTTACCCCTATGCCACATATGTTCTCTAAGCTTGACCCCACTATTCTCTGGATTCATGGGAAGAGTATGAAATAGACATTGAGGGGATGTTTTATACCAAATATTCTTATTGTACCATCTTAATAGATATCCTTCTAAAAGCCACTCAAGACTCAATAACTAAATAATTCTTAATTATTTCAGAGCACAACAGCAGCAGCTCAAGTCAGTGGAATTAAAGAAGCACTCAACCCCTCTTAACCTCTAGGGTACTGCTAGAACTATAAGTCAAAGACATAGCCAAGCTCTTGAGACTCGAATCCTCTGTTGGAGTGGCAGTTGGAATAAGGATTCCTGGTGTTTACATGGGCTAAAATTAATAACAATAACAACAATCATGATGATGACAGTGAAAACAATGATTATAATGAAGATGACATTATATAAGCACAATCATATAGTGCTTTATGGTTTCAAAGTTCTTTTTTACCAATAAATATGACCTCACTTTACCCTCAACAATCCTGGGGTGTAGATGCTAGTATCTTTATTTCACAGATGAAGAAATTGAGGCAGACAAAGCTTAAATGACTTATCCAGGGTCACAAAATGCCTGGGACTAGATTTGACCTCAGGTCTTCCTGACTACAGATTCAGCACTCTATCTACCTAGATGCCTCCCTCAAAAAATCATTAGATCCTACATCCCCCACTAGCATTCTGTATTTCTCCACCTCTTTCTGATAATCTCTTTGGTCAAGCTGGTCTTAACTTCCTCTCCTCTCACTATTTTCTAAAATCCTCTATAATCTGGCTTCCAATCTCATTATTCAACTGAAGTTGCCCAAACTTACCAATGATCGCTTAATTGCCAAATCTAATGACCCTTTCTTAAGTCTACTGGACCCTTCACATTTGATCCTACTGATTACTTTCTCATCCTGAATACCCCCTCCTCTCTTGGTTTCAGGAACATGATCTCTCCTGGATCTCTCCCTGAATCCTTAATCTCATTTACTAACTCTTTACCCAGGTCATGCCCCAAAGCTGCCTTGACACCTCTTTTCATTCTGTACCAGACATGCACAACTTGTAAACTTCTTCAGGCCACAGATCGGTCAGACTAGAGATGACTAATGACGGTTGGTTGCTGGGGGTCACATGACAAACAGGAGAGTGCCCAGTGGCAATCAAAATCCTTTGGCAGCGGTAATAGGTTTGGAAGTCATATGCTGTGCAGGTCTGCTCTATACAATCTCACTTGGTGACATCAATAGCTCCTGTTCATTAAATACATTCTGCAGCTGATGCTCAGATCTGTTATTCTCTACTGACCTAAACTTGCATCTCCAACTGCCTAGTGGCCATCTCAAACAAGCTGTCCCATAGACATCTTACATTATATCCAAACTGAATTTATCAGCTTTCCTCTTTTCTGACAAGAGCGCCAACATCCTCCCGTTCAGTCATACGACGTCAGAATCATCCTCAACTCCAAATTCTCTTCTCACCACCACCTCCATCCAATCTGTTGCCAAGTCCTGCATATTCTGCCTTTTCAATGTCTCTAGTATACTCCCTACTCTCATCTGACACTACCACCACCTTGGTGCCCTTCTCACCTTATGCCTAGACTACTGCAACAGCCTACAAGTTGGCCTTCTGGCCTCCAACTTACCTCAAGTCTCTACCACTTCCAGTATATCATCCATCTAGTTAGCAAAGTGATCTTTGTGACAAAGGAGCTCATACCCCCTCTCTCAGATCTCCAGTGGTTCCTTACTACCTCTAACATGATGTATAAGCTCTGACTTCACTACCTGGCTCCTCATTAGTTTCCAATCTATTCTATACCTTTTTCACAGCTTCTATATAGTCTACAATTCAGTGACTCTGGCTTCCTTTCTGTTCCTATAAGACACCCATCTCCATATTCAGACCAATTTCACTGACTCTCTCACATGCCTGGAATTCTCACTCTCAAAACCTTAACTTAAGATAACACTAACTTAGTGTTAACCTGAATTCCTTACTTTCATATCACATATCTAATCAGCTAAATACTGTCAATTCTACCTTCACAAAATCTCTCACATCTGTCACTGTAGGGGCAAAACCATAATGCCCCCAACCTGACAGTAAGTTGTCCTAACTTATCAACAGAAGTTAGTGAATCCATTCTCAAGACTTGCTTGCCTCAGGTTTCCAAAGGCTTCAATATCGTTCCCTGGTTCCTTAAGTACTAAATAGCTACAGAAGCTATCTGATGCTTGCTTGGGAGACAAATTACTAAGACTAAGTAAATCTTTTGTTAACTGGTGAATGACCTAGATCTATCATATTTTATTCGAATACCTACCCAACTATCAGGAGATAGTCCTAAATCAGGCCCAGTACAAGAACAATCCCCTTCTTTCTACCCATAGAGTCACAAATCTGGTTAGGCCCTCATCACCTCCCCACCTGCACTGCTGCAACAATCTTCTAACTAATTGATCTTCCTGGCTAAAGTCTCATCCAGCTCCAATAAATCTCCTCAACTGCCAAGGGAACGTTAAGATCCTCCTTGAGAGAGAAGACTGTCTTGTTTACTTGTATTTTGTACATCCGACACTTGGCACAGTGCCTAACACAGATTAAGTGATTAACAAATGATTCTTCATTCATTTGATATACTATACTAAGTATGACAACATACAGCAGAAAAGTAAAAGGTTGAAGACAGATCTACAATCTTATGAAGAAATATCTCCCTACTACTCTAGTCTAATCCATCTTCCACTACTCAGCTGCCCAAGTGATTTTTCTAAATATGGTTCCAGCTACATCATACACATTGCTACCTTCCTCAGTAAACTGAGTACCTCCCTATCACCTCCAGGATCAAATTCAAAGTACTCTGTCAGATATTTAAAGCACTTTATGACTTAGCCCCTTCCTACTTTTATAGTCATCTTATATTTTACTCCCCTCCATGCAACTATACTGGCCTACTCATTCCTCAAATATCACATTCCATCCCCATCTCCATACCTTTGCCTGGGCTCTCTCACTCATGCCTGAAACACTGTCCCTCCTCACTTCTCCCTCTTTATTTGGCTTCCTTCAAGATTCAGCTCAAATCTCACTTTCTAGAGGACAAGGTCTTTTCTGGTAACCCCCAGCTACTAGTGTCTTCCCCTCTCAGGTTACCTTCTATCTTCTCTGTTCACATTTTGCATATATCTAGTTACTTAATCCCAGTGAGATTAAGTTAGATTGCTAAAAACTACAAGAGATATTTAGAGCTCTGAAAGATGACCCAATGATAAGAAAGACAATTAGCACTCATAAATTCAGTTTCTATCCCACCCTCCAAAATGAAGTAGGAGAAACAAATAACTGAGGTAATAACAACCACTACTATCAGTAATTTTAGATCAACAATTTATAAGGTGAAGGATTTGAGCTCTAAATAAGGAAAAACTAACAATTAGAAATTGTCCCAAAATGGACAGGACTACCTCATATGGTAGAAGTGAGATCCCTGTAATTAGAAGTATTCAAAAATTCATTCACTCTTTCTCATTTCAATACTTTGCTTAAGCTAAGATTAAACTAATGTGATTCCTGTAACTGTAAATATCACAACCCACCCATGCCTTCTCAATCTGTATTTTTTGTCCCTGTACTTCCATAAATCTTCCAAAGATAACTATCCAACTCACCAGGGGCCTTCCTTGACATCTTTTAATATTTTGTGGTTCACAAATATTAAATATCTACCATAATCCCCTGAGATATGAGCTAGTTCTTTGCCTTAAAAGACAGTAAAACTGTCTTTGAGATTTGATTGGCTCTGGGAACTACAGTTCAGGACACAGACTGGACTTTCTGGTCACCTAAATACCACAAATATAGAGGAACTCCAGGAAGGCCCTGAAGTCTGACAGGAGAACCACTATGGGCAACATTACCCTGTAGAGAAGCTGCACTCAGCTAACGCAACCCCATATCCTCAACTAAATATGGCCTGGCCTGGTTAAGTAAGCCTTTTTTTTAACTGCTGGACAGACAAGTGACTCATTTCTTTCCAATCTCACCCTGAGATTACTTGCTCTGGCCTACTCTTCCAATACAATACTCAAGGCTATTATTATCACTTTTTTTCCTGCCATAACTATCCCATCTTCTTTTCAGGTTATACACATCCTTGATAACATTTTTTTCAAACATTCAAGTTACAACATACACATATAGCCACAATGAGTCTTTTGCCCTCTGGATCATCTGCAATTTAAGTTCTTCTATAACCATGGGCTCAGTAACAAAGTATATGACTAGTGTTTATTCTCATAGGCTCATCACTAGATGGGTAACTACGATATAAGTTCTCTGAGACAAAGCAACTCACAAAAATAACTGTTGACAGAAAGAGGTCCAATATACACCTAAATATTTATAGCAACACTTTTTGTAGTATAAAGACACGGAAGCAAACTAATATCCACTGGGTGGGAGGAAGGCTAAAGATGTTACAGTATACTAATTTAATGGCATATTATTGTAATGTAAGAAATAAATGAATCTAAATACAAGGAAGCATGGAGAGACATGCAAACTAGTGTAACGTGAATTAACAGAAAAATATCATGTACAACAACTACAACAAAGGTAATTTTTTTAATTGAAAATGAACATACTATAATAATGTAAATTTTGCACTCAATAAGAGATATCAATGAGAACACACCTCCCCTCCCTTCTTTGCAGTCCTGGGGACACAATGAATGTGGAACACTGCATATACTGTTAGACCAAATGTGCTGGTTAGTTCTCCTGGATTATTTTTTCCTCTTTCTTTTTTATTTCTTATTATAAAGGATGGCTCCCTGTCATAAAAGAAAGGAAGGGACATATAAAGAAGTGAGAGGATGTGAAAACAAAGATATAAATAAAAATGTTTATGTGTCTACTGAGTCCAGGGGTATTATACTTCTAATCAAGAAGTACCTACACTGATGAAATCAGTGGTCAGCTGCATCATTAAGTAGACAGAAGAAAGTTGATGGAAGAAAGAAGCTAGTATGAAGAGTTTTAAGAGCCCTGAAGCACCACAATAAAAACTTGAGAACCATTTCAAAATCCTCTAATTTAGCCAGGATGTTAACACAAGCACCAAGTTTAATATAAATGGAAAGTATTTTCCAAAAAAAAAAGTCTATAAAGAAATTTCTTGCTTTACAATCAATTGTAAAAAGTGCAAAGCCTCTTAAGTTCTTCTATACTCTGCATCTGAAAACATATTCTCAGTGTCAAATAGATGGGCCATTAGCACAACTGCAGTGCCAAAAACAAATCTTGCTAAGAGATCTGAATCAACTGAATGCCACAGGTGGTTTTCCCAGGTTTCTACCATGATACATTTTCATCTCCTCCAACTTCTAGATTGTACTTCACTAACACTTTTTCTCCATTCCCCCATCCAACTCCAAGAATTACAAAGACACTTGAAGTTTCTGTTGTTTTATTTTTCCTGTCATCTCTCTCTGGATGGGTTGGGACTTACTTTCCAAAAGAAAAGGGAAGAGAAACCTTTTCCACAATCAAAATGCCCCTATCATGAATGTAGCTGCTTCTTCCTCTCACTTAGGACAAGTGGATGTAGGTAGGTGGAGAGAAGATAGTCCTTCAATGTGTCATTTCTTCCTCCACTCCAAACCAATGCTCCTCAGTCTGAATTCAGCGTACCTTCTGCCCCCCCCCCCATCCCCCACCCAGCATTCTGAATCTCTAAGTCTCTATTACAATCTCAGGTCAACTTTTAGAATATGAATTTTGGCCACCCCAGAAAGTGTCTCCCATTTATAACATTTGTCCCTAGGACACTAACTGCCCCCAGTGTTATTACATCTAGAATATATACAGAGAGAATACATAGAATCAATTAATGTTAGGCAGGTGAAAAATGTCTATACTTTAAAATACAATATACAGAGCAAAAAAAAATCATGCTGCCTTGCTAAACAATAAAATTTTGTAAATTCCTGTTCTCTTGAAAACATAAAGCTACATTGTACATAGTAGTAAAGACTCCTCTAAAATGTTCCCACAATTAATGTATCTATATTTTTTTCATTATAAGTATATATTAGGTTTTCAAAAACTAAGAATGAAGTAAAAACATTAAAATATAAAACAAGCCTAAGGAGTTTAAATCACTGGCTCAAATCTCTCTGCAAACAATGACACACAAGAATCTGTATTCCTTAACTTTACAAGTCAATTAGAACCAAGTAGTAACACGTAATTTAATACAAAAAAAGTGTTTCAGTATCTAAAAAGAATAACTAGATAAGGAAAAGAGTATCCAAAAAAATCCCCCCCCCTTTTTTTTAAAGATACAGCCATCAGTTAAAATAAGATCTCAGCTAACTGGTATTTAGACTTCTGGAATAGTTCCAAACCCAAGAGCAATGTTAACAAAGTCTCCAGGATGTACAGCCATAAGGAACATAAAAGAAAACTGTAGAGACCTAAGGATATGCTATGATTAGGTTAGTGATGGAAAACAGTCAACCTATTTCCCCCCAAAAAAGGATTAGAGAAGTGATAGTAGAGACAACTAAGTGGAAAATCAAATGAACTGTGGTACATGCATACAGAGAAAAATGAAACATAATAAGAACTGATGCAGGAAAAAATATACACAATGTCTACAATAATGTAAAACTGAAGAGAACAACAACAAAGGAAACTGCATGCTGTATTATTATAATGATTAAGCTTGGTCCTTAAAAAGAAATGAAAAAACTCAACTCCTTTCCTTTTAGGGTAGCTAAGGCCATAGAACACTACATATACTGTCAGGTCCAGTGAATGTACTGGTTGGTTGCTGAACTGCTTTTTATCTTTTTTATTCTTTGTTACAATGGATGGGGGTAGAAGGGAGATAGATATAAGATGAACTAACCAGTTACTAGCCTGGGAAGATAGTCACTGTAAAAGTTGAGTTGTAGAATCATAGAATCCTAGAGTGAGAAGGGAGCCTTAGAGATCATCAATACTTATGCACAGTAAATCTACATCATCACCACCAGGCTTCACCCTAAAACAGACAACTTTACCCTCAAAACACAGCCTATACATTTTTAAGAATTCTAAATGTTAGTGAATTTTCCAAATTTTTTTCAAAATTCCAACTATTCCAAATTTTTCAGAATTTTTCAAGTAATAGTAAATGGCACTGTACTAATGGCAATGGAACACTACAAATCTATCTCAGTGAGATCCGTAATTATTTGGAAGAGACCCATATAACCATCCACACTGACCAAACAAATTGGATGAAAAATATATTCTCTCGTCTCCCAATTATTACAATCCAACTGAAAAAAAAGTAGATTTTGCCCAGCACTAGGGAAAAGGAGAAGAGTCAATCAGTCATAGTAGATAGAAAGCTGAACTCAAAGTGACAAAAGACCTGTTTTAAGGCCCTCTAAGACTAAGTTACCAAACTGCCTATCTACAGGGTTAAACAGAAATTTCCTCACTAGGAATTCTATACACCAATAAAATCACAGATCCAGGTAGATGAACAAATTAGCTGAACCCAAAATTAACTAAGATATAAAGCTATATCACATAATGATAAAATATTTGATGTTTTAAATGATCCTAAGCTACTTGTTGCTTCAAAAGACTAGTCTTTAATACGAATATTCTCCCATTTGACTCAAGAAAAACCACTACCTTCCAAAGGTTAGGAGGATCAATCAAGTTAATATATGTAAAGTACTTGGTAAACCTTAAAACACTATGTAGATATTGACTATTACTTAATATTAGAACAACAGAAATTGCAGGTAACCCAATAGGCAAAAACAAAGATCCACGTCTAATCACCAAGGTAGAAAAAACAATAACTGGATTACTACAGCAGCAATGTAACACAAGGCTACATTAAGAGAGAGAAAATTACCTACAGGTAATGGGAAGATGGGAAGTATGATGGGAAGATATCAAATGGAGAATTTAGAATCCAAGAATCAATCTCAGAGCCAAAAGTGACCCCAGAGGACATCTAGTTCAAATCATACATAAATACTAATGAGACTCACAAAGGACTAAAAAGTTTCACGGTACTGGCCACTGCACCAATGGAAGGAGTTCTCATACCTAATGAGATCACAGAGCTAATCACAAGAATCATATTACTAGGAGGTACTTTAGAAATTTTAATGTCCAGTGGTTTCCCAACCTTTTCAAGTAGTCTTTTTAAATCAAAATATTCCTCAAATTCCAATAATACAATAGTACTTGCATTATTCATTACCTCCAAGAAAATGAATTATGATAAAAGACTACTAATATTTAAAGTGAATTTCTACTGTATATTCAGAAATTTTAAGTGAATTTGTACCTTAATTTCTTCATCTAATATGCATTTGAAAAATACAAATATAAGCAAAACATACTTATTTAATCTACTGCAAACATGTTTGTTTATTATATAAGATGGCTAAAGCATATATGAAAGTATTAACCACTTGCAATAACCTATCACCCTAATCCTCAGGGTAAGAAGATCCTTCTTAGAGAGATCAATAACAAAATTTGCACTAATTCAAAGGCAAACTATTTGGATGAAAAGAGTTGTGAAGAGCACATGTTACTAACTAAATGCATTAAGAATGCATAGTATTATTTGTTGATGAGTTTAGAAATATGAAACATTTCTGCGCTGTATATTGTCATTATTTCTTCATAGGAATTAGAACTTATTAGCTGGATATTATCTGAAGGTTGTATATAGGCAGCTATTTCTTCAGAGGAATTAAAACCTATTGGCTGTGTGAAATATCTCATGGGAAAAACCACTGACCTGGAAAATAGATCCTGGAGAGATAATTTAAAAATTATTGGACTACCTGAAAGCCATGATCAAAGAAAGAACCTAGAAATCATCCTTCAAGAAATTCTCAAGGAAAATTGCCCTGATATTTTAGACCCAGAGGGCAAAATAGAGGTTGAAAGAATCCACTGATCACCTCCTGAAAAAGATCCCAAAAAGAAAACTCCCAGGAATATTATAGCCAGGTTCCAGATCAAGGAGAAAATACTACAAGCAGCCAGGAAGAAACAATTTCAATATTGTGGAAACACAATCAGAATAGCCCAGGACCTGGCAGCTTCTACACTGAGGGATCAAAGGGCATGGAATATAATATTCCAGAGGACAAAAGAGCTGGGATTGAAGCCAAGGGTCACCTACCCAGCAAAACTGAGTATCTTGTTTCAGGGGAAAACATGGTCATTCAGAGGAATAGAGGACTTTCAAGCATTCTTGAGGAAAAAACCAGAGTTGAATAGAAAATTTGACATTCAGACACAAGAAGCAAGAGATGCCTGAGAAGGTAATCAGGGAAAAGAAATCAAAAGGAACTTATCAAAGTTGAACTATTTACATTCCTATGTGGAAAAACAATAACTGTGTCTGATGAAACCTTCCTCATTATGAAAATAATTGAAGAAGGGTATATGGGCATATGAATACATAAGTGGATGTGTGTATATATGTTTACAGGTATACATGGATAGAGGGCACAGGTTGAATTTGGTGGGAAGGGATGATACTTAAGGGGTGAAGTTAAGAGATGACAGAGGAATGTAGCAAGAGGAGATGGGGAGAGATGGGGGGTGTAAACTATCTCATGTAGAAGAGGCAAGAGGAAGTAGTTGCAGGGGAGGGGAAGAACACTAAGGCAAAAAGGCAAAACCATATTCTCATTGAATTTGGCTCAAGGAGAGAATCACATACATACTAAATGGGATATCTCACCCTGCAGGAGAGTAGGGAGAAGGGGGACAAGAGGGGGCATGATGGAGGGGAGGGCATTCTGGGGCGAGGGGAGGTTGGAAGTACCCACTTTCAAAGAGGGACAGGGTCAAAGTAGGGAACGGACCAGGTGGGGGGTGGGATGGGTGGGAGGGAAATATAAGTAGTCCTTTACAATATATCTACTATGGTAATGTTTTGCATAGCTATACATGTACAACACATACCGAATTGCTTATCTTCCCAGAGGGAGTGGGTGACAAGGGAGGAAGGGAATGGATCTGAAATTCGAAGATTTAAAATTAAATGTTTCAAATGCATATAAATACTATTATTAATACTATTTTGCATGTAATTGGGAAATAAGATGTGCAGGCATTGGGGCACAGAGATTCACCTTGCCCTAATGGCAGTCGAAGGGGGTTTGGGAGAAGATATGGGAGAGAGCAGATTGGATGAGGGGATATCTATTGGGACTGCTCTTCTGGAGGGTAGGCAGGGAAAAAATGGGGAAAAAATTGCAACTCAAAATCTGGTGGAAATGAATGATGTAAACCATAAGTTAATAAAGCATTTGTTAAAAAAAAATAAATAAAGTTATATTGCAATGAGAAAAAAAAAACAAAAAAAAAAACCCTATTGGCTGGATATTATCTGAAGTTTGTATAGGCAGCTACGCCCAGTAAGTCATCCCTTATAACATGAAACTGGTGAAAAAAAAAAAAGGGGGGGGGGAGTTCAGCCAGTACTAGAATCCATAATACCTGACTCCTATTCTAAGGTACTATCTTACCGCTTATTACTTGACCTCTTAACAATGTCAAGTGTTTTAGTATATAAAAAGTTGTAATGCTTTACTATATTTACAGATTGCTGCAATGAGCCGAAATTCAATGCAATAAAGAGGCATAGAAAGGGAACTAAAAATATATGTATAACTTCCTGAGCATGTGGAGTTTACCTAGATGCATTCTAAGTGTCTGTTTTGTGTAATGAACTCATGGTCATGTTATACACCTGTTAGTATAACTATAAGTGGAAAAATTTGGCCAAATTCTTACCACAAACACTATTAAAATTAAATCTCCATATAAGAAAAAGTACCAGCATATGATCTAAATATTCAATATATGAAAATTGAATTATAACAAAATAATCTGTACAGTGGTTTGGAGTTTAGTATAATGGGAATTAACTCCAATTGGTCCCCTTCAATAATTCAGATCTACCAAAATCACAGTGCTTTTGTAAAAAAAGGTACTATGGAAATGTGAATATAACTATTGTTCCCTCTCAGCAGGCTGTCAGATTAAGTTTTTCAATTCATTGAAAGAGGGTAGCCCTCTGAAAATTCTGATTCAAGCCAAGAGTAGTGACCCAAAGTATGCAAATCAAGAGGCAGTCCTGAAAAATCTTTTATAAAATAAAATGGCAGAAATGGTGTAGTGGAAGAAGTTAACAAGGAGAAAGGAAAATTCATAAAATGAAGCTTCAATGCATAAATACTTAAAAGTAGGAATCTGTACTTTGCATTGTACTTCCAGAAATGTTCCTTTTTCCAAAGTGCTTTACTTACTATCACTTGAAGTGTGTGGAGAGTGAAAACTTCAGGATGGTTGACTTCGCTTCCCCCCACCACCACCATCACCTCCCTCTGCCCCGCCCCCTTTACTTCTGCTGTCAATCAGCAGCAAGCCCTTTCAGCAGTCTTCTGACCTCCACCCTTGTTGGCCACACCTTTATCGGCTTTAGGACCTTTAGGGTTTTTAGACCTCCGACCAGGCAGGCAACTTTAGTCCCTCCCTTCTTCACTTTGACATTTGCCAAGTAAGGATAGGGGATAGGTAGATTTGAATTGGCTATCCCCCATTTCCCTGTTCTTTGTAAGGCAGGCTCCCAGCCACTGAGGAATAGTGATGGGCTTCCCGGTTATTTGCCATTGGGAAGATTTTTTCGGCAGGACTTGAGCCCACCTCCTAGCCAATGGGAGAAGGGAAGGGGAGCGGGGGGGGAGGTTGACCGGTTAGGGTATAAATTCTTGTTCTGTCTTTTGTAACACGCCACCTCT
This sequence comes from Gymnobelideus leadbeateri, assembly GCA_011680675.1. NCBI lineage: Eukaryota > Metazoa > Chordata > Mammalia > Diprotodontia > Petauridae > Gymnobelideus > Gymnobelideus leadbeateri. Next base: position 320,420 of record WOXC01011130.1, on the reverse strand, counting down.
CCTTGACCAGTCATGTGAAGGACTTCCCTCTTCCCCAGGGGAAGAGAATAAAATTCCTGCTTTTTATCCGAAGAAAACTCCGTGTTCTTGATTAAATCTTGGATGGGTTTTTTTGCATCCCAAACAGGATTTATACAGCACTTCACAGATTGCAAAAAGCTTTCTTCCCAGCAACAAGGAAAGTAGCCAGTGCAAGTTATTATTAGCCCCATTTTACAGATCAGGAAACAGATCTGGGAGCTTAATTGACTTGCTAATGCCCATATGTAAACTGCCTGAGAGAAAATTGAAACCAAGTTATCTCCTTTACTATCTCCCTTTAACAGAAGATAAAAATGGCAGAGAATGGAGGTAACTCAGAGCCACGGTTACAAAGATCCCAGTTTTCTAGATTCCTAAGCAGTTATCTTTACACTAAATCGCAAAAGCCTTCAAAGTGAATGAATATTGCTATAAGGACAAACTTTAAAACACTTACATTCCTTCATTCTCAAAGAGGACCAATAACATCATAGGTGGTGACTTGTTCACCAACTGGATTTAAGTGAGGCAGAGCTTAGCAAGTCGCCATCCTTACTCTCTCCTCCAGTTGTTGTGGCAGCTCTGCCCACTCAAAAACTGTTGAGACCACCTCTAATCCAAGTATAGGCATTTACTGAGATTGACATCTATCATGAAGGAGGCTAAATTCCAAGAGGAACCAGCAACTTCAGAGAGAGCAAAATGGATTTTTATAGGGTAAAGATGCTAATTACACAATCATAATTTACATAGAAGACAGAAATATGACTAATATTAAAAGGGCAGGAGGAGTTTGTTAAGGGATTAGGTGATGGAGGAGGGGGTGTCCCATCTATGATTCAGTGGTTAAACATTCTGGTCCTGCTGCCCTCCAATTGGCTAGCTATTATGGTCCTGTCTGGTCAAGATAAGAGTTAGGTATTGATAGAGGGAAGTGCAATAGGTTCCACAGGGGCTCTGAGGACCAGAGTCAGTAGGCTCAAGCAAAGTTGGGAGTTGAGATTGTAAAAGTTTATTGTTACACTTTACAGCTTACACTTTACAGCAGGCAGGGGTTCTTAGTGAACCTGCAAACTTAGAGAAGTCACAGGTATAGTTTTAAGGAGTCAAGACAGTAAATCAGGTGTCAATTATGCTAACTAGGTGAGTAAGGGTGGGATTAGGGAGGAGTTAAGGAGTGGTCAGGGCTTAAAGGAACATGTACTTTTAATGTCAACTACACAGGCATATTGCCCATAATTCACTGGGAAATAGCCCAAGGGGGAGCTACCTGGAGGTGTGGTTTTAGGCCTGAAACTTCACTAAGTCAGCCAGAGGTCAGGGCTGACTGAGAAGTGCCCAGTCTGCCACCGATCAGTGTCATGTTTGACAAGGTGGATGTTGGGAACCAAGGCTAATGGAGACTCAGTATGGGTATAATTGGCTAAGGAGTTAACCTATAGATTACCTTGAAGGATTCATGGGTGCAGCTGGCCACTCTACTAGGGAAGATAATATTTGCCTAAGCTAAAATGTTTATAGATGGTTTAGTGAAGGATCCATAGGTGTAGCTTGTTATTGTTCCAAGCAGAGATAAACAGTTCATGAGTTGTTGCTGGGCAGAGTGCTGGCAGGGGGAAGGGGCAGAGTTAAAGCTCTGAGGCTGGGGAGGGGGAAATGTGATTTTACAGACTGGCTTTACAAATTGATTTTACAAACTTCTATTACAGACTGATGCTACAAACATAGATCCCAAGCACCCCTTAAGTATCATGGTCCTATCTTGGGTTAGATGCAGGATGTGATTGTGGTTGAGTATGGTTGAGTACAAGAAGACAGCTGTTTCTGTGGGAATGGGTCTGGGGCAGTGACTAGATAGAGGCAGTAGCTGGGTTCCCATCACATGGACACATCTGCTGTTTCTGTGGGAACTAAGAGTTCGGGGACACACCTGTTATTCCAGTAAGCAGTGAGGCATATATGAAGAAGTTAGGACATTGGAGGAGAGGGGAGCTAGGTACATACAGTGGGGCCAATATGAAGTTAGAATATTGGGGCTGAGGGCAGCTTTATCAAGACAAAACTCAAGACAACTTGAAATGGCCCAGGGCACAGTGAGCGACCTTGGCCTTTCTAATTTAAGTCTTTCCAAGATCTCTGTCTGAGTCAACTCTCATTCTCTGGGTAATGGCTAGGTAAGAATTGAGACAAAAAATGGCCTGAAGTGCCATCACAAAAGTATCAATCTGAAAGAGAAAGGCCCTCAGAGTTTCTGGTCATCAAAACCTAAACAATGAACAACCAGGTTTGGGCTAGGGCCTATTACTGTCCACTTGAAAGCCAGAGTGTTTGGGGTTTAAAGTTTAGTTAAGTAGCGCCATTTGAATGGCAATTAATCACTGAGAAAGCCTCTTTTTCCAGAGCTACATTTCAAGAAATCATAAATGAAAACTACCCAGGACAAAAACTGTCCTCGCCTTCTGAAAACAAAAAATTCTAAGTTGTTGCTTTTTTAAATCTGGCTACCAAATCTCAAAATATAAGACACCAAAAGCCCTATTCCTACGGAGGGAGCATCTACTCCAAGTGCAGAGGGGACGCATATGTAGTGATGAAAAGGAAGAATTCCACAAAATCAATGATGACTGAAGCATGCTCCTCCCTCCCCGGTACATATCAACAAGCCTTTATTTATTAAGCAGAGGTCATCAGAAAGTTATTACCAAGGAGATGACAGACTCAAGAAGTTAAATGAGACTAGTCTTTAGACTTGGCCTCGATGGGGCTTATAAGCCCATTGTTATGAGGGCTGGGGGGCCTAAAATGGTAACTGAAAGACAACTCTGGGTCTCCAACAAAATGCCCTGCTGGGGGCGGGGAGCTGCCTGGGGAGTAAAGAGGCCCTGGGTGTTCAACGTCCATCTCAGGCACATTGACCAAACTTGGAAAGCTGGGAAGTGCTGACACCATTCCTTAGGTATGGGAGGGTAGGAAGGGGCTGCCCCTGCACGCTGCAGCCAGGCCCGGGGGCGGAGACCTCGGCCTCAGTCAGCCTCCCCAACCTGACCCTGAGCCTCCCCAACCTGACCAGGCCCGGCGCCCGCCCCCCCCAAAACTGAGCCGTGCTCCCCCACAGGGAGGGGAGACCAGAGCGGCAGGAACTCCGGCAGGCGGCGGCGCACAGCTAAAGAAGGCGCCGGGCCCGGGGCGACCCCACCGCCCCCATCACTAGGCACACCCCCTGGGCAAGGAGGGGAGGGGGCGGCTCGGCCGCGGAGGCTCACGGGAAGGGAAGGGACCCGACGGCCTACCCGCAAAAGGGAGAAGAGGGGCAGCCGGACCGCGGAGGCTCACGGGAAGGAAAGGGGCTGGAAGCTCTACCAGTTAAGGGGAAGAAGGGGCGCCCCAGGCGCGGAGGTTCACGGGAAGCGAAGGGGCTCGAAGCTCTACACGCTCAAAAGAGGAGGGGGTGTGGGGGAAACAGGTCGGCCGCGGAGGCCCACGGGAAGGGAAGGGGATGAGGCCGACGCAGGTACGGAGGCGGGGGGAGGGGGCAGCTGTCACCGCCACGTCCTCTTTCCCCTAAGTCCCGCCACCGGCTGGCCGGGCCAGGGTTCGGAAGGGGGGAGGGGAGGAAGGAAGAGCCTCCCGCCTCAGTCCAGCGAGGGGGGAGGGGGGCGTCCCCTCCCGCCGTCCCCTAGAGAAAATCTGAGGCGCCTTGGAGCCCCAGGGCCGTTATTTACCTTCCCGCTCCCGACACCCGCCGCCGCGGCCGCCATGTTGTCTGCGCGTGTCTGTGATGACGTAGCAGCCCCTCACGTGCTTTGCCCCAACACACCACAACATCCGCCGAAACTGAGGGCGTGGGGGAGGGGCACGGAGAAGAGAGAGAGAGAGACAGAGACAGAGACACCTGCGCGTGCGTACTGGAGCTTGGGGCGGGAGGAGGAACTGTTCTCCTGGTTGATTAGAAACCATATGGAGGGAACCAGTATTAGGGACCCTGTCAGTTTCTGCACATCTGTCGCTTCAAGTCCTTTTTTTCTATTCATCTTACTTCATCTTACTTCAAAAACTGATCATTCCAACAGAATTTTAAGAAATTTAAGAAAATTTTAAGAAAACATTAAAACTAAAGTCTTTAAATATTTATTCTATTGGCCCCTGCCAAGCTCTATGCTGTGTGCTGGGAGCATAACTACAAACCAGGAAACCATCCAGAGCTTAGCTTATTAGCAGAATGCCTTGCATATAGTAGGCGTTTAATAAATGCTTCTTGACTGATAGTCCCCTGTTGGTAAGTTCCATTCGCGTGCGGGAGAATGAATGATGAAGCATTTATGAAGCCCTTATATTCAAAGTTGTGTACTAAGGGCTGAGGATACAAACGGAAAATACAGTTCCTGCTCTAGGACCCTATATTCTAATGGGGGAGATGACACATAGGAGAGGTTTCAGTTTAAGTCAGCTGCTATAGCCATAAAAATTTATCACCATGACTGGTCCCCAGAAATAACTTTTAATTCCACCAACATCAGAACCCCCAACTCTCAAAGAGGTTACCAGCTAATAGGGGGAAATAACATTTATGAGAGATGTCAGCAGCAAGCAAGATGGAAATGTCCAATGGTCATTAGGTGTAGTGGTAATGTCTCTAATTTCATTTCCACTGATTTTTATCAATGGAATCCTATTTAGTTCTGATGTTGAGCGCTTGCTATTTTAAAGACTAGTTCAGATGGGGGTCCTGGGCTGTCTCTATCAGAGTTCTCAGAGAGATTGTGGACTTGCAACTCCTGAATGAAGAAACTTTCTGACAATGCACATCAGTTCCTTTACAGCAACTGGTGCAAAGGAAATAATGTGAGATAGGGGAATTAGTAGAGTTCAAATCCTGGTTCAGCTGTTTGTTACCTGTGTGATCCTAGGCGATTCATTTAAACTTCCTTGGACCTCAGTTTCCTCAACTATAAAATGATAGCGGCTAGACTAAGGTCCCTTCAAGCTCTAAAACTTTATCCTAAATTTGTAGTATTTGAAAGTTGCCTGGGACACATTGAGAGGTTAAGTGATGTATCAGAGGTGGGATGTGAAGCCAGGTTTTTCTGACCATGCTACCTCTCAAATAAATTTTTGAGCTAGAAGAATCCTTAGAAAGTCCAAATGTAGGGGTGGCTAGGTGGCACAGTGAGTAGAGTGTCGGCCCTGGAATCAGAAGGACCTGAGTTTGGATCTGGCCTCAGACACAATGCACACACAAATAAAAACCTAGCCATGTGACCTTGGGCAAGTTACTTAATCCCAATTGCCCTCAAAAAAAAAGAAAAAAAGAAAGTCCAAATGTGTTATCTTACAAACTGAGGCCCTGAGAAGTTTTCAGACTCTTATCACCTTTTTTCAGGATAAATACAATAGCATCCTAATAGGTTTTCCTGTCTATCCTCTTTGCCTACCTCAACCTGTCCTCCACATAACTGCTAAAGTGATTTTCTTTAATGCAAAGGTCAGAACTTATCACTCTCCTCCTCAAGAAACTAGGGTAGCCCCCTTTTGCCTCTTGTTTTGTCAGATACAAACTTTTGTTTGAAATGTAAAACCCTTCACAATGTGGATCCAACCTACCTTTCTAGGTTTCTCCTATATGATTTCTGTGATCTGTCTTCATGATCACTCATACACTGTACCACATTGAAGAAGCTCTTCCCTATAGTTGGAATGTTGTCCCTTCTCTGTTTCTTAGAACTCCTAACGGCTTCCAAAGCTCAGTTCATGGTGCCTTCTCTGGCATTGAGGCCTTTCCTGATGCCATCCCACCCCCAATTGGCAGTTACTCCCCCTAAAATCAACTTGTATTTGTGGGCATATATCCCTCAAATATGTATAAATCTATATGAACTTTGTATGTATTTGCATAGACCATATGTGTATATGATTATACAAATATACAAATCTGTACATATAGATGGGTAGAGATAGAGATATTACACTAGCTGTTCTGAAAGATAACAAAAATGAACAAGAGGTGGTCTCTACCTTCAACGACATACAATATAATAGGAGATCTGAGTATAAAAATAAATATAATACAACATAATGTCATAAGTACTATTTGAATAACATAAACTAAATGTTGTAGGAGTACAAAGTGACTTGTGACTGGGTAGCTATGGAATAGGAGGCCTTTTAGTTGAACCTGGAAAGACTGGTAGGATTTCCAGACGCAAAGACTAGCCAGAACACATTCCATTCTGAGGAAATAGACTTCCTCTCTCATTCCTCAGAGTAGTAGTCACAAACTTTTTCCTTACTCCACCCATCAGACTTAAAGCACATGACTTGGCCTCTGGCTTGAGAAGGAAGATTGAGGTCATCTGTGCCAGTCTGATAAGACTACTGAAGACTACTGAGTGCTGTGTTATTTCTGTCAAGCCCAGTAAGACTGTTTCTCAAGTGTTCAGCTTCAGGCCAAGGAAGGAATCCACACTCACTATTTGGTCGATCAAGCTTATCTTTTGGCAAGGATACTCAATAAAAATATGGGCATTCTGAAGCCCATAGTCACTGGTGGCCCTTAGATTCCCCCAAACCCTGGGCTACTTCAGATGGGAACTAGCCGGCTTCCATAAAGTGGCACAACATTCAATTCAGAGTTAATAACAGTTAGGCAGTGTTTTTATCCCCAAGCATCTTAGGGTCACAAGGCTAGGTATTACCAAGACTACCAGGATTGTTCTTTGGACTTGGTCCAGTTTAAGGTGAAATGGTGAGCTAATACAGGTCTGACCACATCACTTTCCAGTTAAAGAAGTTTTAGGGATTATCTGTTGCCTCTGGGATAAAATACAAATAGCTTTGTCATTTAAAGTCTTCACAGTCTCACTCCTATCTCTCTTTCCACATTTAATTCCTGTTATGCCTACTCACCCACTCTCCACATTTCAGCAAATCTAGACTATGTATTCTTCACATATAAGATATTCTTTGACTTTGCAAGAAATATGTACTTCATACCTAGACTATTCTTTATCCAAAGAAGAATCTCCTCCCAGAATCCTGAATTCCATCCAAGGCTCAGTTCCAGTGTCATGTCTTCTAAGAGGCCTCTCTTGGTCCCCCACGTCTCTTATTAGTGCTACTCCTCTCCCATACCAACAGAGTCACTGACTTTTGTTACTGATTGTTTTTTGGAGATAATCCAGGATTAAGTGACTTGCCCTGGGTCACACAGCTAGTAAGTGTCTGAGGCTGCATTTGAACTCAGATCCTCCTCACTCCAGGGCTGGGGCTCTAACCATGCACCACCTAGCTGCCCCCATAGTCACTTTGTACTTATGTTCTATGTGCTTTTCTTCCAACAAGGTGCTTTCCCCAATAAAAAGCAAACTCCTTCAGGGCAAGAACTACTTTGTCTTTGGTTTTGTTATCTCCAGCCCCTAACACTTTGGCAGATAGGAGATTTTGGATTTGCACTTGTTGAATTGAATTTAATTGCAGATCTTTTCTAGAACTTATCCAGGGTCCCATAGTCCCTAGTGCAGTGTTAGTATAATTAAACTTTAGCACAGTTTAAACTTTAATTGCTTAAAAATACAGTAAGATTTCTGGGATACCCTGTTGATCCCTGAACCAGTACAAATTTCATATTGTATCTTATTCCTAAGTAGAAAGTTTCAAAAAGGGAACACACATATAATTCTCCAATGATATTACTCAGATAAGGTCATGCTCTTGCAGTCATATTACACACAAATCAATTAGGGAACAAAGCACACATGGGGGAAAAAGATAAGCATTCCATTAGGCATCCTATGCCTCAGAGTGAGGGTCTTATCTGGAACAGATGAGGGAAGCAAACACAAGAGAGGAACAATTCCAGGAAATGGCTGGGTCAATGCCTGCATGTAGGGGCATGACCAAGTAGTCAGGAAACGAAAGTATTCCATCAAAAGTAGCACAGTGGGTAAAGCAGTAAGCCTGGCATGAGGAAGACCTGAATCCAAAACCAACCTTAGAGACTTAATAGCTGTGTGACCCTGAAAAGTCAGCTGCCTTAGTTTCCCAAATTGTAAAATTGGAATAATAATAGCACCTACTTTGTCCAGTTGTGGGGATCAAATGAGATAATATTTTTAAAGTGCTTAGCACAGTGCCCAGCACATAGTAGGTATTTGTTTCTTTTCTTGCTGTATCAGCCAGGATTCATAGACAATTATATGATCTATAGAACTCCCTGAACTTGTCTGTCCATGCCTCAAAACTTCTCAATAGCATCAGCTATCCTTACCTTCCCTCCTTTCTCTGAGGAAGAATTATTTTTGTTCCTTGCTAAAACTAATTATATTAATCTATTTCCATGCTTACATCCTGTCCTGTTTCCTTCAGAGTGTTGCTCCAGTATCCACCCTTTCTATCTCATATGTCTTCCTTGTTGGAAGTATAAGCAAAGTGGGATTTTTGTTTTTTGGTTTTTTCTGGAATTCAGTTTCCTGGGCTCAGGCTAAATTGTAAACAACTGCAGTAGTAATCTCCTTTGAACCCTGATAATTCGCCGCTGTGCTGAGTCAAGTAGGTTTTGTGCCTTCAGGGGCTGAGTCTTTGTCATATATCCTGGGAGGCTGGCAGTTTGCTTTGGGGGTTTGTTCATGAGAAGGATCTCTTGAGTTCCCAATGAGACTCTGAGGAGCTGTATGTTCAGAGCTCCCCTCCCCCCAGAGAGCTTAGATGTCTGTGCTCCCTCAGTCCAGTGATGTGTGTAAAGTATACAGTAATACTGCTTTACTCAAGACAGTTGGAGCCCTGTCTGTTGGTCTTTGTGCTACTTTCTCTGTTAAGGGTGCTGACCTTTCCCCTGAACCAGTGAATGTCATTAAAGTAAGATTATTAACCCCTTTAAAGCTGTCTTTCCATTAATAAAGCAGATCAAAGAACCAGTGCTAGCAGGCCATCCTGGCTGTGCTAGGGTGCTTGCTAATACACATGTCTTCCTCTGGCTTCAGTTTTCCCCAATCCCTGACGCTGAAGAAATTTTTTCTTGACATGTCTAGCCCATTCAACTACCATTTCTTCTTTTTTTTTTCTGTTGATTGTCAGATTTCTTGAAAAAGTTGTCTTTGTGACATAAATCAGAGCCAAGAAAACAGTTTATAGATAGACTATATCAATGTAAGTGGAAAAAATAATGACCACAATATAATAAAAAATTAATGACGAAAAATTGCAGAGAGCAAACTTGGACCCAAAGAAGAGATATAGAAAATCTCCTTTGCAAACCCAAGTAGTCCAATAGAACATTGCATATATTGTCAAATTTTAAAGTCTGTTGTAATGGATGGCTTTCTGGGAGGGAGAAAGGAAGGGATACAAGGGGAAAGTAAGACAAAGTTAAAACAACAAACAGTATCAAGTTGATTAAGCTATTTGTTCATACCCTATCAAGGAACTATTATCTCTGAATAAATGGTCATAACTTTTTACACAGACATAGGAGACTGGGGAGAATAGCAATAGCGAAAGAAATCATGACATGAGAGGGAAGAAATGATTTAGAGAAAGATGATGAACTCTGTTTTCACTACGTTGGGTTTGGGATACCAGTGAGAAATTTAGGTAATGTCATATAGGCAGTTGGAAATGTAGGTCTGTAACTCTGAAGAGGTCAGGATTGGAGATAGACATTTGAAAGGGTTCTGCATAGAAGTGATAGTTGAAATAATGAAGTGAATGGGGTGGCTAAAGCAAAGAATATAGAAAGACAGGAGCACACTAATGGAACACTAACCATTAAGGAACTGAGAATAGAATGTTATGATTGGAAAGTAGGAAGAGAATGAAGAGTCAGGAGTGTCTCTGAATCTGGTGGGAGAATTTACACAAACTCGGAGTGGTCAAGAGGGTGAAAATTGCTCCTCCTCCTTCTTCTCCTCCTCTTCCCCACCATCACCACCATCATCTTCCTCCTCCTCCTGCTCCTGCCGCTGCTGTTTCTCCCTCCGTTCCTGTGGAGCGGACCATCCTGGTGCCTCTTTTGTGAAGCAGTGGCTGAGGAGACCCCCGGACTCTCCATGGCCGATGAAAAGCCGAAGGAAGGAGTCAAGACTGAAAACAATGACCACATTAATTTGAAGGTGGCAGGGCAAGATGGTTCGATGGTGCAATTTAAGATTAAGAGGCACACACCACTTAGTAAACTAATGAAAAGCCTATTGTGAACGACAGGGCTTGTCAATGAGGCAGATCAGATTCCGATGAAACAGACACACCTGTGAAGGCCAATTCTTTGGAAATGGAGGATGAAGATACAATTGATGTATTCCAGCAGCAGACAGGAGGCGCTTACTAAAAAGAGAATCTACAACTCTGCTCCAGAACTGTGCTCCCAAGGAAAACAATACATTCACAATTAGAAAACCAAGATTGGGTTCATCCACATCCTGACTACTGCAGTATAGTTTTCTCTCTTTGATTCCCTTCCCCATTCCTTTATTGTACATAAAGTAACTGGTGTATGTGCACAGGCATAATGTGTATTTTTTTTTTTAACTAAATGGCCGATGGTATGTTTTGATCAACATCAAATGGAGATGGGGAGGGGAAAAAACAAACTGGTTCTGTGAAAAATATCCCTTTTCTCCATTAGTGGCATGCTCATTCAACTTTTATCTTTATATCCCAGTAAGTTATTTTGCTCTCACTGTTTAACAACAAAAAAAAAAACCCACAAAAAAAAATCCTTGCATACCTTGTTTGATTGGATAATTTCAACGTTTTTCTTTTATCATTGTAAAACCGAGGACGATTTTATAACTTTTTTGTATGTAGCTGTTACATGTAGGGCAATCTCTGTCTCTCAGTAGGGATAAATTACTATAAAGAAATTGATCCTAGATAGTTTTCCCTTCAAGTCAAACATCTTGTTGTTTAAATAAATTTCTTGTTTAAAATAAAATAAAATTTTTTTAAAAAGAGGGTGAAAATTGCAAAAATGACAGGGACTTACAAAAAGATCATTGGATTTGGCAGTTGGGTCCTCTAGGGAGGAGCCTGATTGCAAGGTGTGGTTGGAACTCCTCTTTTATATGAAACTGGTTTTTTAAGGGGACTGGTAGCACATTTGTCTTCCTTATTGCTCTAAACATCAAAGGTTCAATCCTGGGGAAATTGATGTCTCTCATAGGTTTGAACAGAACTCTTTGCTTTTAGGGAATGTCTTCTTGACCTAGCTTGGCCAGTTTTTCTGTGAAGCAAAGTAGAATAACATATATCTTTTTTTTTTTTAACTTTAAAAGCTTTGTTCTTTTAATCTATTATCAGGAAAGCTATTTTTATTGCATTTTATGGTCCGTGAGGGTCTGGTTGCATTTTAACTTCTACAAAAGCATATTAAAACCTCCTTTTAGTTTTTCTAAAGATGTTAGGGAATAATATTTCTTTAGCCTAAAACCCTTTCCAGACATTTCCTTTTGTTTGCGATGAAAAACCTCATCCAAAATTTAATCAAGAACATGGAGATCTCTTAGGATAAAAACAGGAATTTATTCTCTTCCCCAGGAAAAGAGGGCAGTCTTCCCCATGACTGATCATGAGGAATAGGCAAGGCAATGTGGAGTGGACACGGTTTTACCCTAACACAGTCAAGCCCCCTTCTCCCGCTGTCTCTTCTCCCACTGTCTGAGAGGCGGATTCAAGCCTCAGCATGAAAATCTCCCCCAATGGCAAGTCACAGGGAAGCCCACCACTATCTCTCAGTGACTGGGAAACAGGTTTACAAAGAACAAGGATGCTGATTGACAGCAAGGAAAAGGGGGAAGGGACCCAAAGCAAGGTGGGACAGTGATCTCCAGCTATCCCTGACTTGCACTGGCAGGGAGGAGGGGCCCACAGAGGTGGGAAATCAGAAAGATTCCAGAAAGAGCTCACTGCTGATTGACAGCAGCAATGGAAGGGAGGGGGAGAAGGGTGAAACGGTCAGAACTGACACCAATTTATAAGATCCATTCTAAGAAGTTTTCAAGTTTTCACTCCCCAAACACTTTTAAGAAAGAGGTAGAATAAAAACTTAAGGTATTTCTTAGGGAAATGGATTAAAGATGATAACCAAACTTAACTCTCTACTAGATAACATCATTGTTCTCTTGTTCCCTGGTAGACCCTTAAGGTCAGTGCCTTTTCTTATGTTCCAGTTTAAGATATTGGTCTCTTTCTGGTCTTAAAGGAACTGAATGATGATTATTCTGGAATGTTATTGTATTTTAACATATTGTGATCTTTTTCTAGTTCAAGATTCCTATAAATGGTACCTCAAATCATCTTGGGATAAAGCCATTTCATGAAGTACAATGTCAGTTTGGATATCTTGTCCTCCAAGCTAGAAATGACTTAGATATTAGATTTGTGCAAAGTCAGGCACTGAGGCAGATTTTAGTCTGAGTGACCCCCATGTTTAGCCTGCCTGAGAGGGAGGTTCACTCGGAACTAACCCCATCTCCTCAGCACTAAATCCATCTCCTCACTGAAACTGTACCAATCAGGATTGTCTTACCCTTATATGGAAATTGCTTTACTCCAGTCTATGAAAGACCTATTATGTGCCAGGCACAGTGCTAGGTGCTTATGATACAAAGATGAAAGTCAAACAGTCCCTATCTTTAGGAAGCATACACTTATGGGGGAGATACCGTGTGCATAAATAAATAGGTTTACATAAAACAAATAGATGATAATTTAAGGAGGAAAGGCATGAGCAACTAAGAGGGTCAGGTAAGAAGTACTTTAAACAAATCTTGAAAGAAACTGTAAGAGATAGAAGGGAGCAAGGAGGGATATCCAAGCATGAGGGACAGCCAGAGCAAAGGCACTGATAGAGGAGATGGAGTAGCTGGGCTACAAAGTGAGGAAAAGGGAGTGATGTACAAAAACAAAACTGAACAAGCATTTATTATGCCAGTGCTGTGTGCCACAGGAGGGAGCTCAGTGGGTAGAGTGCTGGACCTGGAATCAGGAAGACCTGAATTCCAATCCAGCCTCAGATAGTCACTGGCTGTATGACCCTGAGCAAGTCCTTCAACCTCTATTTGCCTTAGTCCACTGGAGAAGGAAATGGCAGACCACTCTAGTGTCTTTGCCAAGAAAACCCCATGGACAGCATCTGCATGCTATGGTCCCTGGGGTCACAAAGAGTCAGATACAACTGAACAACAACATTGTGCCAGACAATGCTGAATGCTAGGAATAAAAAGAATTTTTTAATTTTTTTGGAGGGGGGAAGGCAGGGCAGTTGACGTTAAGTGACTTGCCTAAGGTCACATAGCTAGTAAGGGTCAAATATTTGAACTCAAGTCCTTTTGACTCCAGGGTCAGTGCTCTATTCACTATGCCACCTAGCTGCCTCATAAAAAGATTTTTGAAAAGAAAACCCAATCCTTACCTTCAAGGAACTTCTCTTGACTTACCCTCTTGAGCTAAATCTCCAAAGCCTAGGGCACTAGGTAAGGTATCAACTATCTCCATCCTTCCTCTCTACATAAAATAGCAACACAATGAAAAGAGACTGAGTGAAGGTTTACAGAGTATGGTAGTATTATTTGAAGTTTTTTCTGTTTGTTCCATGCATAAATTATTATAATAAAAACTGACATTTTAAAGGAACTTCCAAGTTTGCAACATTTTACATACAGTATGTAATTTGAGCCTCATAATGTTGAGCACAGCTCCACCTTTCCCTCCCGCAACTGATCAGTGAGCAGGAATTTCAGCCTAGGGTAAAAGCCCAGCCAGAGATTTCTCCACCATCCCTGTCCACTGCCCCATCCTGATCACCTAATCCGAATATGTCTCCATCCCTCCTGATCACCCCATCCTAGGCTTCCTGTCCCTCAGCCTGGGGTAGACTGGGGAAAATTCAAATATACACTGACCTATTGGAGTTTCGGCTTACATAACCTGGATATTGAATCTCTTTAAAAACCACCACACTGTCTGTACCAACTCACTGCTGATTTGGGTATGTAACCCTGACAGTCCCGCAGCAATAAAATCCACTTCCAATTTTAATCTTGGGGATCTTCTGTTTTGCTCCTTTAAACTCTACCCTAAGAATCCCACAAGATGGTATGGGCATGATTCCCTCATTTATTATGCTACTGTGGACATTATTCTCCCCATTTTCTTGAGACCATAGAAGCTCAGAGAAGATTAATGACTAGCCTGGGGATGCCCGGACAATAAGTATCAGGGCATGGATTGGAACCCACATCTCCCTAACTCTGAGTCTGGTACTTTACCCTAAGCTGCCTCCACTCATAAAATGCACATAAATAAGGGGTACAGCTCTGCTCACTTAAATACCTCAAGTGAAAAATACTTGTGCTGTATTTAGATAAGTTTTTAATTAGTCCAAATACAAAATTTAATAGTCACTTAATTCCCCCAAAACCTAACAACAAGTAGCATTGTATATCAAATGCAACATAAGCATTATCTCAAAAGTGGAAAATTCTAAAAGTCTTTCTTTTGTTTCTTAGGTTTATGCCGTAAAAGAATCGTAAATCTAGAGATGGAAAGGATCTGAGAGGCCATCTAGTCCAACCCTTAAATGCTAATATAATTACATATTAGTTGTTGTAATAGATCTTTTAGGAATTGTATTATACATACATTTTCTAATAAATATTGTTAGGCAAACTATAGTGAGGCTTTTTATTTTCAAGATGAAATTAACTTTAGGAGTAATCTAATAATACCCAAACCCCTCATTTTATAGAGAAGAAATTGAGGTCTAGATTTGTCTGATTAACCAGTCAACAAAGTATTTGACTAACCTAGGTTCTTTGAATATAAAGAAAAAGCAAAACAGTTCCTGCCCAGTTTACATCCTAATGAGGAAACAAGTTACATAAATATATAAATTATATATGTATGTAAATATATACAGCGTATATATTCTAGGCAGTCACTTATCCAAGTGGCCTCATGGATAAAGTAGCCAACCAGGAGTCAAGAAGACCTGAGTTTAAATCTTACCTTACTTCCTTGCCATGTGACCCTGGGTAGGTCACTTGACCCTCTTTGCCACAGTTCCTCTTCTGTAAAATGAGCTAGAAGGACATGGCAAAGCACTCCAGTATCTTTGCCAAGAAAACCTCAAATGGAGCTGTTTCGGTTTGGAGTGCTGGAAACCCTGAAATGCAAGGGTACAGGGCATCTGCCTTGAAAGAATTCGACCACTCGAGCCTTCTTTCAGTCAAAGTAGGGAGGTTTTATTACAAGACCAGTTAGGCAGACAAGATTCCTAGTAAATCTTGGATTTTGATGAGGATGAAACTGATACTTAAATACAAAAAAGACTGTGAGAAGATCTGGATTGGATTAAGGAGTAGTAAATAGCCTGGATGGGATTAAGGAGTTGGAAATAGCCTAGGGTGGTCTGAGGGCAACTGAGGAAGGGTCTGGATGGGATTAAGGAGTGGCAGGTAGCCTGGGGTGGGCCAGATGCAGACAACAAAGTGTTCTGGGCTGGGTTAGAGAGCCACAGTGGAAGGGCAGTTAAAAGGGTTATCTAGTGTCTAGATAGACTGGGATGGGCCAGATGCCTCAGGCAAAATGCCAGTATGGGAAAGTTCAAGGCAAAGACATGGTCTTATGCCAGTGTGGGAAAGTTCAGAGGCTTTTAAGGGGTCCAACTTCCAAAGGCATGGTCTTTTCCTTTTAGGGGTCCAGGTCCGATAACAATATCATTCCTCCCTCAAACAAATAGGACCCCAAATCTTTTGGGGTAAGGAGTGAAAGTCTCAGCTTCTGAAACTGCTTCCTGCTGGCAAGGTCCTTAGAACTGTCCCTGCCTTGCTGAGTCCTGCTCAAGGGGTCAGCCTTCAGAACCTGACTGATGCCAGGTCCAGTGGGCTAGAGACCTTGGACTCTGGCAGAGGTTGTTATATAGCCTGAGCCTTCATCTGGAAGTTGATGGCCTGTAGCCTGGAGGAGACAAATCTGGCCAGAAGGTTAAGCAAACAAGGACCAAACAGGCATAAAAGTAATATGGAGGGAATAAGTATGGGGCTAGTAAAGAAAGGAGCCAGGATTTCCATGAAAAAGAGGATTTGGGGGCACTGAGGTTATTATGGGTTTCTTACATCCAATTAACCTTTTCCCAATCTCCAGGTTGTACTGGAACAGGACACTCCTTTTCACTGCCAAAAAGTTTTGGAAGAAGCTTATTGGCATATTCTGTTAGAGCATTCCTGGCTGCTCCTAACTGAGTTGCAAATTGAATGTCAAATGCTGTTCTGAGTCTACAAGGACATCAGATGTTAGGAAGGGCCTCCCATATAGGAATTCAAAGAGGCTAAGCTTGATATTTTCATGAGGTGTGATGTGGACTCAGTAGTTCATGGATGGCATGCTTTGTTTTTTTATCCCATGCATTTAGAAACAATGCTAAAGCTCTCCAGACTACTGGTTATTCATGACTCATTTACATTTTCTTCAAATATATATATATATATATATATATATATATATATATATATATATATATATACATCATGATTTTGCAAAATGTGGTCTATATAAGGGCCTGAAGAAATTTTCACATTTTAATTGTGTGAAAGCCCCCATTCTCTAGTTATTAGAAATCCCCACCCCCCACCCTTGAGTCATGCACTTTGGGATTTTTTGCGGTTTTTAAAAGCTAAATTATTTTTCATGTGAATGAAAATGGCAGAGAAAAGCAACCTTTGTTTAAGAAAACAGCCTGAAAAACAAATTTTAGAGATCATATAGTATATCTGTGTAATTTTCCTTTTATTCTCTATGTTGATGCTTTTCATTGAAAACAAAAATAGCTATTTCTAGTCTTTCATTAAAATCGATTCATGAAAATTACAACTGGTCCTATATAATCATCCCTTCCAAAGTTTGACAGGATGTGTTTCTCCACAAAACTATTTAACAAAAAGTAGTATATCAACTTCACCTGTGTAACAATATAAGCACAATTAATTAGAAGTTTCCACCACACTTTTAGTTAGTATTAACCTTAGTGCACCTGGCAAGAACTAGTATTTCTGATCTTAGCTTTGAAAATTATATTTAGAATAAATTCTATTAACCATCTGTACCCTTTAAGAAAAAACTAAAGACCTGTAATATTTGGGGATTTCACCAATATGGAGAATTCCTAGTGCATAAACTTCCTCTACCAGTGCAGATCAGCAAGTCCTTTAGTGATGTATAGTCTTAGAGAGCTATTTAGGGCTTTGAGAATTCTAAGTGACTTGCCCACGGTCATACAGCTAACATGAATCAAAGACAGAATTTGAACCAAAGTCTTTCTGACTGTATGCTCCACCTGCTTTTCTGTGAAATCACAATTCTATCCCCAGACTTGGTAACTATATTTGTATATTCCATTGAGAGTCATGGGAATTATTAAGCCTCCAAACTTCACATTGTTCTGGCCATATTAGTGTTTTTTTCCACTTTCTAGACTTAAATATTTTGATGGATCTGTTATTATCCCAATAATAGTACAGATCACACCCCATCCACCCCCTTCTCATTGGTTATGGTTCTTGTTCATATCCTTCCACAGTTTCTTCACCGAGGTTCCACCTGACTTGAGAGGACCATTCCACTAGATAATGGGGTACTGTAAGGCTGTCAGTAGAACATGCTGACTATGTCAGTTGTTCCTTGCTCTCATGACTAACCCATCATTTTTTTTTCAGTCATACATCTTTCTGATGAAATCTGTTGTGCCATCATCATGTCTATACAACTCTTCACTGGGAATGCATTGTAGCACTTAATGCCTAATGCATCTCTCTTTTGTCCTCTGGGTGGTGACTTTCAACTTTTTGTAGACTTTGAAGTTCCATGATTTTTAGCTCTACAATATCACCCAAAGCATACTGTTGTTAAAAAGAGGGGCCCTGGGGGCGGCTAGGTGGTGCAGTGAGTAGAGCATCGGCCCTGGAGTCAGAAGGACCTGAGTTCAGATCCAGCCTCAGACACTTAACGCACACACAAACAAAAACCTAGCTGTGTGACCTTGGGCAAGTTACTCAACCCCAATTGCCCTCTGAAAAGCAGAAAAAAAAGAGGGGCCCTTATTTCAAAGCTTATAAAAGCTATGTACACTTACCTAAAGGTAATCTAGCCATTTTCCTCTTCTTTATCAGCTCTGTACCCTGCTCATCATCCAGCCTTTCTGACTGTTCAAGACAAATAAGCTGACCTATATCATCTGGAAGGTCCCTTCCAACTTTAAATATGTGACCCTTTGACCAACCCAATAGGTTGTTTACCCAACTCTACATCATAGTCTAGACCAGGGATTCTTAACTTTTTGTGTACCATGAATCCTCTTGGCAGCCTGATGAAACCAACCTATAGACCACTTCTCAAAATCATGTTGTTTTTTCAGAAATGAAGGAAATGCTAAATTTTTATCAGAAGTGAATAAAGATAAGTATGTAGTTTTTCCCCTCCCAGTTCATAGACCCCCTGAATCTACCCACAGACCCCTTAAAAGCCCCTGGTCTAAACAATAGACATCGTGCATCCTTATCATCTTCTCCTGCATATTCATGTGTCTGTCTATATACTTTTACAGATAGGTTCTCTGTCTATTTCAGTTTAAATGTTGAGAGGTTGAGAGCCGAAATGTTTTAGTAATTGGTTAATTCTCCACTTTTCTGTAGGTAAACATTTATTCAACCAATAAACATTTGTTCAGTCCCTCCTAGATGCATGACACTATTCTTGATGCTGTGGAGAAAAGGAAAGTTCATGGAAGGGAAATGAGTCATGTGCATGAATATTAATCATATGCAATACAAAGCCACATGGGAAAAGTAGATATACATATATGAGAAGTACAAACACAAAATAGAAAAACATTATGGGATTTATTCCATTCGCTTAATAGTTGGTGCTAATATTAATTTTTAATTAAAACCCCCAAACTACTGGGTCAATAACTAAAACACCAATGATTAATCCATCAACAAGCTTTATTAAATGTATGCTATGTGCCAGGCACTGATTAATGTGGGATACATTCGATAATGCAACTAAGCAGGAAAAAACAATTTCTATCTCTGCCATGGAGCAAACATCACACAATATTCTTTCCTGGGTGGAAAGGCTTCGCACTGTGACTGCTGGGCCCCTAAAATTGCTAGTATTATTCATACAGATGATAATTCACCTGCTCAAAGTGCTTTATCATTTGCAAAGTGACTTTATCACAATAATTCTGGAAGGCAGGTAGTATGACTATTATTGTTTCCATTTTAAGATGATCCAATTGAGATTCATAGAGTTAAGTGATTTGTCTATAAGTAACATTTGGAACCAAGACTCAAGTCCAAGTCCTTTGCTTTCAAATTCAATGTTCTTTTCATTATATCACACTGCCTAGAGAAACAGGAAAAGAGAGGCAAAGCCAAGATGGTGGAATACAGGGAACATTTTATTTTATTTTATTTTTTTTATTTTTGGAGGGCAGTTGGGGTTATGACTTGCCCAAGGTCCCAGGGCTAATTTTTGTGTTAAGTGTCTGAGGCTGGATTTGAACTCAGGTCCTCCTGACTCCAGGTCCTGTACTCTATTCACTGTGCCACCTAGCCATCCTAAAGGGAACATTTTAGTCCAACTCCCAACCTTCACCTTTAAACAACTTTTAAAATAATGCATCAAATTGAATTCTAAAGTGGTGTAACCATTAAAATTTGGTCAGAGGGAGACATTTTTCCAGCTCTGGACCACTTAAGGGGTCAGAAGGAGAGGTCTATGACACTGAGGTAGGGGTTAGCTGAAAGCACATATGGCAGCATTACCAGCTGTCGGCCTTAGAGGCAAAAGAGGTGGCAGCAGTAGTAACTGGAACTTTCATTGCCTAGAGATGCTAAGAGATTGAACACCTGGTCAAAAGAAGATTCCAAGGAACCCCTCTGCTAGCACTGGGCACAAAACCAGGCACCATATGACAACTCCATTGCCCATTACTCAGTTCTGAGTTGAAGTGTCAGGGTAAAGAGGAGGGTTTAGAGTCACGAGGAGCCAGGGGCCATGGTTCCAAATCACAGTTTCAGGGAGAAGAGGAGTTGTGATTATGAGAGAACAGGGGTCCTTCCTAGGTAAGGACCAGCACACAAATCAGGAGAGCAATGACCAAACCTTTTCCTACATCATACAAATTTAGAAGCAAGGAAACTTACAGGCCCCAGAACTAATTATGAAAATAACTGGGTGAAAAAGCCTCAAGCCCAAACCCCCTCCTTCCTCTCCAGAGATTAGCAGAGCCTGACTCTAATACAAGGTTCAAGATCAAGAAATAGGCTGGAAAATGAGGAAGAAATAGAAGGAGGAGGAGGAGGAGAAGAAGAATCTGACCATAAAAAGCTGCATTTATAAGTAAAGCCTCAAAGAAGAATGTAGATTGGAAACAAGCCCAGCAAGAATTCTTAGAAGAAGTAACAATTCAATTGTATTATGTACTGACCTAATAAACAAGACCTGCCCATTACAACATATAGAATCACTCATTTATAATTATTTTTAAAATCATTTAAATTATGCTTATGTTTTCTAATTTATTTATATCTGATGATTGCAATGAGAAAGATTGTGATGAAATATATAAATTCTCTTTTTAAAAATTTAGGTATTGGGGATACAAAAACTGAACTGAGACAATTGTTAATATGAACATGTGGCTTACAGAATATAAGATGCAAATATACCCTAAGAGCTTAGATCTATTCATTAGTAATATCTGCTATTGATATAGCAGTGTAAAGTTTGCAAGTACTTTATAGTCATTATCTTCATTCAAGTTCCACGATAAACTCCATGAATTAGCTACCCCATGTATTATTATACCCATTATAGAGATGAGGAGACTAAGGCACAGAAAGCTTAAATGGACTTGCACAGTTTCTCCTAGTAGTTAATATGAGAGGTGGAATTTGCAACCCACATCTTCCTGACTTTGAGTAGAGAACTATCTACTGTGACATGCTGCTTCACATGAAAAGAGTAAGAATAGGCAAGCTCACCAGGTTTTCAAAGAAAGAATTTTTATGACTGGTATTAATTTGGCATATAAATTCTTTTGGTCTAAGAATTTGGGTTAATTCCATAAATATGCATTACTCTTTTTTGGACACAGCTTTTTAAAAATTTTTAAACAAGTAAGTATCAGCACCAGACAGAAAATCCTCTTTGAATGTTTACTTTTTCTTTTCTCAACTTAGTAAATGTTAGGTCAAATCTACTCTTGTAGGTAGGACCTAATCTTCAGTTTTCTGTTAAAGGCATGGAAAATAGGGTCTATGAGGAATAGCAAAAGAAAACTGGGGTTCTTTAAAGAACACAGAAGGTTAGAAAGTGGATTAATAAAATTCTGTAAGCACACACAAGGTTATTATATGAAGAAAAGTGACCTTCAACTTGTTATCACTACTGAGCCCCAAATGTCGAGGAAATGGGTTCAGACTGCCACAAAAGGAATTTAGGTGAACTAGAAATCTAAGGAAAAAGTCCTTGCTATAGTTTTTGAGCACTGGCCTGGATTATCAAAGGATTTTCCTTCTCTGGAGAACTTTGATATTAAAATGGAACTTCAAAATTTGTCTGGAAAGTCAGAGGCGTGAATACTTCTCTTTCATGCCTATGGATTGAGGATTAAGACTGGGTTCATCATAAATTGAAATACGCATTTCCATAATGAGCTAGCAAGCCAGATTCAAACCAACAGGCAGATGCAAGTAGGTAGATAGTGGAAACAAGAGATGAATGGGTACTGTGGGGTAAGATCGAGGAATGTGTTTTTAATCAAGAAACATTTTTGCCATTTTGAGATGAAATTTCATTATTTCTGAGAATATAAATTAGCCATTTTAAACAACAAATCTAGGAATCAGCCCAGTTTCAGGGCCTGAAAGAAATAACTTGACACTAAAATCAATCAATAGGTATTTATTAAGTGCCTTCTCTATTCCAGACACTTTGCTCAGTCTTGCAGATACTAAGAAAAAATGGGACAGTCATTGCTTTCAAGGACCTTTCATTCTAGTGGATGGGGAAACTTGATTGCATTCTTTCAACTTAGTTCTATATGGCTAAGAAACTAGTCCTGTTGTTTAAAGACCAGATTTGTCCAGTGCTTAACTCTGGACCTAGGTTATGCTAACCAAAAACCCAGCTGGGTTCAAAGATGAATGTAAGGAGTTTTCTCCTGATACATACTTTAAGTAGCCTGTGTTTCTTAGCTGGAAACTGTTTCTGTTCTGGTCAATCAGCTACTGTTTGTTTGTTTGAACCTTATATAATGTATAACTTACAGACCTCTGGGGATCATGGGCCACCCCTTTTTCAGTTCTTCAGTCCACTTGATGACTTAATAAACTTCTTTCTAAGACATCTCATTTCTAGGTTTTGGTCACTGCCACATGATTGGAAAGACAACATGTGCATGTTAATATAGACCGAATATATAAAAAATAAATTGAAGTCATTTGAGGAAGGAGAGCACCAGTAGATGGCAAGATTAGAAAAGTTTCTATGTAGAAAATGGGGGGAGGGGGGCGAGGTGATGACTAGGGAGTGGCTAGGTGGTACAGTAAATAGAGCACCAGCCCTGGAGTCAGGAAGACCTGAGTTCAAATCCAGCCTCAGACAGTTAACACTTACTAGCCGTGTACCCTTGAGCAAATCACTTAACCCCAATTGTCCTGCCTTCCCCTCCAAAAAGCCCCCCAAAAATAGTACTTGAGGGGCAGCTAGGTGACACAGTGAATAGAGCACTGGCCCTGAAGTCAGAAGGACATGAGTTCAAATCTGTCGTCAGACACTTAACACTTATTAGCTGTGTGACTTGGGCAAGTCACTTAACCCCAATTGTCCCTCCAAAAAATAGCACTTAAAGATGTTCTAGTAAATGTTTAATAAGCTCTCCAGGGGGAAAATTGTGTACATGACAATCTACACCATTGACATTTTCTCTATCACTTCCTTAAGTCTACACAATCAACAAAACAATAAATAAAACCCTAATTTAGATCATTTGCCCATTTCCAGGGTATAAATGCTGACACTGAAAATTTACTAATTGGCTTGTGAGTCAGTACAAGCCAGCTCTAGCACACCACTGGTAGAGAGTCATGAGGAACACCAGGTTGGTCAGTAAAATGTTTGGAGGGAAATAATGTATATGAAGACTTGAAAGGGCCAGGTTGTGAAGAGTTTTAAATGCTACCTTAGAAGCTCTTTTACAACAAGGCTTCTCACATCCCTATGTCAAAAATAACTCAAGAGTCTTTGAAGGAAATAACAGCAACAACCCTGTGCAATGACTCGCTGATTATCAACATCAGGCAAATCATTTAATGGGGGAATATATTTTTGCCAAAGGTGTTTGCCACTTTGATGGAAGAGATCTAATACAGAGGACAAGCACAGGAGGGATTCCCTACAGATAGTGTGTCCTACACTTGGCCGTGTTTGCAGATGACACTGTACTAGTTGCATCAAGCCCAGGAACAGTGTGGTACCTCATGGAAGATATCTTTATACAAGCCAAAGAATTTGACCTGACCATCAGTGCAGGAAAGATAAAGACAATTAGGAATGTCTATCACAAAAATTATGATATGAGTTTGGATAAGCAAGCCATCTAGTCTATGCATCAGTATGGAACAGCAGTACAAATGGATGATGAGTGGGGCACAAAGTTGAACAAGAGGAGAGTGGGCTGGATGGTCTTTAGGAAGTTAAAAAGTTCTTTCAGTTAACCCTAAGCTTCCCACAGAAATAAAGATGTATTTTTAATGCTTACTTTCCATCAATACTGTCATTTGGCAGCAAGACATGGAATATTATTGCCTCTGAAGGACTAAAAATTAATATCAAACAGAAAATGGTGGAGAGGTACATGGTGAATATGCTCAACTTGTGACCTAGAACCAATAAGGAACAGTAGAGAACAGCAGAAAAAGAGGTCATATCAAAGAAATATAAATAGATGGGCTGGTCTTATGCCAAGGGGTGAGGAATGACAGGTGAAGTCTACCTGCCCCCACATATGTCACCAGAAAGAGAGGATAAAGTAGGGGGTGGCTAGGTGGTGTCAGGAGGACGTGAGTTCAAATCTGGCCTTGAAGAGGAAAAGGGTGATAAGGGTAGGGAAGGGTAAGAGGTTCTGCCAGGGACCCACCCTGGCATCCAGTCTGGAAGGAATTCACCAGGCTCAAGCAAACTTGGAGTTAAAACTGTAAAGTTTATTGGTACGCTGTGCAAGGACAGCGGGCTAGATTCTTGTGGAACCTGCAAACTTCCAAGGGTCACAGGCATAGTTTGATGGAGTCAAGATAGTAGATCAGGTGCCAATTATGCTAACTAGGTGAGTAAAGGTGGGATCAGGGAGGAGTTAAGGAGTGGTCAGTGCTTAAAGGACCATGCACTTTTAATATTAACTGTGCAGGCGTATTGCCCATGATTCACTGGGAAATAGCCCAAGTGGGGGCTACCTGGAGGTGTGGTTTTAGGCCTGACAGGTCACTAAAGTCAATCCTCAGTCATGGCTACTAAGGAGTGCCCAGTCTGCCACCATCAATGTCAAGCTTGACAAGATAGATGTTGGTAACCAAGGCCATCAGAGACACAGTATGGGTATAACTGGCTAAGGAGTTACCCTATAGATAGGGTACTGAAGAATTCATGGTGTACCTGGCCACTCTAACTAAGGGAGATAACATTTGCCTAAGCTAAAAATATTTATAGATAGTTTTGTGAAGGATTCATAAGTAGCTTATTGTTTCAAGCAGAGATAAACAGTTCATGAGTTGTTGCTGGGCAGAGTGCTGTCAGGGGGAAGCTTGGGACTGGTGGGGGGGGGGAGTATGACTTTACAGACTGCTTTTACAAATTGATTTTACAGACAGATCCCAAAGCACCCCATTTACAAACTGATGTTACATAGATTGATGTTACAAACATATATACATCCCAAGGACCCCATCAGCCTCAGACACTTAACAACAACAACAAAAAAAAAACTAGCCATGTGAACTTGGGCAACTCAACCCCAATTGCCCTACCTTCCCCCTTCTAAAAAGAGAGAAGATAAAGTGAAGAATGGTTCTGACATATTGGATGGACTTTCTGTGGTGAGTTTATGTGAAGATATGGGACAAGAATCATGGCAGGATGGACAGGAGTTGCAGTCTGCATTGGATAAAATTTCCAAATCAGTAAGATCACAATCCCTTTGAGTACTTTAATTTTTAAAAATTCCCAAAATGTATTTTTGTGTAATTTTTTGTGCAAATGTATAATCTTTTAGAATTCCTTTTACTTTTTTGGGCCCCTAATGCCCCTAAATATCTTACTTTTGATAAGAAGGACTATAGGGGTGTCTAGGTGGCGCAGTGAGTAAGAGTGCTGGCTCCGGAGTTGGGACCACCCGGGATCGGATCTGGCCCCAGAAAATGAGCACCCACACATAAATAACGACTGGCCCGTGTAGCCTTGAGCAAGTTACTTAACCCCAATTGCTTAAATAAATAAATAAATAAATACATGAATGAATGAATGAATAGATAGATAGATAGATAGCCAAATAAATAAATGAACGAATGAATGAATGAATGAAGAGGGACTATACTTAGGATTTCATTGTTATAGAGAGCTTCTAGGAAAGGAAGCTCCCTCCACCAATGCAGGTCAATACTTTCTCTGCAATTTACAGCTTGACAGCATGGCCTCTGAGAGGGTGACTTGCCCAGAATCATACAGTCAGTGCATGAAACTGGTGGGGCTCACGTTCAAGTCTTTATGGTTTCAAGACTAGCTCATTATGCTGCCTCTTATAGCAAATAGTGTCACTCACCATTTATTATAGTAAGTGTGTGTGTGTGTGTGTGTGTGTGTGTGTGTGAATATGTCTAGGTGTATGTAGGTACACATACACATACCCCTACACACTTTACCCGAACTCTGAGAACTCAGGATGGCAGTGCTACTCAGGCTGGGTCTTAGAGGCACCTGAGTGTGTGCTTCTGCCCCCCCCACCCCCAACCATGTACAGGTTCAAGGATTATGGGGTATTGAGCATGCGCTGCTAACAGGAGAGCACTCCCCTCCCATGAAGAGCCTGTTGCTGAGGTATATGGGGGAACAGAGTCGGGAAAAGGGGATAAAAGGAGGGAGGTGAGGTGAAAGAGGGGGAGAGAGAGAAGAGGGGATTGTGAATGAGAAAGAGAATAAACGGCAAGATACACTACACCTTGGTCTTGGACTCCTTTGTCAATTTGGGAGGAGCAGGCTCTCCCGGGGGTCCTGGGGGCGACCAGAGTTGTAGAGGCGACTGGAAAGAAACTCTCCCAAGGGGTTTGTGGAAGCATCCTGGGTCGTGGGGGCAACCAGAATTGTGGAGGCGATTGGAGAGGTAAGTATAGGCGCCAGCCCGGTATGGCGGGATCTGTATACACACACACACACACACACACACACACACACATACATATATACCTATGTACACACATATACATAAATACCTACACACATACCAATACACACATATATAGACTTACACACACACACTCACACACACACATACATATATATATATATATATACACACAGACTTCCTAAATGTTCGAATCTGTCTGTGTGACCATATGCTAGATGAAGCTTGTAAATTCTAGTTCCAATTCTGTCACTGATACATTGTGTATCCTTGGGCAGATCATTATGTTTTCTGCTCTTCAATAGTCTTCCTTGTAATGACATTCATACTATTGATCCAGTTTAAAAAGGGTCTTAAGAGTAATGGGAGCAATTATTGTCTAAACAACACTGTCCAATGGGGGAAGTAAGGGTGAAAGATTCAGAAATAAAGTTCTATCATTTGCACAAAAAACCCACATATGACCCTGGCGCTAAACGATGTCTGCTATTATATGATGTATTACATGATGCAATTCATTGCCACCAGATTAAATAGGAAAGAAAGACAAAAGAACTCATTTCTAGATGTCTACTATAGAGTAAGTGAAATAATACATCCCCAAGAAATTTCAACAGAACTGCCCTCATTACAACCAAACTGTAAAACAAGTCACTACAGTTCACTGCCCCAGCCTCGGCATCTAGTAGTGGTGTCATTTATGATGTCATAATGACATCATCTTTATATGCCATCATTAACATCTAGATTAGAACCCTGTAATCCACAATTTCCTTTGACTTTTCCTTCCTCTGTTTTCAATCTGGGCAGTTCTGTTTTTTAAAGAGACACTTAATGATTTAGGTGGAGCCTATCCAATAAATATGTTTTCCTAATGAAAAATTGGAACATGATCTGGTAAAGAATATTCCTTTTGCAAAATCTTGTTCAAAATAGGGACTTCCCCCAGATCCAGGATATATGATTTACATAGGCAACCCTCTACATCATTACCACCAAGTGCTAGAAAGGAAAGGAAAGACAGACCATACTGATATAAATGAATACCAAATCAACACATTTGAACACTTACTAGGTGTAAGGCCCTGTAGTGGGCACTGTGGAGAGAATAAAGATGCTTAAGAATTTATCCTTTTGTGAAAGTTTACACCCTAGTTTTTAAGATAAGACATAATGATGTGACAAGTTGAATAACAGTTGTTTTTTTGTTTTGTTTTTTTAATTGTGCAAGACAACAATAGAGATGTTAGGAAACAGTGCTGGATTAGTTGGCAATTTAATTATATAGACAATAATTGCAAGAACAGTTCAGCCGAGGGAGAGATTACTTCACTTTGGGGTAGTTAGGGAAAGATTTACTGACAATATGATTTGCGATGAGTCTGGAAAATGAGTAGAATTTGGAAAGTCAGAGAAGAAGAGAAAAGGCAATCCAAGCAGTTGTAATGGCATGGGCAAAGACTTAGAGGTAGGAAATCTTAAAGTACATTTGAGGGACAGTAATTAAAATTATTTGACCTAAACAGGGGAATCATAGACAGCAGCAGTGAGTAATAAAGCCAGACTGCAGAGGGTCTTCCTTATAGTTTATCCTGTTGTAATCTTCACTGGGACAGGGAAAATGCCTTATTCAATTTTTAAATTACCCCCAAGCTTCTGTTCTCAGATGTTCCTGTTTGTGGATGATGATGTGGTGATTTCATTGAGCCATGGAAAAATACAGGGCCTGCTTAGTGAGATTAAAGTCAGTCAAAAAAGACACACAGACAAGAAAAACCAAATGTAATGGGTCATCAAGACACTATATTAATCTGTTAGCGTATACATCTTGGACAGGTGCTTTAGGAGGACAATGCTCTGGGTTCAGAATGGATTGGAGATAAGACTAGATTGCATTGAGGAAATTGCTTAGTGTTTTCAATGATGCCAAGCTGCTTATCACCAAAGTTCATTTTTTTTAAGCTTTATGACTGTGACTCATGGAACACAGCTATCTTGGAAGAACCAAAATTTCAGAGGAATGGAAAACTACCTGATGATTATAAGGCGACTACAGAATATGACCAACCATGACTCACACAGAGTAGTGAAAAGAGCTTCTTTGAGAATGTGTAGACCCAAAAGAAAGGGAGAACAGGGGATGACCAAAGAGAAAATGAATTGTAGTAGGATTTTTAAAATATTCATATAATGTAGATGAAAGTCTCTGGTGCACTGTGTTGATCTATCATGGAATATTTATAGAAGGACACAGCTGGGACTTTCTAAGGATGAGAAAGACCATTTTCAGTCTACCCTAGTAGAAATGGTACCCACATTGACAGAAGGATACATTCAATAATCTCCCCAGCATCTATAAGCACCATTGTTGAAGTAGAAGGAGGCCTCACAAGGCTGAGAGCCATTCTCAGCAATTAAAACTCTGTTGAAGTGACTGCTTCAGGGGGTTTAAGAAACAAAAAGATCTCTACTTGTCTGGAGCTTAAGGGAGAATTCTTGTTCTGGGTCAGATGGAACTAAATGACCCCTGAGGTCATTTTTTATTTACATATTTTGGTTTTGAGAAACAGTGCAGCATTATGGATAGAGAACTGACCTCAGAACCAAGAAGATGCTGGTTAATTCAAAAGTATTTTTTGGGCCTGGCCATGAAGCAAGCAAAAAGTACAAAATGAATGTCTTCCCCATAATGACCATATGACCTTGGGCAAGTCACTTAACCTTTCAGTACTCTAGACTAGAGGTGTCAAACACATGATAGTACTGCCTCAACATTTCCAAGTAGCCTGAACCAGATTAAAATGTAATTGGGAAATCTTAACAAAATAAATTAAAAATACAATGGAACGCAGATAATGTTAATAATATGATTTTCTAAGTCAGTAAGTTTAGTGACCCTGGTTTCTCTCTGAAGTTGAACAGACTGTGCTAGGCAATTCTTTAAGGCTGTAAATTGCAGAGAAGGTGTTGACCCGGATTAGTAGAGAAAGTTTACTCATCTGGGAGTTGCTCATGCCTATGAAATCATAGGTCTAATCCCAAACCTTATCTTTTCTTTTTAACATCACCTTAATTTCCAAGTATTTCTCTTCCCATCAGCCACCTCTTGTAACAATGAAAGAGGAAAAAAAAACAGTTCAACAAAATTAACCAACACATAGCCAAGTTTGACTCTACACACAATATTGGTTCCATGCCCACTATAACCCATCAAAAACTCTGCTCATCCCCAAGATACTGGTTTCAGTTTGTTTCATAGGCAGCTATAACCAACTATCATCCTGTACTACCTATCAGGTAAGGTAAAGCCAATCTCATTTCCCCTCCCCCAATTTATTTATTTATTTTTAGATTTCAACATTCATTTCCAAAAGATTTTGAGTTCCAAATTTTCTCCCCATCTCTCCCCTCTATCCCTCCCCCAGTTTCATTTAAAAAAAAATATACTAGTCTTTGCTCACCAAATTTAGAGTGTTCTTGTGGGCAGCTAGGTGGCTGCTAATGGATATAGGGTCTAGCCTGGAGTCAGGAAGACTCATCTTCCTGAGTTCAAATGTGACCTCAGGCACTTACTAGTAGTGTAACCCTGGGCAAGTCACATTAATCCTATTTGCCTCAGTTCCTCATCTGTAAAATGATCTAGAGAAGGAAATGACAACCCACTACACTGTCTCTGCCAAGAAAACCCCAAAATGGGGTCATGGAGAGTTGGATATGACTGAACAAAAACAAAAACTCTTTTCTTGAAAAAATTTCAAAGTTGAGGATTCTGAGTACAAGTCTTTTAGACTGCTTTAATTTTTTTTATCCCTGTTTGCTGATATGTTTTTCCCTTCACCTTCATTGAACCCACTTTTTTTTGCTTTTGGAGGGCAATTGGGGTTAAGTGACTTGCCCAAAGTCACACGGCTAGTAAGTGTGTCAAGTGTCTGAGGCGAGATTTGAACTCAGGTCCTCCTGACTCCAGGGCTGGTACTCTATTGACTGCACCACCTAGCCACCCCTATTGAGCCCACTTTGTAAAAATTTATTTTTCGTTTTCAACATTCATTTTGTAAGATTTTGAGTTCCATATTTTTCTCCTTCTGTCTCCAGCCCTTCCTCAAGATGGCATGCAGTCTGATATAGTGAGCCATTTTTGCATTGACTTCACCAAGTATCAAGGCACATGTTGACTTAGGATGAAGAATCTTATTAAGTTCTTATCAAAATTTCTCTTCTTCATTATCTGCAGCAGACATTGACAAAGAAATTGCAATTATCTGAGTAGGCAGAGGGATTAGGATCAGGAGACCATTGACCACTTCCTTCCTCCTTTCCCCATTCCAATAGAGGGACAGAATGTAAGGAGAATATATCAGAGACAATGAAATATAAAAGTGTTAAAGTACAAAGAACATCTGCACTGTTTTTGAAGCTTGAAGAAATGCTTCAATCAATCTTCATGGAATTAGAAGTCAGTGAGCCCCTTACAGCACCTTTAAAAAGAAAGCCATATTCTAAGGAGTAGTAGAAGCAGGAGCCAACTCAGAAAAGTGGGAGCCCTATGAGCTGAGAAGAAAGCCAGCCCTGGCCATTGGGAGTTGAGCAGTGGAGAGGAACAGGCCCAGGGAATTCAGCTGAATGACCTCCCCAACAGATGGGCAGTATCTAGGGAACCAGCATGAGGATACCTTGAGAAGGGGAGGAATATAGGGACCTTGAAATACCAGAAGTGTGAGTTGCCTGACCATTGTATTCCCTATTTGTGAGTTTCTCTACTAGGAAGTAGCTAGGTGGCTCTATGGATAGAATACTGAGCCTGGAATGAGGAGAGACCTGAGTTCAAAGCTGGCCTCAGACACTTACTAGCTGTGTGACTCTGGGCTAGTCACTTAACCTCTGCTTTAATCCACTGAAGAAGGAAATGGCATATAACGCTCCAGTATCTTTGCCAAGAAAACCCCATGGATAATATATTATCCACAAATAGTCGGACACAATTCAATAACCATTGCTATATTCTGCATGACCTCTGTTCCCATTGATGCTACATATAATTTGTGGAAGAGTTTGCTCCAGGCTCATGGAAGAAAAATTTTGTTACAATTGTCCTTACAATGCCATTTTAGTGTATACATTTGTTTTGGGTCAGTTTTGTCTGCTGACCAACTATTATGGAAAATACATCAGTGACAGCTCACTTTTGGAATTTGGACCCACAGACTACCTTGAATTTGGGAGTAGTGACTTCCTTGGGAACCCAACCAGGGGTGTGCTTGTAGATGTTTAACAACCGGCTTTCC
The DNA here is from genome assembly GCA_011680675.1 of Gymnobelideus leadbeateri. Taxonomy (NCBI): domain Eukaryota; kingdom Metazoa; phylum Chordata; class Mammalia; order Diprotodontia; family Petauridae; genus Gymnobelideus; species Gymnobelideus leadbeateri. Next base: position 288,665 of record WOXC01011130.1, on the reverse strand, counting down.
AAAAAAAAGTATACATGATATGTATACTTTTAAGTTTAATCTGCATTATCAACATTTCTACCATTACTTTCTTAAGTCAAGGCAATCAACAAAATAATCAATCAAGCTCTGATTTATAGCTTTTGCTGATTTCCAAGATGTAAATGCCCAAGTCCACTCAGGCTCTTTGGACTTGAAAATTTAACAATCAGCTCTGGCTGGACCAAACTATCCCATAAAGTGCTGTACATATGCATGGTAGTATGATTCCTTATGATTAATGTGAGCACCAAGGGGTTGCATGACCAAATGCTCCGTGGAATGTTTCTTGTTGCCACAGAATGCACAAAATAAACCAACTGTACAGATTTAAAAAGACAGTGTGGCAAAGTGGGGAAGAATACTAAACTTGGAATCAAATGACCTGAGTTTAAATCCTTTGTAGTCATGGGTAAGTATCTTCAACTCTTATGCCCCTCTGAAGCAAGCAGATGGCAAGTGAGCAGAGAGCCGGGCATGGTCAGGAAGATCTGAGTTCAATTCCAGCCTCAGAGGCTTGCTTACCAGCTGTGTGACCTTGAACAAGTTGCTCTGTTTGCCTCAGTTTCATCTGTAAAATGGAGATAATAACAGCACCTATCTCCTAGGATCAAAAGAGCCAATATTTGTACAATGCTTAGCACAGTGCCTGGTCCATGGCAGATGCCTATGAATGCTTGTTGCTCTGGGTCTTATTATCTTATAATAAGTCGGTTAGACTGGATAACCACTCAGGCTCTTTGGACTTCCACATCTGTGGATTTTCTAACTTTGTTCCTTAATGAAAGCCTGCAAGTCAGCTTTCCGTGTAACTATGGCTTCTTCCTCTTGTCTAGTTTCATTTAGATAAAGTGTCAATATCAAAGCAGTTCAGTTCTTCCGGAAGTGTTCATTGTTGTACAGAGACCACACATTGAGTACCGTTGCTTAAATTATTTGTGAAAAGTCTAACAACTATATAATTTTTTGCAACCTCTGCCCCCCTTTCTGCCATTGAAAATGCAAAAGTGGAAAGAAACTACACAGAATTGGAGACAGCGTTATTATCCCTAGCTCTCTTGCAGCTACCTGGCAGTATGACTGCCTCTTCTCATCTAGACTATTCCTCAAACAGCAGGTGCACCCTATATTATCACACCTATTCTCAAAGCCTGTATTGCTTGGTCAAACCTTCCAGAACTTGGGCTATACTAGCACAGTTTTGCCTCCATCCTATGATGAGATATGGGAATAGGACTTGTGTAGAGATGCTCAATAAATATTTGCTGAAAGTTGAATGAATGAATTAATCCTTTAGGTAATCCAGGGCTACTAAAGGATTCAGAGTTGAGTTGGAATACCACTATCAAAATGGCATTTTAGGAAGACTAATCATTCAGCACTTAGCAAGATGGATTGAAACAAGTTTAGATTGCAGGCAAGGAAACCAATTGAAAGCTACTGCAGTTTTCCAGGAATGATGTGATATATGCTACAGTAGTGATAGGGGATTTTGCTGTCTCAGCTTTGACAGAAGAACTTGTGTGAATAATTGGTAGGCATACTATTTCTCAGGGTGTATATGTGGGTTATGACAGAAATTGCTAAGACTTGCTAACACTGCTCAATATTGTTCTTCACATGGGAAAGTCAGTAGTTAAGAAATTGATGTCTGAGAATGGGATTTAGATTCCTGGCTTGCTCAACACAGAGAAAGATGAGTTATTGGCTAGGGATGGAACACATCTAATGAGAGGCCATTAAAACACACACACACACACACACACACACACACACACACACGTTTGGAGATTTATAGATCTGATGAAAACAGCTTTAAATTAAAAGTATGTAGAAAGGGAAAAGATGGCCAAATATACATACATACATACATACATACATACATATATATATATATATATATATAAAACTGTCTCTTTTGTCATTTCTTACCACATAATAGTATTCCATTAATTCCATTCTCCAGTTGATGGGCATCCCCTTAGATTCTAGTTCTTTGCCATCACAAAAAGAGCTTTTAAATATGTATGTATGTTTTATTCTTTCTGCAATTGCTTTGGGGTTATAGTACCAGTATTTATGGATCAAAAGATATGTACATTTTAGTAATTTTAAGGACATTGTTGCAAATTGCTTTCCAGAATGACTAGATCAATTCACAGCTCCACCAACAATGCATTAATATGCCTATTTTTCTCTCATCCTCTCCAATATTTGTCGTTTTTCTTTTGGGGGCATCTCATTTTAGAAAGGACATTGAGAAACTGAATTATCACTAGAGGAGGGCAACAAGGGGTGTGTGTGTGTGTGTGTGTGTGTGTGTGTGTGTGTGTGTGTGTGTACATATGTACATATACATCACCTATGGAAGAAACTGGAAATGAGAAGATTTAAAGGGAACATGATAGCTATTCCTAAATTTGAAGGGCTATCTTATGAAAGAAGGATTAGACTTGTTTTGCTTGGCTCAGTGGGAAGAACTGGGAGTAATACATGTAAATTTGCAAAGAAAATAGAAAATTCAGATCAGTATAAAAGAAAATTTCTAAGAAATTAGAGTTGTCCAGAAATAGAATGGGCTGACTCATGGTTTTCAAATGGAGGCTCAATGATCACTGAACAGAGAAGTTGGAAAGAAAATTCCTGTTCAGGTAAAATTTAGATTGGTAACTTCTGATTTCTTCCCTGGTTTCCCTTATTCCTAAATAGGCACCGTAAAACCCTTTTCCTTTCTCTGTATTCTTTCTTATTTATAAAACTCCAAAGACAGGTAGATTTCTAAGTCCTTTTAGGTCACTGAACTTTCCATCATCATTCTTTTTTTTCCCCAACATCATTCCTAGTGGTAAAAGTAAAATGTAAAATTTTCCTCTAAAAACTGGAAAGCAGTTAGAAAGAAATTAGGCTTAGACCTACATCTCATACCAAATTCCTTAATACATTAAAAAAAGAGACATGACCTAAATATTGAGCTTTATAATACAAAAAAAATTAGAAGAGGAGCAGGTTATATATGTTTCACAGCTATAGGTAGGAGATGTAGTTGAGCAAAAGAACAGCTACAATTACAAATGATAAAATAGAATAATTTAATTATATAAAAGGGCAGCTAGGTGGCACAGTGGACTCCAGGGCCTGGCCTGGAGTCAGGAAGACTTATTTTCTTGAGTTCAACTCTGGCTTCATCTACTTAATAGCTATGTGACCCTGCGCAAGTCACTTAACCATGTTTGCCTTAGTTTCCTCACTTATAAAATGAGTTGGAGAAGGAAATGACAAACCACTCCAGTATCTTTGCCAAGAAAACCCCAAAAGAGGTCATGAAGACTTGGGCATGACTGAAAATGACTAAACAACAAAAATTACATGAAATTGAAAAGCTCTTGTGCCAGTAAAATTAATACATTAAGGATAAGATGTGAAGTGGTTCAATGTGGGGAGCATCTTTATCAGATTTCTCAGATCACAGGTTTGTTATCCAAGAAATACGATGTCTCCCAAAAAATCATAATAGTTTAAGCTATCAAAGCTCAAAACTGTACTAAGATTTTTGGGACACCATTTATAGCTAACATGTGTGTATGTTCCAAAAAACTAATAATAAAGAGAAATGAAATTTTTTAAAAAAACATGAGATTTTTCTCCATACCTAGAAAACTGGCAAAGATGATAAAAGATAGGTAAATTCAATGTTGGAGGAGTTGTGGGAAAACAGACACAGTCAGGCATTATTGGTAGAGTTGTACATGAATATAACCATTTGGGAAAGCAATTTGGAATTATACAAATAAAGTGACTAAAATGCCCATACCCTTTGACCAAGAGAATTCACTACCAGATGGTTATTGATAAGAAGAAAGTTCCCATATACAATAAAATATTTACAAGAGTACTTTCTGTGATAACAAAGAACTGGAAACAAAGTGTCTGTTCATTGATTGGAAAATGGGTTAAAATAAGAATGTAATGGAATATTATTGTACTGTAAGAAATGACAAATATCATTAAAACAGAGAAGGATAGAAAGACTTGCATGAACTGATGGAGATATACAGTGTATGCAGTTAGAAGTAGCCAAATATAAGAAACAATGACACAGAAAGTAAAATTCTTTGGTTACAAATTCTACTCCCAAAAGACAACCTCCATATGTGTTTTGACTGATGGAATGCAAAAATATTTCAAATAATGTTTCTAGCACACTGGAGAGATGTTCTGTGAAGGATCTCTGGGAGAATGTAGACAGAAGATGTGGAAAGACTGTTGCCTACACTGAGACTACTCACATCAATGAGATCCTAGATCTAATGAAGTACAAATATGCCCCATTATCTGAGAACAATTGAACATATCAAGAAATCTATACACAAAAATGAAATTCATGAAACCATTTCACATTCCTGTCCTACCATCCAAAGAATTGCCTGAAGTCAAAGTAATAATTTGATTTCATATGTTTTGATTCATTTTGTTACTGTTTTGTTGCCTCTTTTGCATTCAGCTAAAGTCCTGTTATATATTCTGTATAGAAGTGGGAGTGGAGAGGAAGACAAAAAAGAAGGGATATAATCACCTTGAATTTGAAAGGTAATTTCTCCCATACTTAATTATCTAACTATATTTTAGCATGAAAATGTGTAGCCACTCAGTTAGAACATGTAATTACAGAAGGTAAAGGAATCATAAAATCCTTATTAAACTTTGTGAACAAAATGTGCTATGATAAGCAACAGACAATTTTTCAAGTTCAGTCATGCAGCATTTCAATTTTGTGTGACATCCAAATGAAAATACTGAACAATTGAATAAATTTTAGTAAAACTTATGATGAGAAAAAACCTCATTTGAAATCATAAGCAATAAATCTAGAGACCATGCTAATTTAGTTTGTTTTATATAAAATGTTGATATATTATGTTTGTATCACCAATATTTCCCAATGTATCTCTTACCACGCCTCTTTCCCCTTACAATGAATAATTATTTAAGGTATGGGAGAGGGGAAATTCAATCAAACCAATCAACTTTTTAAAATGGGACTTTCCTTTATATTGCTGCTTTCTGGATTATGTTGTTGGCATATAGAAATATTTTTGGAGTTTTACTTAATTTATTTTTTCCTTCCTTTTATTTGCTTAGTTATCTACTTCCTTTTTTCTCCCTTCTCTTTTCCTTCCTCAGTTAAAAGATTAGTCTAAAAATCTCCTCTCTTCTCTTCCCCTCAAGTTTATTTATTTTTCTCTTTTCCTGCACCTTTTTCTAAGAAGTTTTTCTTTGTTTTGCTCTCTTCAATTACTCTTTTTCCTTCCTGGTTAATTCTGAAGCTTTAATCTCAGATTCACAATCTGCATATATTTTTATTCATTAATTTTTCTATATTTTTCATGAAGTTAATATTTCTGAAGAAACAGGTTTGATTATTCTAATTTCCATTGTTTATAGATCTTTCCCCAATGTTTTTTCTGCTGTGCCTAGCTCTTAGTTAAAGATTAGAGAACTAATATTGGATGGAAACAGGTAGATGCATTAGAAATTATCCAAGGTCCCAAATCATGCAATCTGATTCTTCCATCTGCTTTGTCCAAGATCATTCTTCTTAATGGTTTTGCCATCTAATCTCTGGATCTCTCCTTGCTCAATGCCTGCCCCTAGGATCTTGAATATTCTTTCTGCTGGGCTGGAATATTGTCCACAGAGCCACAACACACTCTCAGAGAAGTGAGAAAACAAGTTAAAGGTTTGAGACAAGAAATGTCAGGAAAATAGAAAATAATTGCTGTATTATATGCTTTAACCACATGTTGGAAGCTACTTGGATGTCCATTCCAAAGCATTGGCGTATAACAGCCTAAGATTCTCCACAAGATGTGTGTGTGTGTGTGTGTGTGTGTGTGTGTGTGTGTGTGTGTGTGTGTGTGTGTAATCTTACAAATAAACTTATGATTGCTTGCTGGTAAGGGTTATTTTAGGGCAGCTAGGTGGTGCAGTGGATAGAGTGTCTAGCCTGGAGTCAGGAAGACATCTTCCCGAGTTCAAATTTGGCCTCAGTCACTTACTAGTTGGTGGTCTTGGGCAAGTCATCAACCCTGTTTGCCTTCTTGACTGCAAAATGAGCCAGAAAAGGAAATGACAAACCACTCCAGTATCTTTGCCAAGAAAACCCCAAATCGGGTAATGAGAGTTGAATATGACTGAACAATGACAAGCTTCATTTTGGGGATCATGTATATCTTCTTTTTCTGGACCTCCTCAACATGGCTATTCTTGGGCTTTATCTTTAAAGCAAAGAACAGTTTATATGTAGAATACCTTCCTCAAAAATTAAAAGCAAATTTTTATTTGCTAAAAGCTCTAATCTTTCCCTTGGGAATACTATCATTATTATGTGATATAACATTATGTGATTTGTGATATAAAATTATGTCATAAAACATACATCAAAATAACATTGGAGTTAGGGTTTGCCAAGCCTCTCAGTATTGGCAGTACTGACTTTTTCATTAATGATCAACTTAAAATTTTTGTTCTATTTGAATAAGACTAAGTCTGTTTGCTACATGTCCATGCTAGCTGTTATAACTGTTTCTCAACAATACCTACCTTAGGTAACACAAGGTTTACCCATTAGCTTTCATTATAAACACTATACTTATGAGAGCTTTTTTGGGGGGAGGTGGCAGTTTGCACAATAGAACTCAGTTACTACTTTTACTTCCTGGCATTGACAAAATTCAATTGAAGAAAGCATAATTTCACTCCTTGTTGCTTTACTTTCTTCCAAACTTTATTAGCATTCTTAGCAAGTTTTTCTTGTTTTCCACCATCTCCATACACCTTCTCTAATTTCCCTCATTTAGGCCTTTATGAAATAACATTGGACTATGAGTCAGAAATCTTGTAATCAGGTTCACTGGTAATCCCCAACCATCCCTGTAATGATGCAATCCAGAATTAAAGGTAAGTGCACCAATGGAGACTCACAAGATATAGTTTTAGGAGCTTAGACCCATAGAATAACTTGTATGCTGGGTAGTAGTCACACATATTTGTTCTATTTATACATATGTGTGGATCTAATGTACAAAAAGTCTTTGAAATTTAAAAACTTAAAAACTACACTAAGACTTTTGAGACATCCATGTATATGTATGTTTGAATGTGTGTGTGTGTGTGTGTGTGTGTGTGTGTGTGTGTGTGTGTGTGCACAAACAGTGCCTGGCATAGAATAGGGACTTAATAAATACGTATTTATGTGTATAAGGATATTGGGCCCTCTGTGATGTACTCTATATAGCATGGGAATGCAACCAACCTGGCCTGATTTATTTCTTTCCCAGTTAGCTCCTGGAGGTAATCCCCCTCTAAGCCCTATCACCACTGCCTGAGCAGACATGTCATTTGAAGTATTACATCCTTTTCACTCATTCCTGCTACCTAAGGGTAGAATTCTATCCCGGTGATACAGCTTGATAAGCTAACTAGCAAAGATTTGCTGAAACAACCGAAAGAGTGCCATAGTATGATTATAAAGGACCAGCAATGTGAAATTCTTTCTACCTTGCTTTGTCAGTTTAACAAGAAAAAGAGCCCAATTAGATTTTCCAGTTTTTCCAGTTTGCTCAAAAGAGGTTATTTGCTACTCATTTTATATCAGTTAAGGATTTAATGTTCCTCAAATGCAGAAAAGTGGAGTAGTGGACGGGAAACTGGCCTCTGGGTTTGGGTCCTGACTCTTGAACATTTTGGCTATGTTACCCTGGTCAAGTCAAGTGAGAGTCAACTGTCACTGTGATAAAGTGCGTGGAAAGTATTGAACTTGTGTTTTATTCAGTGGTATTGCCCTTGAATGCTGAGGATATTCATGAAAATAAAGAAGGAAATGACAAGATTCTAGCTTCAATAGGATGGATCCTTAAAGGTATTGGGACTACTCAAAAGCTTTCTTGGTAGTCCCTCATCTTCTCACTATTCACATGGCTTTGCCACAGTTTTGACCCAGACTACCTTCAGTTCCTAGTTTCCTGCCCTTTTCTCTCTCTCTCCTGCTTTGGATGCTAGAGTTAGAATCAGAAGGTTCCACAAGGATCACATTATTGTTTTATAGAGGAAGAAACTGAGACCCACAGATATTAAATGATTTGCTTGAGTGACTGAGATCAAGCACAAAATAAACATCACAGGTGGGTCTTGAACCTAAGTTCTCTGATTCCAGAGTCATGCTCTTGTGACTGGGACACTGCTGTCTCCCAGTGATACAGTTTTATCGTTACTAAGTATTATCTCCCCACCCCTACACCCAAGAGATCAAAGGCAGAGGGAAAGGGACTAAGGGACTCACCTGTACAAAGGTATTTATAGGAACACTTTCTGTGCTATTAAAGAAATGCAAACAAAGTGAGTGCTTATCATTTGGGGAGTGGCAGTGCAGATAGACTGTGATCTAGAAACAGAATAGAATATTTCTGTACTGCCAAGAACAGTAACTATGAAGAATTCAGAAAAACTTGGGGAGACCTGCATGAATTGAAGCAGAAAGAAAAAAAGTAGAATAATGTATACAATGCCCACGATAATGTCAAGGAAAATGAATTTTCTAGATTTCAGAATTCTGATCCAAGTAGGGACCAATCACAACTTCAGAATGTGAATAATGAAGCATGCTTCCTGGCTACTTTAGCTTATCTCCTGGCTTATTTGGGCCACTTCTTCTCAGGATCATGGTTATCCATTGACTAGAACCTTGATCTGGTTGTACTTGTTGGCTATGTCATAAATTTCCCTCTATATTCCCTGTGCTGTGTTACCTACTCCCCCAACTACATGCATCTGTAAACTTGACTTCTTCCATAAATTTGTCATTCTCTTCCTCCACTCTATTAACTCATAGTGAATCCCTCAAGTACATTTTCAGTAGTCAGATCAATTCATTCATCAAACACTTTTTTTAGCACCTACAAGGTACTAAGAAAGCTTAGGAAATAGTTATCCCTTCCACATCACAGGGGTTAAGGACAGGGGATTCCCACCCCCCTCCCACCATGAAAATCTATGTAAAATTTTTTTACTTTCCCTTTATACCAAAGAAAAATTTTGGATTTTTTCTTTTTCTTCTATGGGGTGTTTAGAGTATTAAAAGTTAAAATATGTTGATATGAACCAATACCATGCATATATTTTATGCATTTCTAAGTTTCTAAACTTTTTCTGTGTCATCTGTTAGCCTTCTCATGTCATCTGTGGCTTCCTAAAAACTCCCCCAAAATTCCCATTTAATTTCTTTTTTTTTCTTTTTTAAGCAATTGGGGTTAAGTAACTTGCTCAAGGTTACACGGCTAGTCATTATTTATGTGTGGGTGCTCATTTTCTGAGGCCGGATTTGATCTCGGGTCATCCCAACTCCGAGGCCGGTGCTCTTACGCCGCCAGCCGCCCCTTTTAGGCAATTGGGGTTAAGTAACTTGCCCAAGGTCACACGGCTAGGTTTTTGTTTATGTGGGTTAAGTGTCGGAGGCCGGCTCCGAACTCAGGTCCTTCTGACTCCAGGGCCGGTGCTCTACTCACTGCGCCACCTAGCCACCCCCCCATTTAATTTCTTATGCCAATTCATGAAATAGTGAAACCATGATGGGCAAAGTCACAATGTGGAAGAGATAACTGTAAAGACAAAAACTAACAGTCCTTGACCTCAAGGAGCTTACATTCTATTGGGTCAAGTTAACTACTCCCTTCCTAAGGCCCTACACCACTGCTCTGACAGGTAAGATACATTTTTAAATCAAAATGACCTAATAGCTTAAACTGTCTATAGCACCTGTCTCCATGGGGCAAGAGGTAGCAATACACTGAGATGGTCAGGCTCAAGGTTGTCATAGTCCTATCCAACCTCAAGGCCTAGGAGCCATCAGATCAAGTCAGAGATTAAGAAGTTGTGATGTTATGGCCATGAGCAAGTAAAAGATATAGGAGCCAAGAAGTCAGAAGGATGGGGAGATGTTACCAGATCCCAGAGTTGAAAGCAGGAAGTGATCAAGTATCAAGTAGGTCAGATTATTCAAAGGTACTGAAATAGGGAGCAGAACACAGCAAAGTAAGCCAGATTTTAAGCAGAGATTTCTTTTCTGTCATGCTTTGTCCTTCCAATTTAAGTTAGTGGTAGGAGAGACAGAGACAGAGACAGAGGGAGGGAAGGCAGAGAGGGGGCAGAGAGAGAGAGAAAGAGACAGACAGAGACAGAGACAGAGAGAAGTACATACACACGTTATTTGCTAACTAATAAATTACTTTTTGCTGATTGATAAACTTTGTAAAAAATATTTTTACCTACAAGTTTCCGTGAAGGATTACAAATTAGAGGAATGGACATATTAGAAAGAAAAATATAAGAATTCCTTGAAAAGACAAAGAAATCCTTTAGAGCCCTCTTTCTCTCTGGTTGGCCCCTTACAATGGAGTATGGGAGGTGGAAGGATTAATTTATGCCAGGCCTGCACAACCTTTGGCCAGCTGCAGCCCAAGTGGCAAAAGATTTCCTTTACATACAAAGGACGTTTTACTCTACATTTTTCCCTAGGTGCTAGAAATCCTTTGGCATACCACAAGCAACCTGAGGACCATGGTTTGTCCCTGATTTATGTCTATTATTTTATGCCCATTAATACCCATATATTATTTGTACAAAGATAGCTATGGCATTGGATTCTATTTCTGGTGCTGGATTTCATTGTTTAAGAATGAAATGCTTCCTTATTTTCAAACAGAACCCCACCCCCACCCCCCCACCCCACCCCCCGGCCAACCTAGTTAAATTACCCAAATGCACTTCATCTTGTAAAGGTCATGGCTCCTTTATTTTTAAGTACTTGCTAGAAAATTGAAATTTTGTACGTGTGACCATGTTTCATCCTTAAATGTTGTATATATGTTACCTTCTTACCTTCTCTCTTTTCATTTACTCGGAAATAATTATCTTGGAGTTATAATAGGAAGAACAATACTTGTTCTCCAGCTTGTTACAAGATTGTATTTCCATTGAGAAATTCTTCATGGTATATTAAAACACAAATGAGGTAGCTATAATCAATGGCAATAGAAGCCTAGAAATATAATTATAGGACCTCACAATTTGACTGGGGATGACAGATGGTAATTTGGATTACAGTGTATTACAAATAATGCTAAATTGCTAACAGGAAATATTTTTAGCCTCTTTTCACACTCACAATCAGTCAAGCATGAGATAAAGCATATCAGGGAGCACAAATCATTAGAAAGTAAAAAGCAATGACACACTGAAGAAATAATGCAACATCCATTCTGTTAAAGTCAACTCTCGTTTAATGCTCTGTTGCTGAGTTTAAAAGGCAATTCCTGTGGTAAGCCTTTTAATCTCATTTCTTTACAGGAACCTGCTCATCTAAAAGGAAAAAAGAAACCACACATTCCACAACAATATTCACTAAAAAAAAAAATGTTGCCTCTAGCTTTGAAATGGACTTGAGCAAATCCTTCTTAGTGTGAACAGCTTTTTTAAATTATTGAAGTTTATACTGAAACCCATTAAAGTTCAACTTCCTTGTCTCTTCCTAGTGCTGGGGTAACCTTGGTTTCTCCAAGATTATGCCTGTAGAACAAAAGCTTCAACGGGTTCTATACAAGTGGACCGGGCATCCAGACTAAATGTCTGTGGTCTGAATCCAGAGAAGCTTATCCTCAAACAGATTGGCCAACAAGTGATGAATTTTTTTGGTTACAGAAATATATACTAAGATGTGGAAAGGTTGTGATCTTAATAGGTGTAGGGAGAAACCACTTTGATGAGTTCAAGAGTCTTGAAGGGTTGATGTTTGTGCTTAATCAAGTGTGAAGAGACAGTAAGACCCCTGACAGAGAAGAATTGACTGTGCAGAATGAGACAAATTTTTGGGACATGCCAATGGAAAATTAATTTGTTTTGCTTGAATATGTATATTTGTTGCAAGGGTTTTGGGGTTTTTTTTCCCCTGATGTGAGGAGGTAAGATGGAAGAGAAAATAGATTATTGCTAATTGCAAAAAATAAAATTTAACTTAAAATATATTAAGAAATAAAAGCTATAGGGAATCAAAGTAACATAGTATTTATCATATACTTTATAAATAAAGCAAGTGATATGAAATGGAAATTCATGGTTTCATGTAGAATTTTCTTTCTGTATTCTCCTGTTGTTTACAAATGCTTTTTTGAGGAAGGGGTAATGTTTAAGCATAAATTTTTTTTCACCAAAAAAGAACCGAAGTTTATGGCAGGCACCTACTAACAAAAATTCCATGTTCTTTGATTAACCACATGCCTCTTCTAACAGGTTTACTATGGCCACTAGAAAAAACCACTCCATTCTAAAGGATGTCTTTCCTTACCTCAGTTCTTTCCAGTGACCGTGTGCTAGATAAGTTCCAGCTTCTAGATTTTAGCAATCAAAATTAATGAATGGAACTTGTCCATTGGAACATCGTCCAAATGGAACATGGTCCAAATCTGTCCGAAGTGGAAAAGTTGTCTTGAGAGGTGCTGACCTTACTCACCCAGGATGTCCTCAGTAGAATGGAGGATCATTTTGAGTAAACCAAGCCCCACTTGGTTATTGTTTGGACCTAATTGGCTTAGAGTGAATGTAAATAGCAATTGTTTCCGTTTTGGCCAGACAAACATCCTCAAAAATTACTTCATTGCTTCAGTTCTTAGGGAAGAATCTAGAGTGAATCGCTAATACAATCAAATATGAATTTCTTAGTCTAGCCCTTAGCATGCCAAACCATCTGCCACTCCCCATCTAAACCTCATTTCCTATTACCATTGTCTCATCCAAGTCATGTTGCCCACTGTCCACTATGAACATTTTTTCCTAATTCCGTGACTTTGCAAATATTCCTGCATTTTAATTACCTTCCATTCTCTCTCAATCCAGACCTTACTTCAAACCTCACAATACTTCTTTGTCCGGATTCTCCTTTTGCATGACTGACAATTCTACTACAAGGTTCCATCCTGAGTATTCTTTTGCCTTCTCTCTCCACTCTTAACTGTAATATCCACATCACCACTCAGGAATTCAGTTATATTCTCCAAGCAGATGGCTCCCAGATTTTACATTCAACCCTCATCTCTCTCCTAAACTCCAGACTTGCTTCAATAACTGTCTCCTGGATATTTAGAACTTGATGTCGTGAATAGGCAATTGAAATTCAGTATGTCCAAGACAGAATTCGTCATCCTTCTTCTAAAGTTCCCTATTAATGTTGAGGTGCTGTGATTCTTCCAATCACTCTGATTTGTGCAGCCTCAATGTCATTCTGAATTTGTCACTTTCCCTTACCCCCCCAGAGCCAACCCATTTCCAAATGTTGCCATGTCCATCTTTATAACATCTCTCATATGTGATTCTTTCTGTTCATTGAAAATCCTCTTAATTGGTCTTCCTGGTTCATCTTTCCCCACTATAATAATAATATCAATAATAATAAACAATAGCTAGCATTTAAGTAGGTCTTTTTGTTTTGAAAATGATTTACATGTTTTTTCATTTGATTGTTTGACTTCAAACCATCCTCTAAACAGCTGTCAAAGTGATTTTCCCAAAGCATGTGTCTGACCATGTCACACTCCCCTCCCCCAACTCAACAAATTTCAGTTGTTCACTATAATACTTTATATATTTTACCACTTATATAACACATAGTATATATAATACTATATATTTAATACTTTTGGTATTATATATAAACTGCTCTGTTTGACATTTAAAGCTCTTCACCACCCAATCCCTTCTGATCTTCACATAACTTTTCTCTGTCTACTCAATGTTCCAGTCAGACTATCCTACTTCACACAGGAGTCTAACCCTTCTCATTGCCTTTACACTGGTTTTCCCCCAATGCCAGAATGCTGTCCCTTTATACTTCTACTTCTTTTCATTCCTGGTTTAGGGTTCAGTTCAAATCCCCCCTTCCACATGTAGCCTTTCCTGATCTCACAAACTCAGTTGTACTAACAACTCTTCCTCCCCAAATTATCTTGTTTTATATGTTGCTATATATTTATATACACAATAAATATAAATAAAATAAATATATATTGTTTTATATATTATTATTTATTTTCCATATAATGTGTAAAAATTGAAATATATGTGTATATATACATATACATATGTATGTATGTGTGTAATCTCTCCTACTGGAATGTTCCCCCAGGAACAATTTCCTCTCTTCTCTGCATCTTCTGCAACAAAGTCCTGACTTATAGTAGCTATTTAATAAATGTTTATTAATGGGTTGATTGATCCCCTCTAAGAAGTTTTTTTTTTTTCTGATAAACCTTACCCAACTTTTTTTGTTATTTTATTCTGCAATTTTTCAGCACTTAATTCATATATTTATATGATACCTGTAATTTACTAAAACATCTTTTCTTTCAGTGTATATCTTAAGTCTCCATCTGTATTATAAGGTCCTTGCATTAGAAAGAAGATCTATCCTTTTTTAGAGTTGGCCTAATTAACCACTAAAGTCTCTTCCAACTTTGAAGTTCTGTAATTTATAAAGACAGGACAATGGGGCAGCTAGGTGGCGCAGTGAATAGAGCACTGGCCCTGGAGTCAGGAGGACCCGAGTTCAAATCCGAACTCAGACACTTGACACACTTATTAGTTGTGTGACTTTGGGCAAGTCACTTAACCCCAATTGCGCTCCAAAAAGCAATAAATAAAGACAGGGCAGCTAGGTAGTGCAGAGGATAGAGTGCCAGGGCTGAAATCAGGAAGACTCATTTTCTTGAGTGCAAATCTGGCCTCAGACACTTACTAGTTGTGTGACCCTGGGCAAGTCACTTAACCCTTTCTGCCTCAATTCCTCATATGTAAAATGAGCTGGAGAAAGAAATGGCAAGCCACTCCAGTATCCTTGCCAAGAAAACCCCAAATGGGGTGACAAAGAGTCAGATATGACTAAAATGAGTGAACAACAACAATTTTATAAAGATAGGTATTGTGCCACTTTCAGAATTCCTACAACATGTATTACAGTGCACTGCACACAACAGTTATTACCTCAGTAATTTACAGAGATTGTGTGCTAAATACAGTTCCTGATTCTCTGTTTTAGAAATCAAAAGGAAGTGGACACATCTTCCCCAAAGTGGAATGGGCTACTTTGAGAGGTTAACTGGCTATCTGCTAGGAGAATGCCTACCAGACTTCTTCCCTTTATGATTTACAGACAGATTGGTGTCTGATTCTGATGCTGTGCAATCTGGGAAACACTGCAGAAAGAGAAAATCTGTGGGAATTGGTGGAGATAGGGGGAGAGGAGGGGGAGAGAGGTATTGAAAGTGACTCCCAAGTTTATCTGGAGGATGTTGGTACTGTGGATGACAATAGGGAAACTGGGAAAGGACAGCTACTTGGCATAAAAAAAGAAATAAATTCCATTTTCAAAATGTTTTCAATATTGATAGAACATCCAATTAGATACTGGAAGATAAAAAACTAGAAAGAATATGGGTGATCAAGACTCCTCGCCTCTAACTGCCAAAAGCAACTCTTATGTTCCTAAAAAAAAAAAATAAAAGTTAGCTGAGTAATGATTTCCCTATTTCTTTCATATCCCTTAAATCCTCTATACTTTGTAATGGAATGATTGAATTTTTCACACTTCTTAATTTTTACTAAGTATAAATCTATGTACAAAGCTAAACATTTTAGTCTTAGAGTTCAATTAAAAATTCTTACAGCAGTATACAAGAAGGGTTCCTGTTCTCATTTTCCTGTAGCTACTTTAAAATTTTTATTTAATAGCTTCTTTTATTAGACATGTGTATTTCCTGATAGCCTTGGGGTTCATTTTTACAATTGTAATAAAATAAGAAAACTTCTATTACAGTTTAAATCTAAAACAAAACAGTGCTTATGGCATATAAGCAACCACTTTGCCCTTGTACATATATAAGATATGAGAACAGACTGAGCCCGGCTTAGAAGGGTCTGAGAACATCATCTCATACTTTATTGTCACACTATACACATACCCATGCACATGCATATAATACGTATTGTGTAGCATGAGTGGCTCTGAGCTCACTATCTGAGGGCTAGGTCTGTTACATTTCACCCTTTCTCTAGCATTCTCTAATACTCTGAGTGGGTTGGAAGGGTCTCTCTTCTCTGCCATTTGCCAGAGCTCCACAGATCGTCCCCCCAATTTTAGGAGCCCCAAACACCCCACCACTCATTTAACCACTGAACATCAGATTAGCTTTCACAAAGGAATATTTATTTCAAAGGTATAATAAGAACAAATATACAAACATTTCCTCCATGCCTTGCAGATATAATCTCTCTATACCACCTCAGTCCCTGGGAAGGAAAGGAAATTAGGCTGGCAACTTAATTCAGTTCTTACATCATATTAGTCCCTCCAAGTTCAAATCCAAAGACTTGCTGGGCTAGTGTCTTAGACCAATGCTTCTCAAGTCTTCCCTGCTAGGCTGGTTGCAACATTCAACCAAGAATCCTCGAGTGCAAGATCACCACAACTTGAGCTTCTAGGTCAAGGACCCCCACTCCCTGCACCTAGAACTGAAAAAGATAAAGGAAAGAAGACCAAAACCCCAAACCCATTTCTCATATGGCCTTATGACCAAGGTGGAAAGAAGATGGCTAAGAGACTACTCTTAGTAAGGTGGATCTTAAGATTCAGACAGTTCTGCCTATGGAGCCAATAGAGAAAGAAGCTACTTCCAAACACTTGGTAGACCAATGCAGGTTGTCCACATGTACACCAGCTCTCACAGAAGCAGGTCCCCAGTGCCTCCTCTGTGGGTGACTCCATCCTAGGTGATATGGACCTGTGCCAAACTCCCATTACATATATATAAACACACGTGAGTGGTTATTGTTTATGTGGATACCAAATTTATGTTCTGTTTTGTCTCTACTTATTTTTAAAACATAATCCACATAATTTGCATTTTTAAAACTCCATTTCAAACTACAGACATTTCATATCTCTTATAAACTTTTTAAAAAGTCAATTCCTGATTCTCCCCCCCCAAAAAAGTATTGTTTCTGAAGTGGAAAATACAATTTTGTCCTCTTAAATGAATTCACAGAATCTAGAGCAGGGGTTAACAGCAGCAGCAGTATAGCGACACACAGTGGTATAAGAGGGAAGCATCAGAGTCCACTAAATAGAGGTATCTCAAAGCAACCAGATGGAGATAAACTTTCTTACACCTGTTTCCTAGGCTTACAAGGCATTAACTGCACTAAAATCTCAACTCCCTGCTGTCTGTAACACAAAATCACCTTATGAGGTCCTTTTGCTATAGCAAACTCCCTTATATGAATCCACCTTATATTTACTTCCACTCCACAGTGAATAGCGCTATAGTTATCCATAGGTGTATGTGTGCTAGAGACAGAGAAACAGGAGAGAGAGGAAGGGAAGGAGAAAGGAAGAGGGTGAGAGAGACAGACAGACTGTGAGAGAGAGAGAGAGAGAGAGAGAGAGAGAGAGAGAGAGAGAGAGAGAGAGAGAGAGGATTGATCTCAGAGAATTAGAAAGTCTTGGCTTCAAGTCCCATTTCAACTCATCAGGTCAATAAGCATTCATTAAACATCTGCTATGTGTGGGACATTGTGTTAAGCAACAGGTATACAGAAAAAGGCAAAAAAAGTTCCCTGCCTTCAAGGAGCTTATAATCTAATGGGGGAGACAACAGGCAAACCACTATGTACAAACAAGATACATACAGGATAAATTGGAGATAACCAAGTGAGTGAAAGCTCCTAGCATCAATGAAGATCACTAAAGTCTTCTTGCAGAAGGCAAGATTTTAGCTGAAATTTGAAGGAAGCCAGTGAAAGCAAGAGGCACAGATAGGGAAGAAGGGAATTCTAAGCATGGGGGGTAGCCAGGGAAAATGCCTGGAGTCAGGAGATGGAATCACAAGGAGGCCAATGTCGAAGGTTCATAGAGTATGTGGAGGAGAGTAAAATGGAAGAAGACTGGAAAGATAGAAAGGGCCATATGAAGGGCTTTAAGAACCAAAGGGATGATTGTATATTTAATCCTGAAGGGGAGTAGGAAGTCAATGCAGTTTGTTGAGTAGGGGAGTGAAATGGTCAGACCAGCACTTTAGGAAGATAACTTTGGAAGCTGAGTAAAGAATGGACTGGAGTGGGACTTGAGGCAAAGAGATGGACCAATGGTTTATTCCAGTGGTCTTTGTTGGGCTCAATGGGCCTTACCAATAGACTGAGCATGGAGGGTGAGAGAGTGAGGTGTAGAGAATGACACCTAGATTGTGGGCCTGGTTTCTGGAAGGATGGTGGTACTCTCAGCAGTAATGAGGAAGTTAGGAAGAGGCTAGGGTTTGGGCTAGAAGAAAATGAGTTGTCTTGGAAATGTTGAGTTGAAGGTGTCTACAGGACATCCAGTTTGAGATATCTAATAGGAGATATGAGACTGGAGAAGGGAAAAGGGTAGGTCTGGAGAAGTAGATTCTGAAAATCATCAGCATAGAGATGATGATTTAATCCATAGAAGCCAATCATATCACTGAGTATGGGGGAGAAGAGGCTAGGACCGAGCTTTGGGGCACATCCATGGCTGGCATGCATAGCCTGGATAGCTAGCTAGCAAAGGAGATGGATCAAATTGGTAGGAGGAAAACCAGGAGAAAACAGTGCTGTGAAAATATAGAGTGAAGAGACTATAAAGAAAAAAAAAACATAGTCAACAGTGTCAAAGGTTACAGAGAGATCAAGAGAAATGAAGATTGAGGGCAGAATGCTAGATTTAGCAATTAAGACATCACTGGTAATTTCAGGGGAGGAATCTCGACTTCAGAGTCAAGAAGGGATGTGACCATTCTGGCTAACTCACTTAACCTTTCACTGTCCCATGCAGTTTTCTAAAGCTATAATTTATAGAACAGTGACAGTTGGCCTGGTCTACCATAAAGTGTTTTCTCACTGGGACTTCCCCAAATCCATGAGAACATAGGTCCTGACCAAGATGGACAAACAGAGAGTATAAGCAGCGTAACATAGTGGACAAAGAGATAGTCTTGGGGTCAAGAATGTCTGGATTCAAAGCCTGCATCTGACACAATATAGGCTGTGTGACTAGGGGGCAAGACATTTAGACCTTCAGTGTACTAGGCAATTCTGTAAGACTATAAATTGCAGAACAGTTTGGGATCTGCATTAGTAGGAATTTTAAGACTGTCTTATACCAGTGAAATCACAGGAGTGGTCCCAAAATTAAATATATGTACAAATACATACATGAGTACAATTATGAGCAGAAATTCTACATTTTATTTATTTTTTTTAAAGCAATTGGGGTTAAGTAACTTGCTCAAGGTTACACGGCTAGTCATTATTTTATGTGTGGGTGCTCATTTTCTGAGGCTGGATTTGATCTCAGGTCATCCCAACTCCGAGGCCGGTGCTCTTACTCACTGCGCCACCTAGCCGCCCCTTTAGGGCACTTGGGGTTAAGTAACTTGCCCAAGGTTACACGGCTACGTTTTTGTTTGTGTGGATTAAGTGTCTGAGGCCGGCTCCGAACTCAGGTCCTTCTGACTCCAGGGCCGGCGCTCTATTCACTGCGCCACCTAGCCGCCCTGAAATTCTACATTTTAAAGGTAGGTATACACAAATGTAGTTAGTCCACAAAACTTGATTAAAAATGTATGATATACATTGAATTCTGATGGATGGTAGATATTGGGTCTTAAGGGTTTAACCAGTAAGAATAATACTAGGATAGGTGGTGACTTCAGAATATGACTTCTTGTATCCAGGCAGAAAAGCAAATAAAATCTGTCTCTGTCTCTGTCTGTCTCTCTGTGTCTGTGTCTGTGTCTGTGTCTGTGTCTGTGTCTGTCTGTCTGTCTCTCTCTCTCTCTCCTGTCTCTCTCTTTCTCTCAAATTTGGGATGAATGAGTAAATTACTATGAGCAAGGTGGATCAGTCAATATACTGCCAAGGAAGACTTACTTTTCCTCTTTTCCCAGTTTTCTTAATCTCACTAATCACCTACCTAAATGATCCATCAACAAACATTTGTTAAGCACATTCTACTGTGTGCTAGGCTCTGTAAAGCATTAGAGATACAAATACTAAAGTAAAACAGTCCTTACTTTCAAGGAGTTTATGTTCTATTAGAAAGAGAACTGATCATGTTTAACAGGATTTTCTGGATATTGTGTGCAATAACAAAGATGACAAATGATAAAAATGCATATTAATTTACTATCTTTCTCCTGAGCTCTAATCCCATGCCACCAACTACCATTAAATATTTCAAACAAGATCCCCTATAAGTATCCCAAACTCAATATGTCCAAAACTGAATTCATTATCTTTTCCCAAAACTTACCCCTCTTCTGAACTTTTCTGTTATTGTCAAGGGTAGTAGCATTCTTCAGATTGCCCCATTCTCACCCTTGGTATCATCCTCAACTTCTCACTCTCCCTCGTCCCAACTATCCAATCAGTTGACAAATCTTGTCATTTCTCTAGTCATAATGTCTCTCATACATGTCCTCTTCTCCCTATTCATATATTGTCATCATCCTCATTCCTGTGATCATCTCTTGCCTGGACTATTGCAATAGCTTCCTAATTGCTCATCCTGCCTTAAGTTTCTCTCAATTATAATCCACCCTCCATACAATGATTTTCCTAAAGTACAGGTCAAGCCATCTCACCCTGCTACTCAATAAAAGCCAGTGCTTCCTCATGACTTTTGGGACCAAATATGACCTCATCTGTTT
The DNA here is from genome assembly GCA_011680675.1 of Gymnobelideus leadbeateri. Lineage (NCBI taxonomy): Eukaryota > Metazoa > Chordata > Mammalia > Diprotodontia > Petauridae > Gymnobelideus > Gymnobelideus leadbeateri. Next base: position 267,828 of record WOXC01011130.1, on the reverse strand, counting down.
GGCATTTAAAGTTCTTCACAACCTGTCCCCTTCCTATTCCTTGAGTCTTTCACATGACTGTCCTCCATACATTATAGGGTTCATCCATACAGGCTTACATGCTGTTCCTCACTATGCTTTTGTATTACCTGTTTCCCATGCCTGGAATGCTCTCCCTCCTCACCCCCACTCTTTAAAATCCATTGCTTCCTAAGGAAACCTTTCTCAGTCCCCTCAATTGTTATCGCTTTCCCCTCTAAGATTATTGTGCATGCATATGTGTATATCTATCCATCCATCCATCTATCCATCTATCCATCTATCTACCTATATATATCTGTGTTCGTGTGTATGTCTCCCCTCTTTAACATATAAGCTCCTTGAAGGCAAAAAACCATTCTTGTTCTTTCTTTGTATCTTTGTCATTGTTGTTTGTCCTTCATTCTTGAAAAGGACCATGACATCAGGAAGATGATGTTATGACTTGCAAGTGAATTGTATTTAAGTGAGAGAGGACTGTGCAAGGTCACCAGCCTCATTTTTTCCTCTGGAGCCATCTGGATCCAGTGGCAAGATATATAACAGGTCGACTGGAGATAGCCCTCCTTTGTATCCTTAGCACTTAGCACAGTGTCTAGCACATAATAGGTCCTTTATAAATAAATCCTTATTAAACCATTATAGCAATTATAATATAACATACACTTAATTGGGTTTTAGACATTTTTGTTGATAAATTTTCTTTTAATATAAACCCTTAATTTCTCTCCAAGCACAACCCCCCAAAACAATCAAGAAAACAACATAAAAGAATAATAATAACTGACAGAACTCTTTGGTGCTTTCCTTTTCGTTAGAAGAAAAGAATGTGTATACTTTATGAAAATTTACTACCAATGCTTTTCAATACTTTCTATCCAATTTTTGTTGCTCTATAAAGTTGTCTTCATTTATATAGTTGTAGTAACTATATTTATTGTTCTTTGAGTATTACTTTGTTCATTCTGCCAATATTCTCTCTGTAGGTCCTTCCTAAGCATCGAAAATTATTCAAAGCTCAATCCTATTTAATGATGGAAATTATGCCATTAAATTTATGTCATTTCCTATAGCAAGGGAACATAATTTAAGACCTTAAACAACTTTTGGATTTGATGAAAGGAAGCTAGAGAATGCAATTCTATTTTTGCCCTCTTCCTTTTAAAAATCCATATCAAAGGAACACAAATTCCTTTGTATATACCACTCCTTATGAAGTTTATATATATATATATATACATGTATTAGAACAAAAACGGAAGTAGCAAAATATTTATCCCCTTGTTCTGGGGATAAGTTCCCCATGGCCAGTTTTGTGAAGGACAATGGGAAGGCACTGTAGCCCCTGTTTTGTTAAGTCATTTCAATCATGTCTGACTCTTTGTGACCTCATTTGGGGTTTTCATGGCAAAGATACTGGAGTGGTTTGCCATTTCCTTCTCTAGCTCTTCTTACAGATAAGGAAACTGAGGCAAAAGGGTGAAGTGACTTGCCCAGGGTCACACAGTTTAAGTGCCTGAGTGGATTCTACCTGATTCCAAGCCCAGTACACCACCTAGCTGCCCACTGAGGCCCAAAGAGAGAACTATTCCAAGTACTGGAAGAGATGTAGAATGAGAATTTTTAAATGCAGCAATAGGAGTGGCTAAACAAATTCTAGTAAATGTAATGAAATATTACTGCACTGTGACAAATGATGAATATTATGAATATAGAACATGAGATGATTTGAAAGACATGAAAACTATCTAGGGGATCAGTAGATTGCAAGTTGAATGTGAGTCAGCAGTGTGATGTGGGAGCTAAAAAAGCTAATGTGAGTTTGGGTTTTATTGAGGGCAATAGTTTCCAAGAACAGGAGAAGGATAAATATGTTGTGTTCCTTTGATAGGTCATCTAGAGCATTGTACTTAGTTGAAGTTCTAGAAATCCCTCCCACTCCATTTAATAACTTTTTTCTAAATGAACACCAGGATCTGTGGTGTCCTGTCCTGGGCATCCTATCATCCAGTACAAAATGTGAGCATCCCAAGCAACAAAGTCACTGCATTTTGGAGTTTATATAACCTTTCTCAGTTTTCTCATTTATAAAATTAGGGATCTGGGCTACATAATCTTTAAAGTCCATTAGAGCTTTAATTTTTTTTATCTATGACTCATATTAAATCAGGATTCTACTGTCCTTAAAGCATAACTATCTGTTTGCCAAAAGTTTACTTTTAGTAAACAGTCTATTTCCCTCATTAATTCCAAAATTAACTTTCAGACAATTTATAGCTGGAACAATTTGGTGCTTAACTTTTGACTATTTATTTCCAGAAATGGAAATAAATGTCAAAAGCAATGCCACAGCTTAAATTTCTCATAACTGTTTTTTTTTAAATTTCTCTACAGTGTAAGGCACCAGTCAAAGCACTAACCTGGCATATTCCTTATGTCTGCTATATACTGGTAAAACTCATTTTTTAAATGACAAGGCTACCTCCTGTCCCACATTGTCACCTGTACTCTGGGCATACGTCTGACATGACTGTTACAACATTCAATGACATTTGCTACTATTTGGGATTACTTTGGTCACCCTGAATCTTGATTTATGCTTTCCACCCTAGGGTGTTGTGATTCAGATATAAAAAACCCTCATTTTTGCTCAGTACTTTTTAACAGTATGGCATCAGTATTTTTGTTTGTTTTTGTTGGGGGGATTTGGAAGGGGGGAGCTGGTAAGTGTCAAGTGTCTGAGGTCAAATTTGAACTCAGGTCCTCCTGACTCCAGGACCAGTTCTCTATTCACTGTACCACCTAGCTGCTCCTGGTGATATAGTATTTTATTTTTTCATTTATTTTTCATTTATTTTATGTAGTATTTTATTTTTTCAAATTATATATAAAGATAATTTTAGCATTTATTTTTACAAGATTTTGAATTCCAAATTTTTCTTCCTCCTTCCTCTCCTCTGTTCCTAAAATGGTAAGCATTTGATATGTTATATATGTGCAATAATGTAAAACATATTTCCATATTAGTCACAGTTCTGAAAGTTCCCTTCCTCAAAAAGGAAAAAAACTAACAATACAAAAAAAAAAATAGTGAAAAAAGTATGCTTCAATCTGCATTCAGAGTCCATCAGTACATGGATAGCATTTGTAATTGTCTTGGACATGTGTTGCTGCTAAGATATTTATATTTGATCATCACACAATGTTGCTATTACTAGGTACAATGTTTTCCTGGTTCTGTTCATTTCATTTTTCATCAGTTCATAAAAGTCTTTTCAGGTTTTTCTGAAATCTGCCTGGCAATGGTATTATTGCTTTGGGCTTATGTCTTATATAATTACATATATCTTCAAAATATAGTTGATAGTGTTTTTGTGCTTGATATCTGGACTTGAGTCACCCACTAAAGGAGGACAAATCTACTAGGGTTAACATTTGAATAGTTTATTTTCATAGGATGATTAAAGAACTGAAAAGTGTCTTAGAGATCTAATCCGGCCCCTTTATTTTCATCATAGACGTTTTGAGAAGCATGGTTTTTTGTTGTTTTTTTTTTTTTTTGAGAAGTTCTGGACACCATAGTTTAAGGATACTGAGAAGCTAAAGAGTGTTCAAATGCTGGCAACCATATTGGTGAAGAGCCCCAAGTGCTTGCCTTATAAGACTGAAGGTGGGAGTAATGAAGGGAAATGATAGCTGTCTTCAAGAATTTGCAGTTATCTTGGAAAAGGGATTCAATTTCTGTTTGACCTGAAAAGGTAGCCACAAGAGCAATGGGTAGAAATTACAGAATCTGGTTTAAGCTTGGTGTTTAAAAACAAAAAACTCCCCAACAATTAAAGCTGTCTAAAGAATGGGATGGGCTGCCCTGTGAAATGGTGGTTTCCTCTTCCTTGGAGATCTTCAAACAAAAGTTGGAAGACTATTTTTCAGGTATAATATTGTGAGGATTTCTTTTATGTTGGACTAATCTTTTTCAATTCAAATTCTGTTGGTCTGTGACTTAACATGAAACAAATGAACTCCAGTGGACTAAATGAGTTAAAAATAACTAGGAACTAATATGCACCATTTACCAAAATTACAGCAATGTAAATATTGAACAAAATAATCAAAACTGAATGCTGAAAAAGCATAATAACCAAGCTTGGCCCCAAAGTAGAGTCATTAAAAGGTACCTTCCCCTTCTTCTTTGCAGAAATGGGGGTTAGGGGATGGTTATCGATGTGGAACCCTGCATATAATATCAGACTAAGAAGGAAAAAAACAATGACATTATGCCTGACTTAAGTCTCTAATTCTTCCAATTCTACTTCACATTGGCTTATATATGGTGAAAATCCACAACAGTTTTTTGAGTCCCTATATGGGTATTTTTAAATGTTCCTAAACTACCTGAGCAACTTCTGATATAAATGAAAAATTTCAGAAAAGAAAAAGAGTATACCTCTTGGGACTAAGAGCTAGAAATAGACTTTAAAAAGGCAGTTTTCTTTTATATATTGAATTTTTTTAACTTTTAAAAACCTTATAATGATCCAAACAGAATTTCCTAAGTTAAGTTTATTTATCTAGTTCATATTAAAAATGAAAATTGCATTTTTCAATTTGCATTCATAAATTACTTTTCATGCCCTTGAGGCAAATGAAATTATTTCTTGATAACTACCCCTAGCATTTAAAGTTAAAAGATAGAAAGTTTCATTTTATTTTCTCTTCAATAAATGTTTCTAGATCATCCTCTTTGGACTTAATAATTATCTACCTGTAACACAGAATCAAGATGTAGAATCAGCAAGAGCTAGCAAAAAAAGTGGTGAGGAATAAAAGTTAGGTATTTTTTTTCTGCTAATTTTCTAACCAGAAGCTTCGGTTACTACTAGGGAGTGGAGATTTAAGGTTGACCACTCTTGCATACTACATCCCAAAATTATATACTGGGTTAGGAAATAAATGGATTGCTCATAATTTTATTATCACTTTTCTAAGGGCCTATAATGACTCAGGAATGGATTATGTCTGCTGGGGACGCACTTGGTGACAAGGCAACATCTGTGAAAGACAAAGAAAACATTTTTATGGCTTTTTAAATGCATTTTTTCTAAGCAAAAAAAGAAGATGAACAGCTGTGTCTAACTAGGCAGAAGGCATCTGTTTCTATCTTGACATCACTAAGGAAAAGCCGACTAGGCTTGAGGATTACCTAATTGCTTCATTTAAGGCAGAGTGAGTCATTGTGATTCAGCCTGGTTTGAAAAATGTATTAAAAATTAATTGTAAAACTCTAAAAATACTATCCTGTTTTCTTATCTCAACATCATTGCCCAATTACTCCAGTAGTTTTCCCACTCACAATTTCTTAAAATCTTTTCAAACCCAAGGTTGTCTTTTCAAAATCCATGGACTTTGTACTTCATACCCATCAGAATGACAGAATTGATAAAAGGAGAAAATGACACATTGGAAAGGCTGTGGGGAAATGGGGACATTGATGCACTGCTGATGGAGCTGTAAATTGGTAGAGCCATTCTGGAAAGCAATTTGGAGCTATGCCCCTCAAAATTACTAAACTGTGCAGAGCTATATTACTACTTACCTCAACGAGATCAAAGAGAGATGAAGAGGGAAAATATGAACAATATATAATACATATACACATATGTATATATACATATACACATACACACACAGAGGCAAAGAACTGAAAAATCATGGACAGTCCATTAGTTGGGGGAATAGCTAAACAAATGATGGCCTATGGGTATAATGGAATTCTATTGGATGACCCCAGGCATTTTCACTGGCAAGCCCCTATGCCCTCCTCTTCTCCACCACCTGCTTCCCTGACTTCCTTCAAGTCTCAGCTAAAATGACACCTTCTACAGGAAACCTTTCTGTATACCCTTTAATTCTAGTGTCTTCCCTCTGTTGACTATTCTTAATTTATACTATATATTGTTTGTACGGTTTGCATGTTGTCTTCCCATAAGACTCTTTGTGAGCTCCTTGTGAAGAGGGACTTTTTTCCATCTCCAGCACTTAGAACATAATAGGCACTTATTAAATGTTTATTGACTATTGTGCTATCAAGAAATGGAGTTTCAGAGAAACCTGGGAAGATTTGGATGAATTGATGAGCCAATAAAACATTGTGAAAATGAGCCATTTTGAAAGGCTTAAAGAACTCTGACCAGCCATTAAGCTGTGAACACTTTCGAGAGCAAGGATTGTTTTTGCCTTTGTAGCACCCTGTAGGTGCTATGTAGCCCATAGCAGGGGATTAACAAATGCTTCTTGACTTTACCAATGCAATGATGAAGCCTACTAACCACATCATGACAGAGGGCTGGTAGATAATACAGAAGGTATAGACCATTATGGGCCAATATGGAATTGTTTTGCTTAACTATACCTATCTATTACAAGGCTTTCTCTCCCTGCGTTCCCTTTCCCCAGACCTCCAGAAGGGTGGTGGTAGGAAGAAATAATAAATGCTTAATCATGGGGCAGTTAGATTTCATGGGTTACTACATAGCACTGGGCCTGGACTCAGAAGATCTGAGTTCTGTGAACCTGGGGGAGCTAGTTTGTATGAGTTTCCTCATCTATAAAATGGGGATGATAATAGCACCTTCCTCCCAGGGTTCATAGTGAATGTTGTAAAGTGTTTAGCATAGTGCCTGACACACAGCCACTATAATAATATATAAATATTATATAATATTATATTATAATATTACATAATAATATATAAATATTACTGGTTTTTAAAAGGAAATTAGTTTTTTTAAAGGCCCACAGATACCATCTCCATATCTTTTCATGTTGATCTGGAGGCACAGAATGTGTATATATCTATGCAAATATATGTATATAGCTGTATAACTTTACTCCTCATCTGGTTGTCTATTAATATCTGCCCAGCTTTAGATTTCACTTTTTTCACATTTCATTGAACTTCTCAGGCACAGGATCTGAAAACTGAGGTGTTGTAAGGGATCTCAGGAGGCATTTAAGCTAACCCATACCCAAAAGGAGTCCATGCTATAACAGACTTAGGTGGCCATCCACCATCTGATTGAAGACTTCTAGGAAAAGGGAGCCCAACACCTGCTGAGGCAGTTCATTGGCTTTTGGGAAGTTCTAATTGTTAGAAGGCAGCTGGTTGGCAAGGTAGAGCAGAGGACCTGGAATCAGGAAGAGTCATTCTCTTGAGTTCAAATTCTGCCTCAGACACTTACTAGGCAGTTCACTTAACCCTGTTTGCCTCAGTTTCCTCATCTGTCAAATGACTAGAGAAGGAAATGGCAAACCATTCCAGTATCTTTGCCAAGAAAAACCCCAAATGGAGTCATGACAAATTGGACAGGACTGGAAAATGACTCAACAATATTTATTGGGGCAGGCAGGTCGCTGGGCCTGGGTCACTTCAAATCTGGTTTTACACTAGCTGTGTGACCCCGGACAAGTTACTTAGTCCACTTTGTTTTCTCATCTGTAAAATGAGCTGGAGAAGGAAATGGCAAACCATTCCAGTATCTTTGCCAAGAAAACCCCAAATGGGGTCACCAAGAGACGGACACAACTGAAAACAACAAAAATCGTCAGACATTTTGTCCTGACGTGAAATTTCAACTTGCTTCTTTGCATTTAGGTAGGGTGGTTGTTGTTTTTTAAGTTATTTGTGTCACACATCTTTACTACCTCATAAGGTTAATTATTCAGGACGGGAACTCCACCATGGGTAATCCTTGGAAATCCTCTCTTATCTGGCAATTATTTGCACATGCCAAACATTCATGTACCAAAATGCTTAAGGAAAAAAATGGGATTCAAAATTTTCAAGCTTTTTGGAAGGCACTATTATATAGATATGAGACAATCAAATAACCAAGAAGCCTTCTATAAAAGTCCATGCTTTTCTATGCTGAGCCACTTCCACTAAAAGAAGTGAAGAGCCATGCTTCTCCTGTGGCATTTTTATAAATGTATTCCAGCTTGATGTTATGGCACCTACAAAAGGGTGTGCTGCACCCTGTGCACACATTGCTTGGGCAATAAGGTTTCTGAGAAACCTGCCTCAAGGGACTCTTATTGCCACTAACATTTTTCCAGGTCAGATGTTCACGTTTACTTTCCCTACCCATAACAAAACTTGACTGAACTTCAACTCACCCTACCCACTACAGTTTGACCAATGTATATTAACCTTCGTTGGGTAAGATTGTATAACCCCGTGATCTGAGCCAACTTCCACAAATAACTACATTAAAAAGAATGCTAGACTCGATTGTTCAGGAAACCTGGATTCAAGTTTCAACTCTTTACATTACTAGTTGCGCAACTAAAACCTCTGTGCTTTGATTTCCTCTTCTGTGAAATGAGAGTAATTCCTGCCCTAACTACCTCAACTGGGCTACTGTGAAGAAAATGCTTTGTAAACCTTAAAATGCTATAGAAAAGTAAAATAGTTAATTGAGGATAATCTATAGTCTAAACTTTTAACTAGGGAACCTCATGGACAGCAAATACAAATCAAAATCTGAATCTCTAAACAGAAATATGGAAGCGGTTAGTCATGACTAATTTCACCCTAGGTGAAATCTGTAAGCTTTCCCTTTGGTACCCACCCACAAGCCTCTATGCATCATGCTTCTTTTCCTATCCCTCAATTCCTTCCCTAACCCCACAGTAGGTACAAAGCTCCTATGGGCTCCTATAGCCTCTCTCTACACTCCTCTCAAATCTCCCCACAAAAAAGTCATGGGGGCAAATGATCTCCAAAATAGAAAGGTGATGTTATATAAATTCAACTAAGCACTAACCTCTTAGAAGGAATGTTTATTGTTGCACCTTCTACAGTACCCTATATATACTAGGCACTCAAAATGATTGAAATAAGAAATCCAAAATAAAAATTTTCATCCAATCATATTAAATTACTTAAGTGAATAATTTTCCATTCAATACCATTAATTCCTTATATAAGTTCAATTAAGTGTCTATGTTATAGGCTAATGACATGCAAACTTGAATATGTATGTGCATAGAAGTGCTATAAGAGGGTCCAAGAGGGAAAAATCCCTTGCAACTTCAGAGATCTAATGGATCAGGCTACCAGGGTCAAAGGCTTCATGGAAATAGCAACTGAACTTGGCCTTTAACAACAGGATTTCAACAGAAGGGAATATGGTTGGAGAATAATAGCAAAGACATAAAAGAAAGTAAGTAGCATTAAGTTTAGAAAACATTTTCACACCTAACAAGAAGTTCTGAATGGCTAGAACCTAAATGTAAATGAAAGGAGATACTTTTTACAACTATCAATGAAGAGTTTTAACTAAAGAGATGATCATGGAAGATAAAATGGACAAGTCTGAGTAAGATACCTTGATTTGAGCCTTAAGTTACAAAGTAGGGTACTTTTTTGGGCAGGCGGCAAAAGTAATGATGAGACAGAGAAATTTAAAAATACACTCAAGAACATAAGTTCAGAAGGGGACACAATCAGAGCAGTTGCTACTATTGTGTTATATTTAATATATACTTTAAAATTACATAACAGAAGTTCACTTTCATATACAATCACCTCTTCTGTTCTTTGTACACCAAAATGTTCATGTTTAAGTTCATATTTTAAAGTTACTTTTTAAAAAAGAAAGTAGCTCAGTTTATGTGAGAAGAGAAAACACTGGGAAAAGGTTAAGAACCAAGATTGTGGAGGGTTTTCGAATTTATTTAGAAGGCAAGTCACTAAAGGTTTTCCAACAGGAGTGTCATGATTCTATGTCAAGGATGAAGACATTTTCATTAAATAAAATGCTATCCAATTTTTTGAAATTTTAATATCTATTTGGTGATAGCCAATGTACAACCCATAAGGTCTATTTTTCTCCTTGAAACAAGGAACCCAAGTCTGAAAGTTAATCATACAAGTAGCATAGTTTTGAGTTCAAAATATACATTCTTGGTCACTGATTTCATATTAACAACTTTTAGAAAAAACAAATCAGTCCTGTCTTACTAAATTGAGCAAATATATATTCTCAAAGGACCACAGTTTATACTTTTTAACAAAATCAGCAAAATCAAGTAAACAAAATGCTAGAATAGAATCAGGAAACAAGTCTGTTGAGAATCTAGTTAATGCTTCCTCCAAGCATTAAATAGGCACATACCAGGACATTGCCGTTCATATCCCTTTAGGAAAAGATGCTTTATGATTTCGAGTGGTTAAAAATTACTTTCTTATGTTTTATATCTTAAAAATCTATCTTAAATTTATTTCTTTACTGTTATTTTTTCCTCCAAAGAGCTCAAGATATTGCTAAATTTTTTTATTCTAAGATTTTCATATACAAAAAGTAAAAAAATAGAAGTGAGAAAGAAGCATTTAAGAGGTTGATGCTGTTAATTTTTATGCATGCAGGAACCATCAAACGAGTTCTAAGAAAATAAAAATGGCATAACATTTCCTTTTTTTTAAGACTAAGAACTTGGCATGATTCTTTCTTTACATGTTTTATGCTATGATAAATTAGTGATAGAAAGAAATCAGATGGCAAAATTATACTCAATTTCTAGTCTCCTTTTCTTCTTCCCTTCTCTAATTTTATCTACACTTGCCTCAAATTCCCCTTAAAACATTTTAGTTTTTCTTAATTCTTTGCCAGATAAAAACAGGGTACAGTTATCTACGCTAATCTTGGATGACAATGCTACTTAAATTCCCACAATGGCTTTATGTCCACAGGGAATAAGGTATTTTAATACACAAACTTCACACAACAAAAGTAGTAATCATTCAATTCAATACAATATTGCAGCATATGGTTAAGTTGAAGGCAGAGTTTTTCATTTTGTTTTCAAACAAGGGGGGGAATCTTTTCCCCGACACACCATTAGAATATCATGAGTCTCTCTCAACATATTTGAGAAAAACTCATACAGAATTTATGGCCACTGAAATGACTGAAAAAGTACAAGTCCCGTCTATCTATATACCTTTTATGATGAGCTCTTTTCTAGCTTATTCCAGGCTACCAACTTTATGTGGACAAAATGATCTACATTAGTCAATTAAAGAGACGATGGAGACAACTCCAAACATGTATAAGCATAAATTAATTTCTTCCCCTGTAATTTTACATTAGTACATTCATTTTCCCTTCTTCTCTTTCCACCCCATCTTTTCCGTAGGACAGAAAACAGTATTTTTTTGTTTTTTATTCTGTGAGTACCAACAGGGCTATGACATTTATGCACATCCCTGACAGTTTTAAAGACAGGTAGGGAAAAATGAATTAAATGCATTAGTTGGTCAAGTAGCTTTGATTAAGTGCCTTGTGATATACCAGGCACTGTACTAAGCACTGGGGATACAAAGTAAGGCAAAAGAGAAAAGGGAGAAAGATAGGGAGCCAGAAAAATAAAAGAACTCTATTTGTGGAGAAAAGGAGAATATTATCAATCATCTCAGATGTTAGTGACAAAAATGCACTGTTACCTGTAGAACACAAAAATTCAATGATAGCATTAGGAACCATTCATCACAAAGAGAATTACAGGCCTTGATTACAGAAAAAGAAATGTTATTACTAAAATTGTTTTGCTTTGCAATATTCCATTTGGAATAATGGTCAAACCTGTCTTTATTCAAATTCACTAACTTTTAAATTATGGGTTTTTTGGCGGGGGGGGGGAAAGGGAGGGACATCTCACCTCCACGGAAAGTGCTTATTGGATGTCTATTCTAGTTAAGTTCTGAACACCAGGTAAGTTCTGAACACCAAAGATTTTTTAAGTTTGTCTGGGATAGGCAGGCAGTAAGATACAAAAGAACTCCCTACAGAAGTCACCAGCACAGGAAAGATAAAGAAACGAAGAGGCAAAAGTGCTCTTCCACCCGCATAAGAAGGCAGGCTCATTCATTCAAGCACTTTCATTTCAATTACCTCCCTTCCCAAATGGGTTGGAGAAGACAGTGGACCTTGAAATGAACAAATCCACTCTTTCAGGTGGCCACTGGCAAAACTATGATTTAACAGTATCAAACACATTCAACCTAGTCTTACCTACTTGATAAGTTAGCCATAATTTTTACAGAAATCTCATTCTATCCCTCTGCTCACCTCTAATTGTAGTATTATGAGAAGTAAATCCAGGGGTCATTCCACTTTCTTAGACATCACATTTACTCATTTTCCAAACGTAACAGAAATGGAAAAGATATCAGAACACAACAACAATCAGTTAATCTCCACAATCTGTGTTCCTTCTGTGTGCAGTATTGCTTGAATCTATTAAAATAAACATATCTTAATAATTTTATTCCCCCTCAAAAGAAAATCTACTCAAGTGGGATTCATTTACAAAGTGTGCAAGAATATAATAATAAATTCTTTCCAGTGTTAATTATGCCACATTATATGAAACTACCTTCACAAACTCAGGAGACTAGAACAGGAATTGTTCTAGTTCCTTATAGAACTTGCTCACAAAAAACTTCAAAGTGCTGCCTTGGGAGATGATTAACTATTTATGATTGTGTGTCTTGGCAGGTAAATGGCCATTACTGGGAGGAAAAGGGGGGGGGTGGTACATTCTTGCCCCATGCCCACAGACAAGTTTCATATAAAGCTTAAGGGGAAGCCAAAGCAAAAGTGACAAGTTCAACATGCTCCACTCAAACACTTCTAGGTAACCATTCTACAGCAGAATCAGCAGAGGCCATGGTCCTTTCTTTTCAACAACAGAGCAAAATGCTGCTGTTTGTTAGAAAGGGTTGAAAGAGGCAAAATATGTGGCAACAAACAGCAGCAGCAATTCAAGTAAAGCAAAATGTGAGTATTTTTAAAAACCCTCTTCTATGTGAAGACTTAAGGATGAAGGGGGAAAATGACCTATATAGAGACTATCGAGTCAAAAGCTTATGCATGTTCACCAAATGTTAATTCACTTTACAGTCATTGACAAGACTACTGTACATATGTTTCTGCACCTGCATTTGTAAAAGCAGATAAAATATTTAATATGTAATTTACAATGTATTTAACCAGCTCAGCATACAGGATGAATATAGAATATATCAAAGTAGTTGACAGTTATGGGCTTTTGCTAACCCTGCAAAAATAGTACTTCAGGTATCTGCTAATAAAAAAAAATCAATTTGCTGTTTAGAAGTGATACAATTCATAACCTACCACAAAATACAAAGGGCTGCAAAAATGTATACCATTCCAACAACAACATATATAAGTTATTAAATAATGATTTGATTTAAAAGAATATAAATGAAGCCTTTAAGTAGGTCTTTTCTACATGCATATTATTCCTCATTAAAGGAAAAAAATATGTAAAAAGGCCATTGGTAATTGCTTTGTTAACCGCTGTAGAAAACGCCAATTCTCTTGTCACACACTCCACTAGTTTAGCACTTAAGGTCTCTGCAGTGTTATAAATGTAAGTTTAAAATACTGTTAATTCTATCACTCCATTGGTAAAAGAATGTGACTTGGAATATGGCAGTCTTCATCTTGGGGGCAATGATCCACAGTTTTATTTTCTTGGGGTTCTTTTGAATTTTCTTTAAGAGAACAGCTATCCAGAAGAACAACACCCTCCACTGCTCTGTCCTTGCGGCTCATCATCAATGATCTGGACACCCCGCCTGGCCACTCCCTGCTGACTGGAACCGTTGCCTTTCGCTCTCTCGTCCACTTGAGCTGTTTCAATCATTCCTGAGAGAAAAAAAAATGACACTTTTTAGAAGCTGGTTCCCTATTTTCTCTAAGAAGCCTCAAATGATATTTTTATGCTAATGACCTACTATGTTAGATAATTTTTAAAAATGACTTATTCAATTTAACTCAACCATTTATTAAGTGGCTATGCTGAAACAGCCCCAACACAGAAAAACTTACATTTAGAAGGAATTTACAAATACGGCACCAACTTGTAATAAAAATGAAATGTCTAATGTCCAGTTATAATGAATTTTCTGTGTCTTTAGACTACCACCCAAGATCTATGTATGAGTATCACAGTCACATGACATTAAATAGTGGGGGGAAAACCATTTTCCTTTGAGAAAATGGAAATGTATAATGTTGGTCTTTTAAAAATTCTATTCTGGGCCGGCTAAGTGGCGCAGTGAATAGAGCACCAGCCTTGGAGTCAGGAGGACCTGAGTTTAAATCTGGCCTCAGACACTTAACGAAAAAACTAGCCATGTGACCTTGGGCAAGTCACTTAACCCCAAACTGCCCTCCAAAAAGAAAAAAAATTTTATTCAGAAAAAAATTAAGCCTATAGTTAATAACGAAGGTGAACTTGCCATGACAGACTTAATGAGTGGTGGAGGAAGAAATAATGTCATTTCACTGATAATTCTATCTACTAATACAAATCTCTCACTTACACATTTAGTACTACAGCACTAAGAATTTTTTTAAATTTTCGAACATTTTATTAACTAAATGATATTTTATTATTATTTTAAAAATGTTTTCTTCCCCTATCATCCCCCCTCACTGAGAAAGCAAGAAAAATGAAACCTCTATTACAAACACAGATAGTCAAACAAAACAAAGTTCTGCACTGGTAAGGCATTAGGAATTTAAGTGACTTCCTAGAGTCACACAAGACACAGTACATGTTTCACAGGGAAAAGACTTGAACCCAACTATACTGGGCTATGAAGGTGACCATCCAATTATTCCATGTTTCTTCAACTGCTTTATAAAAGTACTTTGTCTTAAGTCAAAAGTATCTGATGTTATACAAAATAAAGGAAAAGATCTGTGGAGCACAACAGCTATTCTTCCCACTTTATAAAAAGGGAAACACACACAAAAGATTAGGGCTTCACAGGCTTATGGAAAATAAAAATTGGGGAAAGTGTTCCTTAATGAACATTTAATATTATAAACTTAAGACACTAAAAAAAAAATCATCCTGATTTACAAGTAACAACTATGTGATAATAAATTAAATTAGGAAATAACATCATAACTTATCTAACCCACCTTCAATTTCCTCATCAACTTTACTTGTTCCTTTGTGCCTGCAGACTTCTTTTTTAAGATTTTAATTAGTATATACTTTCTTCTTATTCTACTTTTATGGTTCCTATTATTTCACAAAGGTCTTTCATGACTTCTTTTTTATTTCTCCTACTTAGGAATAGTATAGTAAATGAACCTGTCATTTCATCCACATAGGGAACATCAAAATAAGGAAACTCCTTCTGTCAACACCAATAGTCTTTACAAGTCTTAATGAGCTCCAGGGGTCTCAAGTGGTACCTATATAGCTACAAGTCAGTATGTGTCCAAAATCGGGTCTTCCTGGCTTTAAGACCAGCTCTTTTTATCCACTATGCCCTATTAACTCTTACTCTTCCTACTTACCTATCTTAAATGCATTACAATATTCCATTACATTTACAATCCACAATTTCTCCAACCATTACCGTATTGTTGGACAGTTAGGCTTTTTTTTTTTATATGAAAACTAAAAGAAATTGGAATGATAAATTTATCTCAAGTATGGAAATTAGATAATTTTTTTAACAGAAGAAATTATTATGGAAAAGGTAAATGGATGCAATTAAATAAACAAGTTCTATATAACAAAAACATTATCAAGATAAAGAGAATAATATGGGAAAAACACTTGTGGCAAACATAAGCAGAAAATCTAAAATGTGTACAGGAATCTAATAAACACTCAAATACCACACTACTTTTTCCCTTCAAAGGGAAGCTAAGCCTCAGATAAGAGCATAGAAATTAAACTTCTTTATAATAGAAGCCCTACAACAATGCAAAATGACACTGCCTTTCATTTCCCCAATCAGAGAGGAATATTGTAAATAATAAGAGTAACTCATTTCTAAACATACTCAATCTGAATGCACTTACTTTTACAAAGGTCGAGAAAAAGTTCCTCAATCCCTTTATTTTGTTTGGCTGAAGTATGATAGTGCTTTGCTCCCACTGATTCTGCATACCTAGAAAAAGAGGAACTAAATTATGAGATGCCAAAAATTTAAGAAGCCAAAAAAGTCCATGTCTTATGTGGTATTCAACTTAGTCCATACTTATTTTGAGCTGTCTTAATATACTCCAAAATAATAATAAATGTGAATCAAAGCTGATACTTCAATATCACATTAATGGTCCACTAACTTGTTATCTATGTGCAAGTTCTTACTCAGATACAGGTTGAACTGGGTGGCCTTTTAGGAGCCTTCACCTATGAAAGTGTATGATTCCGGAGAGCTGAGCCTTGGCACAAGATGTCGGCGATGTGAGTGTGTCCCCGCAGCGGGGGGAGCTGCAGCGGGAACAGCAGAACAAAGGCAGCGGGCGGACATGGGGAGGGATGGAGGAGAGTTCTGGGATGGGGCCTGGGGTCCAGGCATGTCCTGCACCATTTCCCTACTCGGACATCTATGGCAGTCCCAGTCAGAGCCCAGCAGCCAAGCCAGAGAAAGAGCAGCTGTCTCCAGCCTTCTCAGCAGAGGCGAGACAGTTTCCTTGCTCTAGCTATGGTTGCCGCCTGCCCTTCCCCAGCCCACGAGAACTTGCTCAGCACCTGCACAGTCACTTGCAACCCACACAGTCCATGGAAAGCAAGCTGTTTCACTGCTCCACCCAAGCTGTACAAAGACCTTCCCCAGCATGCAGAAGCTGATGGCCCACACCAAGCTGCACTACAAACCCAACAGATATTTCAAGTATGAAAATTGCCTTCTCCACTTCCGGACTCACAGCTCCCTCTTCAAACATCTAGGTGTCTGCTAGGACCAGTCCCACAGCCCGGCCCCACCCCCAGACCTCCTGCCCCCAGCTCTGGAGAAGGAGCTGCCTGATGCTCAGAGACCAGCCAGCCCCAGCCCTGACAAGGCCCCACTGCTCACGCCGCTGATCCTGACCCTGGAACCTTGTTCCAGGGCCCCCTTCCCACTGCTGGAGGCCTTACTCTACAGCTCTGCTGCACTACCCTCCTATTCCAGCCAGGCCTCAGGCCCTGTAGCTGCAGCCTTCCTACCCTACCTGGATCCCTCTCCCTATGGGCTGGCCCCTGGCTCAGGGCCCCAGCGCCTTCGTCCCTTCCTGCCTGCCCAGGCCCAGAGTCTCCCTAGCTCTGGCCCTGGCTCCAGCTCCAACACTAATGCAGCTGTCTGGAAAAAAAATCAGGGTTCCAGTGGTAGCCCACGGAGGCCCCCTGGGAGCTCTGAAGGACCTACAGGTCATTCTTCTACCAGCGGAATTGTGTGGGAGCACACCAGGGGCCGCTATACTTGCATGCAGTGCCCCTTCTCCACGGCACCCAGACCAGCCATGACCCTTCATTTGGAGGACCATCATAAGATTCCACCCCAAGCCCCACCACCACAGCCACCATCACCCTCAACTCCCCCTTAGCTGGAGGCCCAGGGGGGCCCAGTCTGGTCACTGGAACCCACTCCTGGATCGTCAAGTGGTCCTCCTTCCCTGACCCAGGGTCCCCCAGCCTCAGGGGAGGACTGGGATTTCTAAGGCTGGGAAACCAACTCTCCTGTCTCTCCAAGTAACATGAGGCCATCCTATGATGTGGAGTCATTCACTCCTAGGCAGACTTGGCAGGTAGCCTGACTTATTCCCCTTCCAAGATGGCTACAGAGATGGACCACTCCCTCTACTCTCCACTCTGGGCCCTGATGACTGCAGGGGGTGGGGAGGTAGAAGACTATTTTTATAATTAACTTAATGTTGCTTTGGAACTCTGTGGGTCACTGGGTCCAGTTGGCCTGGCTTTACCCAGGATCAGCTGGGGGTGAGGATAATAAAACAGTTGTATAGGGAAAAAAAAAGAAGAAAGTGTATGATTCCATGAAGAGATTTTTTTCCAAAATACTTTCAATCTCACTTATCATGAAACAACTTATTCATAACTATATATATAAATTCTCATCACCAAGAGGTATGCTACCTAAAAGGCGGTTGTCATTGATGCAACAACCAAGATGAAAATATAAACAATGTTTAGTTTCTGTAATGCTAAGTGTAGTACCTAGACCAACCAAATCACAAGTCCTTGAGTATTCACATATAAAAATGCCATTTTCACTAATAAATTCAAAAACATATGAAGTGATGATAAAAAAATATAAATATAAACATACTGGTGGGAAAGCAGGAAGGTTTGGGTCTAAGACTCAATGGCTGACAAATATGAACACACTTTAACCAATTATTGGGAACCTTCTTATCTGTCTCATTCCTCCCTCTCCCCCTGCCCCACACACAAATAATATGGTTAAGATCTAACTGTCTGAGCCTTTTTCTTTCCTCTTTAGTGGGTATAAAGCTGTCTTGGGCTGGAATGGACAAGGGGACTACAATAACACTTGGTCATATCCTTCATACCTAAGTGTCTCTGAATTCCTATAGATGATCAGCCAAATCACATTCCCTATTCACCCACCACCTGATTCCTCATTCCTAGCCCCTGCAACTGTCTCACATCAAAGTTCAATCTAACTCCACTCAAACCTTCTACTATGTCCTCTGGAATGCCTGTCTCACAGGTAACAATCTCTCCTTCATACTACATCTTTTCCTCTCCTCTTCTTTATATCTATTACTAAAACCTAAGGGAAGCTACGTGGTGCAATGGATAGAGTGTTAGGCCTGGAAACAGGAAGACTCATCTTCAGTTCCAATATGACCTTAGATACTAGCTGTGTGACCCCAGGCAATTCACTTAACCCTGTTTTCCTCAGTTTTCTTATCTGTAAAATAACCTGAAGAAAGAAATGGCAAACCACTCCTGTATCTTTGCCAAGAAAACCCAAATGGGATCATGAAGAGTCAGATAAGACTGAACGACAATGACTAAAACCTGGCTTCCCCTCTAATGACACAACCTCCCTGGCCACCCTTCCCAGTACTGGCTGCTCCTTCATTCGTTTTCCTCAGGTCAAGGTGGGGAAACTGGAACACCTCTTGCTCCTCACTGCCACGTCCAGGTTCTTCCCCTTCCTCTGTCACTCAGCAGTAAACTCTTTTCTATTAATGTTCATGCTACTCATACCTACCAACACAATCAAAATCCTAGTAGCTATTATCTACAGACTCCCAGGTCACTGTCCTTCCTTCTTTAATGAGTTCAGTACCTGACTCACAATTTGTCTCTCCTCCTCAATTCCTGCCTTCATACTAAGGGACTTCAATAAACATACTGATTCTCCCTCAAATATCCTAACCAATTCACTTCTATGAGCTGCTCCACCCCACCCTACTCACACACAAAAATGGTCACATGCTTGATCTTGCCATCACCCACAATGTTAGCACCTTAACAATTCTGGAATCTCCTTCTCTAACCATAATCTATTGTCCTTTCACCTCTCCTTAGGCTCCTACTCTTTATCTCCACCATAACCTCCAATTATCTCCCAGGTCATCTGCCCTGTACTAGCCATGCTGTCTTCTCCCTGTCTTGACTCCTGGGTGAACCCTTGAATCCTTAGTCCCTTTATCATATCACCAATTACACCCAGGCAAGCCTCAGCCTTGATCACTCCCACCATTCATCAACTTCCCCTCTACACATGTGCTGCTGAATGAAGATGGAGAAAAAACAATTCTGATTGGATCTTACTTATATAACCTCAACTGACCCTCCCCCCCATTCTCTTAGCTGACAACCTTGCTTCATATTTTACAGAAAAAAAACCTGAGACTATTCACAGTGAACATCTTTTCTTCCTCATCTCCTCTCACTCAGATGCTTTCTGTTACTGTCTCCTCCTTTGCCCTTGTCTCACATGATTAAGCAGCCTTACTCCTTAGGAGGTTAACCCCTCTACCTTATTAACATTCCATCTCTTCTCCAACAAGCTGACCCCTCCGCAATCCTTACTTCTTCACTTATTTCCAATCTCTTCCTCCCTACTTGTTCATTTCCTACTGCCTACAAACATGTCCGTGTCTTCCCCATCCTGGAAAAAAATCCTCACTTGGTCTTTCTAGCCCCACTCACAATGTCTTTTCCCCTTCGTAAGAACTCCTTGAAGGGGCGGCTAGGTGGCGCAGTGAGTAGAGCGCCGGCCCTGGAGTCAGAAGGACCTGAGTTCGGCCTCCGACACTTAATCCACACAAACAAAAACCTAGCCGTGTGACCTTGGGCAAGTTACTTAACCCCAACTGCCCTAAAGGGGCGGCTAGGTGGCGCAGTGAGTAAGAGCGCCGGCCTCGGAGTTTGGATGACCCGAGATCAGATCCGGCCTCAGAAAATGAGCACCCACACATAAATAATGACTAGCCGTGTAACCTTGAGCAAGTTACTTAACCCCAATTGCTTAAAAAAAAAAAAAAAGAACTCCTTGAAAAAGCAGTGCCCACTTCCACTTTTTCTATTCTCATTCTCTTGTTAACTCTTTACAGTCTGACTTCTGACCCTATCATTTCACTGGAATTGCTCTCTCAAAAGTTACTAATGATCTTTTAGTTGACAAATTCAGTGGCCTTTTATCAATGTGGTTTTAATCCTACCTTTCTGTCCTTGCTGGATGCTCCTCCTGATCATCCCTTTTATAGGGGTCCCTCAGGCTTCTGTCCTGAGCTCTCTTCTCTTCTCCCTTTATTTTACTTGATGATCTCAGCAGCACCCATGGATTTAATTAACATCTCTCTGCTGATGACGGGCAGCTAGGCAGCACAGCAAATGTGCCAGACCTGGAGTCAGGAAGACTCATCTTCCTGAGTGCAAGTGTAGTCTCAGATACCAGCTGTGTGACCCTAGGCAAGTCACTTAACCCTCTTTGCCTCAGTTTCCTTATCTATAAAATGACCTGGAGAAGAAAATGGCAAGCCACTCCAGTATCTTTGCCAAAAAAACCCTAAAGGTGGTCATGAAAAGTCAAAAAGAACAAAAAATGACTAATAACAATGCTAATAATTCTCAAATCTACCCATCCTTCCCCTGACTCTGCTGACCTCCAATATTGCATACTGCACATTACTGTCTGCCTTTCAGACATCTCAAATAGGATGTCTAACAGACACTTTAAACTCATTATGTTCAAAACAGAACTCATTATCTCCTTTCCCCCAACACCTCCCCAAACACACACACACACACACCCTCCCCCTATCACTGTAAATAGAATTGTCATAATCCTAGTCACTCAGGCTCACAATCTAGGAGTCATCCTTGACCCCTCACTATCTTTTGCCCCCTACATCCAAGCTGTTGCCAAGGCCTGGTGACTTCACCTATGCAACATCTCTCCAATATGCCATGCCTCCTTCTCTCCTTTGATACCACCACCATTCTAGTGTAAGCCCTCCATTCAACTGCGATCAAATACAAAATGCTCTGTCTGGCACTTAAAGCCTTTCGCAACCTAACCCCATCCTACCTTTCTGGTCTGCTCACACCTATACATCCTGACATGTCCTCTTCAATCCATGACACCAGTCTCCTGGCTGTTCCACAAATAAGACTCTCTACCTCTCCACTTTGGACATTTTCTCTGGCTGTCCCCCCATGCCTAGAATTCTCTTCCTTTCTCATCCACTCCAACTGGCCCTCCCTGGCTTCCTTCAAGTCCTAATTCTGGTGCTTTCCTTCTGTTAACTATTTTTTATTTCTCCTGTATATATCCTGCTTTGTATACATTTGTTTGCATGTTGTCTCCCTCCTTAGATTGCAAGTTCCTTGAAGACAGGAACTGTCTTTTGCTTCTTTTTTTGTATCCCCAGCATGTAGCACAGTGTCTGGCACACAGCAGGCACTTAATAAATGTTTACAGATTGACTGATACTTTAGTCACTATCTTGGATTCTAATCGTCAAATTATGTTCAACACTTCCAAGTTTTAGCAGTCTTGAAATAAATCACTGGAATCTACATTTACAATCCCAGAAGGAATCTGCTTTTCTAACAGGCAAATATCCAGCATTTACTGCCAATCATCAGTTTATATCATCTTATATTCTTTTATTTGAAGCAGAGGTAAATTAGATACTCCTTTAAATGCTTCTGGAAACTAATTTTTTTTTTTTGCGTTTTTTGGAGGGCAGTTGGGGTTAAGTGACTTGCCCAAGGTCACATGGCTAGTTTTTGTGTTAAGTGTCTGAGGCCAGATTTGAACTTAGGTCCTCCTGAATCCAGGGCCAGTGCTCT
Source organism: Gymnobelideus leadbeateri (assembly GCA_011680675.1). NCBI lineage: Eukaryota > Metazoa > Chordata > Mammalia > Diprotodontia > Petauridae > Gymnobelideus > Gymnobelideus leadbeateri. The sequence continues at coordinate 245,628 of WOXC01011130.1, read as the reverse complement.
ATTCACTGCTCTACCTAGCCACCCCTCTGGAAACTATTTTTAAAAAGACTTATTTAAAAATGGTTCATTGAGCTAGGTTGTCTATATTAAAACACTACAAGGAAGCATATTGGATTAGAATTTCCATCAAAGATTTACAGGGCAGCTAGGTGGCACAGTGAATATAGCACTGGCCTAGAGTTGAGAGGACCTGCGTTTAAATCCTCAGATACTTAACATTTACTAGCCAAGTGACCTTGGGCAAGTCACTTAACCCCAATTGCCCTGCCTTTCCCCCTCCAAAAAGAAAAGATTTACAGAAAGACTGTGTTAATAATCACATAAGATGAAAAGATATATAATCTATTCCATTAGAGTGAACATCCACAAGGATGAAATCAAAGAATTGCATTAAAAAATAAGCCAGGACATAATAAGTGTTTGTGCACTAAGAGGATAAAGGAACAAATGTTGCCCAATTAAGGAGTTATTTAAGTTACCCAAATACTTCACTTCAACATTTCAAGAATGTAGATTGTCAGTGTGAGTATCCCTCCACTTGATGCAGAACACAACTTCTCTATGCCTTAGGTGGTCTTAAAAAGTTCCTACAGTCAGAAAATTCAGTATTCTGAAGCCACCTGGGTGTGATAAACCTCCCTGAAATTAGCAATCACTACACCCATTCTTGCAGGCTTTCTGGCTTGTGAGAACCTGACAAAGCCTGAGTATTGATCCACTGGCATAGTCTTTTTATGACCCAAGGTCAATTCCAATGAATCATTCAATTTTTTAAACTTTCTTTTAAAAAATATTTTATCTTCAGTTTCAAATCTCCCCTGCCCCCTCCATCCCAAATCCATTAAGAAGGTAAGGAAAACAGAGGCTAATATAAATATGTAGTCATAGAAAACAGATCCCCACATTAGTCATGTCCAAAAAAGAAAGAGGAAGAGGACAGAAGGGAGGGAGAAAGGAACAGAGAGAAGGGAAAAAGAGAAGGGAGCTGGGAGGAAAAGGAAAGGAAAAAGTAGGGAAATGGGCTAGGGGTGGAAAGAAAAGAAAAAAGAGGGAAGGAGGAAGGTTGGAAAGAGAAAAAGAGGGAAGGGGGGGAAGAGAAAAGAGGAAATGGGTAAAGGGAAAGGGAAGGGAAGAAAAGAAAAGAACACAGCTTTGATCTGTACTCTGAGTCACTTTTCTTTCCCAAGGCAGAGAGCATATTTTATATAAGTCCTTTGGAACTGTGGTTGGTTATTGTGTTGATCAAAGTCTCTGAGTCTCTCAGAGTTGATTGTCCTTACAATATTGTTGCTATTGTATAAATTGTTCTCCTGGTTCTGCTTACTATTCTTTGTCGTACAAGTCTTCCCAGGTTTTTCTGAAACTATTCATTATTTCTTACAGCATAATAGTATTCCACCATATTCATATACTGTAACTTATCTATCCACTCCCAAATAATAGGCATCCCCTTATTTTTCAGTTCTTTGCCACCACAAAAAGAGGTGTTATATTTTTTTCTACATATGGGTCCTTTCCTCTTTCTTTGATCTCTCTGTGGCACAGAGCCAACAGCAGTATCACTGGGTCAAAAGGTATATACAGTTTAAAAGCTTCTTGGGGGGGGGGGGGAGGGGGACGGCGGCTAGGTGGCAAAGTGAGTAGAGTGTCGGCCCTGGAGTCAGAAGGACCTGAGTTTGGATCCAGCCTCAGACACTTAATGCACACACAAAGAAAAACCTAGCCGTGTGACCTTGGGCAAGTTACTTAACCCCAATTGCCCTCCAAAAAAAAAAGCTTCTTGGGAATAGTTCCAAACTAGTTTCCAGAATGGCTGGATCAGTTCACCAGAAATTCCACCAATACATTAAGGTACCTGTTTTCCTACAGCCCCATCTAGTATGTAATTTCCTTATTTTGTTAACTTAGCCACTACTTATTGGTGATTTAGAACACTCTTTCATAAGACTACTGACAGATTGGATTTTTTCCTCTGAAAAATATCTATTCATATCATTTGACCATTTCAGGGAATGGCACTGTGTTGAATACAGAGGATACAAAGGCAAAAGTGATATCCTCTCTCCTCAGAAGAAGCCAACATTCTAACAGGGGAGATAACATTGACCTATGTATACAAGATATATATAAACAAAGACAATACAAATACAAGGAAACTGGGGCGGAAGAGGGCAGGCAACCAAGGAAGGAGGAGGAGGCAAGAAAGGCCTCCTACTATAAGTGATATTTGAATTGAGTCTTAAATGAAAATAGAATTCCAAGAAAGCATTCTACTAATGAGGGTTATGTTTGTCCTTCATTCTTGAAGAAAACCATGATATCAGGAGATGATGACATGATTTGCAGCTGACATTGATTTGAGTGAGAGAGGGCTGTGCAAGGTCACCAGCCTCACTTCCTCCTCCAGAGCCATCTGGGCCCAGTGGCTAGACATTCATCAGGACAACTAGAAATGGCCCAGGATACAATGGGAGGCTCTGGCCCTCCTTAGGCTAAGGTCTTTTCAGGTTCTCACTAATGAAGGGCAAGGTAGTAGAAAGGTTGGCTGTGATGAAAAATAATAAGTCTAATTTGGCTGGGCTGTAGAGTGTGTGGAAGAGAATACCGTGTAATCAGGCCGGAAAGGACCAGTTTTGGAGAGCTCTAAAATGATGAGAAGTTTCTGTTTGATCCTAAAGGTAGCCACTGAAGTTTGAACAAGAACATAATCTGGTCAGACCTGAACTTTAGAAAAATCATTTTGGTGGCTATGTAGAGAATGAATTTCAAGAGAGACTAGAGTCAAAGAGATCAATTAGGAGATCACTGAAAGAGTTAATATAAGAATGAACAAGGGTGGTGGCTAGGTGATCGGAAGGAAAGGGGACATATATGAGAGAAGTTGAGGAGATAATGAGAAGATATGATAAATGATTGGATCTGGGGTGAGGGTGAGGAGCTGAAGATGACAAAGAGACTATGAACCTGGGTGACCTGAAGAAAGATGGTCTTCTTGAAAGAAACTGAGAAATTTAGAAGGGGAAGGAGGGCTATGAGTTATGTTTTGGCATACTAAGCTTGAAATAACTACTTGAGATAACACAATTAAATTAAAATTTCCAACAGACAATTGGTTATATGGCACTAAACTCAGGAAAGGGACAAGGACTTCAAATACATAGATTCTAGAATCATCTGCATAAAAATGAAAACTGAACCTACAGGACACTTATGAGGGTCCACTAATTCAAAATGTAGAGAAAAAAGAGAAGGACTCCAGAATAAAGCCTTGGAGTACACCGCAGCTACAGACACTCTATACTACAAGGAGGTAGGATAGGACTTTATTAAAAAGAAACTATTTAAATAACTGGGGAGATGGGGGGATTCAGTTTTAAGGAAGATATTAGAACTTACGTTTCTGCTTCCTGAACTGAAACATGTCTTTCTTTTTCCAAGTCTATCTTATTACCTGGTTGGGAAAAAAATTAAATACAAACTTTTAGTAACGGTTCATTTTCGCCAACAAACCATATCAACCACTTTACAATTTTCTAATATTATAGATCTAATACTACAGATCACATACTTTTTGGTGGTTAGCTAACATATTACATTCAGATAAAAGAAGAAAATATCAGAATATGCACTGACTAAACTTAATAGCAAAATTTCTTTTACAAGCCCATAACCAACTAAAACGCTAGCCCATTTGAAATGGAAGTTTTCCTTACAGTTTCTACAAGATGTTATTTTACAAATACACGTAGTTACAACCAAAAGTACTATAATCATAAAACTTTCAATTAAGAAGTTATAGTAAAATAATTTTCTACTATCAAATACAAAGAACTTCAAAACCTCATTAATTCTCTTTAAGCTAATGGAACTTCTTCTAGGCCTTTCTATCCATTCTGAAGCTGAACTTTTTGTGTTAATGCCAGGGTCCCTCTGAGGCTTCTCTGCTGCCTCTCCTAGCAGCCTCTCCCTCACGAAGATACAACACTCTGTTAAAATCAGCCCAGAATCTATCTGTTTAGCACAATCCACTAGGTTCTTATCACCACTACTCACTTTCCTTGATTTCTTGATTTAGCCTTAAGCTAAAAGAACCTGAGTTTCCGTCTATTTCTGTTCCCCCAGAGTATCATAATTTCATCTTTGTAGTTTACAAAGCATTGCATGGGCAAGTGTACAACTGGGACAGAAAACAGACAAAACCTATCAAAAACAGTTTATCCTGTTTCAAGGTTCACCTGGGTTTAAGCCTTTTATTAAACATGAGCCTCAAGGAACTAGGCCAATACTTCTTAGTCCTCCTTTGGCCCTGCCTTATCTGCTAAGTTTGACTGACTTTGGCTGGGCTCCCTGCTGTCTTAACGCTTGGGAATCATTCCCCCAGTACTTGATTACAGGTTCTGAGGCCTTAGCCAGTATTTCCATTTTATACATCATCCCCTCTCCCTACTTTCTGAACTTATTTTATACTTGATCCACTGGCTGTGGCCTTGAAAAATCCCCAAACTATCTTCTTCTTTTGGGTTTCAGAACTTGAATCACTTCATTCTTCCTTGGTCAGGGGAAGAGGGGGAAATAGAGGTTGATACTGGATAATTTTCCTTGTTCTTAGCGACTGACTCTTTTCCTTATCTAATAATGAGGCATGAATCTAACAAAAGATATTTTTTAAATAAATGTAGAAATAAAGAAATAAAGCAATGCCAACATACTTAACTCTACTTCCCTTTCCCCCTTTAAACATTAAGTAGGATCATATCACAATAAGGATAATGACTAAATATGTGATTTCACTACAATAAGGAACTCCTGAATTAAGAAAATTCCTCTATCCAATACAGGCTGGCACCTTTTCTGCAATTTATTGCATTAGAGAGTTGCCTAGAGTATTGAGAAGTTAACTGAGATGCCCAGGATCATATAGCTAACATATATCAGAAGAAATAGGACTTGAACTCATATCTTTTGGCTATAATGCTAACTTTCTAGTCACATTTCCTAGGTTGTTTCTCCATCATAATGGAGAAAATACCTAATTCCTAAAATACCTAGTTCCTTGAAGCAGTATGGCACAGTAAAGATAAAATGCCAGAACGCTCGCAAGCAGCAAAGTATCCCTTCAAATCTGCTTCTGACTTAGTAGCTGTATGACAAGGCATGAATGACTCAATTTCTCCAAGTCTTGGTTTCCTCACCTATAAAAGAGGATTATGCCTATTATCATCTACCTCACAAGGGCTTAAACAGGATGCCTGCAAAGCATTCTGCAAACTTTAATGCACTGTGTCAGTTTTATTAGGATTACTAAGGTCTTTAACGAGCATTCCAAAAAACTTGATTTTTTCATGTAAATAAATCTAAATACTAACTTGTTTCATACCCAGATCCTCCCAAAAAAAGAAGAAAAAAAAGGAAATCCACAGAAATAAAGGGTCTGATACTTTTTCTATTACTTTGACTCCTATCAAAATTAACTTAAAGATATATACAGAGAAATCTTTCCAGATAACCAAAGGCTATAAGTTATTTAAATTGAATAACAAAAATAAATCAATAAATCAACAGGACTGGTATTACCTGAAACTAACAAGATGAAATGTAACTGGGAAAAATGAAGAGTCCTGATAGCATTTTTAAAGCCAATTTTACAAGCCCTCAGGTGGCCAATACCTGGGTTGCATGTAAGACCCAGAGTTTTCAGATGAGATTAACAAATTTAATTTGAAGCAATGATATGTATGACATTGCTTCAATAAAAGTTAATGTAATGCTTTGATTAATAAAAAGAAATATCTACAAATACTAAAGTGAATAGACAAAGAATGTAATTGGGAAATATTTAACAAAATAAAAATACAACACAATTTTAATTTGTGGTTTTCTAAGTCAATATGTAACTTTTGGGATTCTGTTTTTTATTTGAACTTAATACCATTTGTAGTTGGAAAGGCTAATTCTCAATGACCATGGACAGGATATCACTGAGTAAGGAATGAAATACACATGTTATTACAATATTTGGTTAAATGAACAGCTAATCTACCTTTCTTTTTCAGCAGGTGATGCAAACAGATAATTAACTGAGCTCAGAATGGAGTAAAGTCACATTTAAGAAACCACGCAGTTCTTTTAATGATCCCAAACTGTTATTTGTTACAAAAGCCCATTTTAAAAATATTATTATTCTCTGAGTGTAGCAATATGGCTGAAAAAATACAAAATACCACCTTAAAAGAATCAAAATTGTAGGCATGCCAAAAAAAGAAAAAGATAGATGGTTAAGTGTAAGCAGGCTACAGCATATTGCAAATAATGCCTCAAACAAGAGAAATACATTACTCAAGGCATGTATAAGCAAGAAATTAATACAGACTAGTCATGTAGAAAACATAAACAGCCACAGGTGGACAGCCCATGGGCTATACTGGAATAGACACAAAATATGTAAAAGATACAGAGGAAGATCTCTAGGATGCTAGGATCACCTACAAAGATTTACAGAAACATATGTACAAAAATGGTCTAGAGGTAGAGCTAGGAGGTGCAGTGAATAAAGTACCGGCCCTGGAGGCAAGAGGACCTGAGTTCAAATCTGACCTCAGACACTTAACACAAAAACTAGCCATGTGACCTTGGGCAAGTCACTTAACTCCAATTGCCCTACCTTCCCCCCTCCAAAAAAAAAAAAAAAGAAAAGAAAAAAATGATCTAGAATAAGATGATACTGAGAGGCTGTAATCTGTATCAGAGAAGGGAAAACCTATGTTGCTAGGATCACGAACGTAATATATCAAAGTCTACCTGAACAAAATTATTAGATTCATTCCACTTGGCTTACGTCAGCAAAACATGTGCAAGTTAGAGGATCAGATTTTAGCTCAATATAAAGGAAAAAATGGCTAATAATGAGAGCTGAGTAGAAATGGTCTGATTTGAACAAGAATGGACTATTTGTTACTGAGAATGTTCAAGTCACGACTAGACATCCACTTATGAGGGCAGCCACAAGGAGATGCCATCACTCCCAATAGCTAGCATTTATCCAGCACCTGATATACCTGTCCTCTCATTTGGGGCCCAAAACAACTCTGGGAAGTAGATGGTATTGTTACTTCCATTTTACAGAAAAGAAAACTGAAGCAGTAATTAAGTGACCTGCCCAGGGTCACACAGCTACTAAGCATATGAGGTTGGATTTGAACTCAGGTCTTCCTGGCTCCAGGCTCAGCAATTTTCTTCTCTATGTCATCTAGCTGCCCCCAAAACAGTACTGAATATTGTTTAGAAGTCTGAAGTATAAGATTGCCAAGTTTCCTTATAACTAAGAATCTGATTTTTTCATGAATAAAACAGCTAAGAAATAATTTTGGGGGGCTGCATCTATGCTTTTGATGGTTTAGATAACTCCCAATGAGAAAGTTACTCTACTAATTAAGATCAGCACCTCTTATGTAACTTACAATCTTAGAGAGTTGCTATGGGGCACTGAGAGGCCAGTGACTTATCCAGAGTCATAATGCCAGCATATGTCAGAAGCAAGATTTAAACCAAAAGCTGGCTTTTTATCCACTATATCATAATGCTTCACCAATAAAATAATAGTAATTTATGTTGATTTAGTGGTTTATATTTACAAAATGCTACATACCTCCTCTTTCAATCCTCACAAATACCCTGTAAGTTAGGCAGGGAAAACAACTTCACTATTTTTACAAGTGAGAGGACTCAAAAAGGTTAAATGATTTGCTCAGGTCACAAGAATAGTAAACTGGCCAGGCCAGAAACGAAACTGAAATCTACCAGTTCAGTGCTCTTTGTATATCATCATTCTGCTGTCTCTTTAGACCAGTAATAAAGCAGTAACTTTTTTCCCATTTAAAAAAGATTCAGACTATTTATTAATGCAAATTTAATTAAATGAGGTTGATTTTCCTAATTAAGATAGTAAGTTATCTGAGTCATTGTTTCAAAAGTGAAGGGCATTTGAAATATTACATTCAAAATAAATCACTGGCTAGCTCACTCAAATCAACTTTTAAGAACAGGTAATGCTAAAAGTGACCTGGCCAAGCCATCTAATCCTGCTATACTTCAACATTCTCATCCTTAAAACAAAATTTATACTAGATAATCTCAAAGCTTTCAATACTGAGATTCTGATTCTAGGTTGGACTCCTTCTTCCCTTTCTGATGTAACTATAGGAACATTAAAAAGTAAATGTTTCCTCAATGAAATCTGAAGGACATAGAGACTAAGTTAAAAAATTTTAAAGTAAACAATACTTACCAACTATACATAAACAGATTTCATTTCCCAACATTTTCCGTAATTCCTTGACCCAGTTTTTTACCTGTTTATACAAAAAGTATGTATTTAAATACAGGGCAAGCCCTGGACCACAGTATTTTGTTATTAACACAATATGCTATTATAAATAATTTAATATCAGGAAATAACCAGTTCTCACTCACTCTTTTAGGTCATACCTTATAACAAAAAAAATGTTGACTTCTGAAACTGTACACAAAGTTTCATTGGTTATGATTAAACCACATCTTCAAGGCTTAAAAAAAAATTTTTTAAAAGGCAGCAAGATATACAGAAAGTGAAAACAATCCTAACAGAGAAAAAGATGCGACAAAAGGAAGCTAAATAATCCCTCTAAATCATTCCTATATCCCATAACTCTACAAGCAAAAACCTATCATAATTGACATGAATTTGAATTCAAGTATCCTGACGTCTTTTACAATACAACTAGTATAATGCTCCTTTGAAGTTTGTCAAAATGGGGTCTAATCTAATCAAATCACTTCCAGCTCAGTCAAAATCTACAAAACACATCAAAATTTTTTAAAAAGTTTCAGCTACATGCCTAGTGTTCCCCAAAAAGCAGTTCAGGTTTCAAAAAGTTCTTGCTGTAGAACCATAGAGCACACTCAGAAGAACCTCTATAAGGATTTCTGATCTACTAAAGAAAAAGGATATTACCTCCCCTACTTGCTCAACAGTACTGGGCCCTAAATTTCTCAGCCTAGCATTGTCTAAGTCTCTTTGTTCCAAAAACACATAGGTTTTTATCTCTGGGCCATTTAACCTTCATCCCTTGTTCTGTTTCCCACAGGGAGAATCTGGTAGTATTATCACAATGGTTATACCCTCCTCATCCTCTCAAATGAAATGACAGAACTCATATGGGGCTTACTCTAACAAATATAATTTTGGCTTTACATTTTTCAACCTGATAAAAGATTCATTTTATGGGCGGCTAAGTGGCACAGTGAATAGAGCACCAGATCTGGAGTCAGAAGGACCTGAGTTCAAATCTGGCCTCAGACACTTAATACTTACTAGCCAGGTGACCTTGGGCAAGTCACTTAACCCCAATTGCCCTGCCCTCTCCACTCCAAAAAGCAAGAAAAAAAGATTCATTTTACTTTAGTTTATTTATATAATTATATGATCCATCACTAGCTCCTTGCCTTCTTCCTAATCACTTTCCATATACTGCTTAACCTCCAAAAGACCTTCCCACTCTTTTAAATCACTTTTGCTCAGAAAAAATATATGACTATTACTTTCATTCCTTGCCTCTTTGCATGTTCCCTCATATTTTACCAATATATCATCTTAAATTACTCCCACCTAATAGGTCAAGGAGGAATGATATTAACACCAAATAACTACACCAAGACAACATGAATTTTAACAGCTACTGGGTGCTTATTAAATTTTTCCACTTCCTGGGCAAAGTTTTTCCACTAGCTATTAATACTCAAGGGCTAATTTGCATGACTTTATACTGCTTTCAAGCAAGCAATAATATCCAAAATTAGAAGTAGGTATAGCCATCAGATAAGAGAGTTAGCCAAACATTTCAGCACTAAAGAAAGCTTATAATTCAGTTATAATTGAAAAGTACTTTCAACTAAAAAATTACCCACTTTGGTTACATATTCCTCATTAAGGAAGGAGAGATTTAAGAAAAAGCACAGTGGTATTTTATTTGTCCACAATTTCTTAAATGAAAAGGGAATTCAGCAGAAGGTTTTGAGTCAACTCATTTATAATCTTTCTGGATTCAAAACATTTGTAAAGAGATGTTTGTCTTTCTGGATTCAAAACATTTGTAAAGAGATGTTTGTCCACCATGTCTGCTGGATTTGAAGGGGAAGGGTAGTAGGAAATATTTTTTTTCTAATAGTAGGCCTGAACTAAATTCTTACACAAAGCCACCATATATTTCAGGGAAGGACAAAGGACCCAAACATGTTCTTTCTTCCCACTCCAATTTTACCTCCTACTGAACACCAATTCCAATTTTTAAACTTCCTTTCTTTACCTCTCAGCATTTTTTCAATAAACATTAAGCAACTACGATTGCCAGGCACTGTGCTAAGCACTGGGGACAAATAAAACAGTCCTTGCCCTCAAGCAATCTAATGGGAGAAGACAACACACAAAAGGGTGAAAAAAGATGGAGGGAAGAGGAGGCAGGGACAGGAAGGAAAGGTACTACAGAGGTATGATGATGGTGGAGTCAAATCCAAGGAGTGGGAAAGAGTTAAGCTATGAGTTCTTTAAATGGTGGTTTTAGAAAGAGTTTTTGCTCTGCCCTCCAAGGAGAGGTGCTGAGGCTACTGAAGGTGATGAGGTGTGAATACCAAAGTTGATGCTAGCTCCTAGACTGATGAGTTTCCAGGAACCACTTTGACTCCAAGGAGCTGGTGGGAAATGGTTATCTGGCCCAGGCTAGATTTCTGATAGTGTTTCTTTTAGGTATATAGCTATAGCCTCGTGCAACAGTCAAACCAAGGTTTGGTCAAACTACTAAATTACTGGGTGCTTTGAACAAGTGTCAAACAAGAGGTGTTGCAAGAGCCAGATTAAAATACAACTGGGAAGTGCTGAATAATATAAATAAAACTACAACACAACAAAGTTAATGTTAATTTGTGGTTTTCTAAACTGCTGGCCCATAAAAATCTATTTCTACTTGAGTTTGACTCTACTGTTTTAGTAAACGGGTTAATGGAAGTTCATTATGGTTACCGATTTTTATCCTGTAATTTTATTCAAGTTACCATGGTTTTCCTTTTCCTAATATATGAAAAACTATAAATATATATGTACACACACACACACACACACACACACACACACCCCTTTCCCCATTTCAAAACACTTAAGTCATCAGTTATTTGACTATACCTTTATCGTATATTTAATGAACAGTAATTCAATTAAGAAACACTAAGCACATACTATGCTCAAAACATTATACCAGTTCACAGAGATAATGAAAACAAAACTCAGCTGTGTCACAAAATATATTGCATTATAACTACAAAATATTAAATACAATCTATCAGCAAAAAGATAAACAATACCTTCTGAAAAGAATCTTCATCTGTTATGTCATAAACTAAAATAGCTCCATTTGAATCTCTGTAGTAAATTGGACCCAATGCATGGAACCTCTCCTGGCCTGCTGTGTCCTAAATTAGATAAAAGATTTGTCATCATAAAAATTCTTCTGATTATATAGGTTTAAAGGCTCAACTGTTAAAATACAATTGTTTTCACATAAGACTCTCCATAGCAGAAGAATAGAAACACTAGAGTAAAAAGAATCGAAAATGTTTTCATTTTTAAATGTAGTCTTTATTTCTAAACTAAGTATATCTGCCAGTACAGATTTAGCCTGTTTTCCTCTAACTTCCACATCTATGTAAAGACCTAGCCTGATACTCCATAAAACCTTCAAAGATTAAATTATGTTCGGAACATTTTACTCAAAAGAGAAAAGCAGACTGACATTTTAAAAAGTCTAGATGGCTGGGAAAAATGTATTCTGAAAAAACAAAAGAAAAAAGTTGGAAGAAGAAACTGTTATAGCACACTTCAAAAACAAAACTATGAATAAAGAAATTTAAAGATGAAAAATCTTTTGGAATCTTGTTTGGTTATTTAAACACTTGTGTTTGTGATTGCTAAATTTTTTTAAACATTTTAAACAGAAAGAATTAACTTAAATTAATAATTAACAACAACAAAAACTTGAATAGCTCAAGTTCTAATTTCCTGATTACTTAAGTTTAACAATTCCAGAAACATCTAAACTTACCACCAAAAAAAAAAAATGGTTAACTTACCCATATTGCAAGATTTACTCTTTTCCCACCAATATTTAACTTCTTTGTTAGGAAAGATGCCTAGAAGACAGAGAGAAAAATACATACACATTATTATAAGGTTCTATATAGAATAACATTGTATCATGCCCACAGTTTAAGGAATAATCTTAATATAAAGCATTAAAAATTGATGGAAGAAAAATTAGTGGCTGAGTTTCAATTCAACTTAGCATACAACTACACTTAACCCTTCCAAAGTGAAGGGCTTAGGGGCATGGAGCCCCTTCAATCTGGGAAATCTGGGTAAAATTTTTTGGCCCTCTCTTTATCAAGAAGTCTGAATTTTCCCTTTTTCCTTTTATGGGGTGTTTATAGTACCTTACTGTAAAATTTGGGTTGATATTATAAAATACCATACATATATTTTATGCTTCTCTGAGTTTCTAAATTTTGTCTACTTTCATGTATCATCTGCAGCTTCTGCAAAAATTCCCATTTAATTTCTTATGCTGATCCATGATATACAAAACCGCAATGGGGAAAGTTGCAATAGGGTAGGGATAACTGTATAGTGAATGTGTAGGACTATGGTGAGACTATAAAATTTCCAGAATTCAACATTTCAGAGAATACTTGGACACAACGTGCCCTTTACTTAACGAGTATAAAACAATCTGGTCCCACCCTCAAGGAGTTTTTAATCTCACTGGCACCACAGCACACACAAAATGTGGCTATAAAATAATGGGACTTTACATCAGACTCTGATTAAAGTCCTACCTAGATGTTTCTTCCTAACATGGAAATGACCCTGACTCTTTGAACACCATGCCAACAAAACAAAAACTCCTGGAGGTCCTACACCAAGATAGAAAGAATATGGCTCTAATATGGATCACGAGGGACATGATCTTTTGTCCAAGACCCATCAACAGATTGGCTTAATGAGGACTATTGATTTTTCAGCCACAGCATCTCATTAAGATCATCTGTGCAGTCATACCAGGAATTGCTATCTGTGATTGTGAAGAGGAAAATCATGGATACTTTAAAAAATTAAGTGTCTATCAGAATACATCTCCAAATAAATATTAACCTCCCAAAATGTTCGTTTTGAACACTGTGTTTATTTGAACCATGAAGCCTATGTAAAGCATTGCAAGAAGTGCCTATGGATCCAATGTATAGGCCACAAAAGAAGTCACCTCATTACCTTAGTCACTGCCTCCCTCTGACCAGAAACAGCCACTACCCAGCTTGATACTGAACTTCTTTTGCCATACTTGGCTCCAATTCCAAACATATCCATCTACAGTCTCACTAATGTAGATATTCCTCCTAAAAATGGAAGTCATAGCCCCCACCCATATCTTTTCATCCTGTGTGACTCCTGCCACCTTTATTCCTCTGAATCTTCCACGTGGAAGGCCCACCCATTGTGCTGGTAGTCTTCCTGTTGATGTCTTAACATTGTGTGCATGACAGTGAGAGTCTGTGCACCAGTTATCCTTTACTTTCACTACAAGATAAGACCACCTGCTTTCCCTAATCATGCATCTCTCCAGTGACTTCCTTTATACTACCCTTATCCTGCACAATTCTTGGTCAGTCATTAATGTACTACACTCTGTTCATGTCCACAATGTGATTCTCCATTGTTCTTTGGAGTCTTTAATTTTCATTCTTCAGAGATGGTAACATCATTCATATAATAACATAGTTATATAGTAATACATAGTCATATAGTAATACAAGAAAAACATGGTTGTTAAAAATTCTCGTCTTTCAGGAAGAGATTTAGGGTCATTAAAGCATTGCACTATATCTCAAAGACAATCCTGTTCTTTCTCCTATTTTCAATTCTGGGACCAAGTCATCGTCTATTTGCAGTACCTGTCCAAAAAATGTGTACTGACTGACTAATTCTATAAGCTGTCCATTCAAAGACACACAGTCATCTAAACAACAGATATCCTTTGTCTATTTGGTTTTTCCAGTGTGGAGAGTTAGGGTGAACCCTTACATGATTACAGGTCTAATGCTAAAGATCTTGAGGCAAGCACCATAATGTCATAAAAAACAGGAACTTATAAGTTAGAAAAAATTCTCTCTCATTTGGACTCTATGCTATATATTCTCTATGACACTTACAAGTATCTTTGGTGAGCATACATCTCACCATTACATCTTAACTGGGACTAATCAGTGCACTAAAAGAACATTTTTTGTTTTAAAATTTTTCAAGGAATCTTTTATAATCTTTCGATATACAGAGAAGACACTTTATAAGAAGACAGTCTTAAAAGTAATTAATAATTTGCTCTGCTGAATATATTTTTTTAAATAACCAAGAACAACAAATTGAGATAATGTACTCCCCACATCTTCTAGTCAATTGTGTAAGTCTGACAAGTCCCTTCTCACACTTTCATCAAGGATGATTCTGGCAAGTGAGTATTGTTGTAAATATTTATATAGGTGGTTAAGTGGACATACAGGTCAACAGTTATTAATATTTTCTTGGTTACATTTTGATAAAGATGAGATCCAGGGTCCATTTTTCCTGAACCTTAGGGCTTCCCCTTTCAGATACCTTGAGAATAAAATCTCTTTATGCCCTTAAAATATGTCACCTTCAGCACAGACCTCCTCTAGAAATATTTTATCCAGTAAAACTGTTCTTCCTATCTCTTTTATCTTAATGTCATTTCAACCTTCTAATCCAGCGTACATGGGATTATGATGTCACGGTGGCTCAACCACCATTGAGGTTTAGAATGAAATTGTCTATGGTCACCAATAACATTTCATCACCAAATTCAACAGCCTTTTTTTCATCCTCTTTCACAAAAATTCAAAGAGGCTTCAGAAGGTATCTTGTCCAACCTGTACATGAATTTCATGCTCTACAACATACCTATATCAACATACCTATATCAACAATACCTAGTAAGTGGTTATAGAGCCTATATTTGAAGAGATCTAGGGAAAGGTTGCCCACTACCTCACAAAATAACCAACTTTTAGACAGCTCTAATGCATTGCCTTAGTTCTGACCTCCTCTGAGTCCGGAGTATATATCAATGAATTTTAGATAAGACTTTATAGGCGAAGGAAATTAAGCACAAAGAGTTTAAATGACTTGTCCAAGGCAACAAAACGATAAGACTTTGACCTGCATTTTCTTGCTTTGTTATTTCTACCCCATCATTCTACTTCTCACTGATCTATTACAGATTTCTGGACTGATTACATTTTAGCAAGACTCTAGAAACACAGAAAACACAACCACCATACTATGCATTAAAGGCTTATTATTTGCAGAGCACAGTGCTAAGGAGAATGAAAGTTTAAGGTATTTTCCTTATTTTCAAGATTAAAGTCTAATAGAGGGGGTAAGACATCAATATAAATCATAAAAACACTCTCTGTATAATGTGTTGGGCAGCTAGGTGCCAAGTCTGGAGTCAAGAAGACCTGAATTCAAATCTGACCTCTAGCACTTCCTAGCTGTGGGACCCTGGTCAAGTCATTTGACTCTGTTTGCCTCAGTTTTCTCATCTGTAAAATGAGCTGGTGAAGGAAATTGTAAATATTCCAGTACCTTTGCCTAGAAAACTCCAAATACGGTCATGAAGAGTTAGACATGACTGAAACGACTGAACAAAATGTAATGTGTGAAGACACTGCTTTGATTTCAAAATTGGGGCTCAAAGCATCTCTTGGACATTACTGATCTATCCAGATTATCCCTAAGATAAATCAATAATAACAAAAGATTATTTTGCTCCTTGAACAAGTTACAGTTTTCAGTAGAAAATAACAACAAAAAATTCCTAAGACTTCTTGCTCAAATCTAAAATATTTTCACTAGTATGGACTTTTTATTGCTCAAAAGAATAAAAAAAGCTGTTTTAACTGACTCAGCTTGTAACTTTCAACCTATCATTGACATTTAATTTTATATCACAGTGTTAACACATATAAATAAAACAAGCCTGCCATTCTATAGTCAATCCTTAACCTCAAAGAGGGAAGTGTGTAAATCCTCAGCTCTCAAGGACCAACAAATGTTAGATAATTAACTGTTCAACTACCTTTTAATACTAATTTATTTGCATTACTATGGTCATTATCTTTTCCTGATCAATAAATGCTAGTTAACTAATTGCTTACTTCACTCTGTAACAATTCATTAGTCTTTCTATATATCAATCATTTCTAAAGACTTCATTTACCACAGTATATTCAAGCATTCCCCAAATAAATTAAAGGCACCTATATACCATTTACTGTTTTGGGTGATTTTTTTGGTTTTGTTTTCGCTTTCACAAAAGGTACTGTCATATTTATAGCTAAATGGAAGCTTCTCAAGTTATATGCAGAATAGTAGAATTATGAATTAAATGTGCGATTTGTTTAGTGACTTTTCTCCCATTACTTCAAACCGCTAAACAGAAAGTTTGCACCAATTGATGGCTCTGTTGTGCATTAGTATACTTGTGTTTCTATAACTAACTTATCTTCTACTATTCCCTTTTTGAACTCTCTACTCCAGACAGATTGGATCTTTTTACTATTTCCCTGAACCTTTGCCACTGACTTTGCTCACTTATGTTGTTCCCTAGTCTTCTGTTTATCTAAGAATCCAAATCTTCATAACCCACCTGACCCATCTTTTCAATGAAGTTTTACCACTTATTTGACATTTACTGTATAATGTTTTCTTGGAATGTTAACTTTTAAATACATTCACTTCTTCCCAAGAATATCTTAAAACTGAAAGTATGAACCATGTCTTTGGCTTTTTTCATCAAGTGCTACAGTCATAAGAATGCCCTGAAATACTAAATGCTTGAGAAATGGCTGACAAATACCCAACAATGTATGTATTTCTCCATTTATCTCTGGACCAAGGTGTGTTGAAAAGGATTTGGTTAACACAAAACATAAGGGAAATTATTTTACATGTATTAATGAAATTCACTATAAAAGAACCTTATAGTTTATCCTTTCATTAAGTATATTTACCTGATTTTAAGGGTCTAGAGTACAATGAACACTATGCTAAAAATATTTTGAAAAACGATTAAGTTGTGTTATATGAATGTGATAGAATACTACTATGCTGCAAAAAATGAAGATATAGATTATTTATAAATCATTAAATTAAATACATTTAAGAATGATCTATAGGGGTGGCTAGGTGGCACAGTGAATAGAGCACTGGCCCTGGAGTCAGGAGGACCTGTGTTCAAATCTGGCCTCAGACACTTAACACTTACTAGCCATGTGACCTTGGGCAAGTCACTTAACCCCAATTGCCCCTCCAAAAAAAAAAGGGCAAAAAGAATGATCTATACTATATCATCAGTATAATAAAAACAATTTTGAAGACTTTTACAGACTAATTAAAGAATGAAATGAACCAGGAGAAGAATTTGTATGACAATGCTATAAAGAACTTTGAAAGTTCTAAGAATTATGATCAACACAATGATTCCAAAGGATCACCAATGGAACATACTATCCACCTCCTGACAGAGAGCAGGCATCTGAGTGGTAAGGTGCAGAATGGGATATGTATATTTTTGTATACAGCAAATGACAGACTCATTTGTTTTGCTTCTCTATGGTATTTGTTACAAGGAATTTGTTTTTCTTTTCTCTATCTTCTTTCAATGGGGTGATTGGTAGAGAGAGAAAATAAACTTCTGGTAATTAAAAGGAAAGTCTAGGGGAATGCTACAGATAAGAATGCTGCATGCACTTTAGATGAGATCACAGTACTGTTAATTTAGTTTAATTATTTTACTTTGTCATAGATCTCTGAAGGAATGGGGGGGAGAATGTGTAAATGTTTTGTTATTGCAAAAACAAAGCACATCAATAAAACTTCTAAAAATAAAATAAACTGAATAATTCTTTTTATCTGCTTTCTAAATTGTGATTTTTTTTTGAAATTTTTTTTTGAAAATTTTTTTGAAATTTCTTATACTGGAAAATATGTTTTGTATAAAATATCTCTTTTCCTTCTTCTTCCCTGTTCCATAGCTCTGGAACTCCTACCCTGGCCCCTGGGAATCCTGCAAAAGGGAGGGAGGTGTGGGAACAAGTAAAGGATTATAGCTATCTTCAAGTAGTCAAACATTTATTATGTAGAAGGAGGAACAGATCTGTTCTGCTTGGCCCTAGTTCATACCTTCTACCCTATATAATATTTGGCTATATCTTTCTACATATCCACCCTTTAAATTTACCCAAAGTGCTAGAAGCCTTCTGGTTCCTTTAATTTCTCTCTAAGTGTTTTTAAATTGTGCTACAACCAACATAGATTTCTTCCATGTGAATACAGTCAGAATCATTTTTCTTAGCATTCCATTTTCAGTGTCAGCTTCACTTTCAAACAAAGCAAACTGGTAGTGAGGTAGTATAGTCCAGGTCTGTTAGAACCAAAGTCGCTATACAAAGTCTGTGCTTTACTGACACAGTTTTGAAGGGCCCAGAATAGCCTCCCGGGCACACTGAGATAACAAAAGGAAGCACGACACTATCTTAAGAGAGTGGTTTCAAGATAGGTCGAAGCATTTCAAATAATATTTATGTGTATCAGAGACACAGTTCCGGACCTCAAGGAACTTATGATCTAGTTGGGAAGATGTCACACAAATAAATTATATACAAAACCAAGTATAAAATGTGCAAGAACAAAGCGCTTATATGAAGATGCCAGGAGGGGGAGATTACTTTCAATAAGGACAGACAGAAAGGATGCCAAAAGAGAGAGACCAAAAGGAATGCATGCAAGGGGTCAGGGACAATGCAGAAGTAGGAAAAGGCAAAATGGGTTATGGAAACAGTAAATAATATAGTTTGGAAGAAATATAAATTATGTGTAATGGGGACAACTGACAGGAAATAAAATTAGAATCAGATTGTGAAGAGAGAGTCAAGCTAAGCAGCCTGGACTTTATTCAGTAAACAAGAATCAGTAAAGATTAAAGGACAAATATAAGAAGTTGTATGCTTTTTTAATGTTAAATACACATGATTGTCAGAGTAAAATGTAATAGTAAATGTAGAGGAAGAGAGACCAGTTGATCAGGAGGCAATTCAATTGCAATATTCTATATGAAATGGAATGGTCAGGGTAGTAGGGTTGTAGCAAGAGGAATGGTAAAGGCAGATTAGACACTGGAGAAAAAAAAACCCAACAGAATTTGGCAGCTGAATATTTTTATTTTCCTTCACCCACTATAACTAAGGATAACTTCAAGACATCTATTCTGGTTGACTAGAAGGATGGGGAATACCAATAAAAGAAATGAAGCTAGGTAGCAGCTCAGTTTTGAAAATTATGTTTGAGGCTCTGGAGGTGGTACCCAGGTAAAGACAGTTTGGCACTTGGGAAATATAAGAAGTGTAGCAGAAAGGACCCTGGACTTGGGAGTAGGGAGATATAGATTAGAATCCTACCCCTGACTTATTAGTTGTGGGGCTCTGGACAAGTCATTTAACTTCTCCGAGCTTCAGGTTCCTCATCTGTAAAAGGAAAATAATACTCATACTATTTACCTGGCTATGGCAATGTAAGGAAAAAATTTTTTATACTTTAAGTTGCCAGATAAGCATGTTTTTTACTAAAGGACAGATATAGAGATTTGGGAGCCATCTTGCACAAATGTGATAAATAATGCTGGGGAAATGAATAAAACTGAAAAGGCTGAAAAAATACAGAGAAGAGGACCAAAGAAGAACAATGAGGAGAAGGAGGCAGGAAGAATCAGTGAAGACAAGCCAGAAAAGGATTAGCAGCAAAAGTAAAATAACTAGGAGGTTCGTGAAAACCAAAGGAAAAGAAAGGATTAAAAGGGGAGGAGGTTGGTCAATGTAAAACAAGGTAGAAAGTTCAAAGAGTGAGGCCTGGGAAAAGGCTTGCATATTTGGTAATTATCCTAGGGAAAGATCAATTTGTTTTGGCAACTAGGAGGTAACAGGTGACTTTTTAGAAATAGTGACTCTTAAAGGTGGGAGGTCTCAATAGGCTAAAAAAAAGTCTCTTACTAAAAAGTTTAGCAAGGAAGGGTAACATGAAACAATAGTAAGGGGGCAAGCAGGTTGGAGGAAAAGGTTTTGCTTTGGAGGAAGGGTTTTTATTTTGAGCATGGGGGAGCCATGAACATGACTGCAGGCAAAAGATAAAGGAACCCATAGAGAAGAGAATATTTAAAAGATAAGAGAGCATTAATAAAGCCAGATATTAGAGAAGGTGGGAAAGGAAAAGTTCAGATTCAATTAAGAGCACAAGTAATACGGTTAATCTTGGCAAGGAAAAAGACTAGGAAGGAAACTGTCTCCTGAGACAGGTAAAGAAAGAATCGGTAGGTAAAGAAGTTTTGAATATTGACAGAAGGGAATCAATCAACATTTACGAAGTATCTACTATGTGCCGGGCACTGTGCTGTTCTGGAAATAGAAAAAGAGGCAAAACACAGTACCTGCCCTCAAAGAAGCAGTTGACTGATCTGAGATACAGATTACTGATGAAATAATGCTACATTTCTATTCCACACAGGGTCACATTTCTTATTAGATCCTCACAAGAACTCTGTGCAGAAAAACAAGCATTACCCTCTGTATTTTACAAATGAGGAAATTAGAGTTGAGAAGCTGTGACTCCTAATCAGGTCACAAAATTAGGTTTTCTGACTCCTTATCTAGTAAAAATCCTTGAGAGAAGCACAACAATTCTCTTAATTCCAGCTTTATCAACTGAACTACAAGGAAAAAAAATCAACAAAAAATCCCACTAACTAGTAAGTGACTGAGGTGAAATTTGAACTCAGGTTTTCCTGACTCCAGGTCTAGCACTTAATCCACTGTGCCACCTAGCTGCCCTCATCTAACTATTCAACATCTATTTGAAATAATAATGGACAGCTTAGAAGCTCACTAGCAAGAGGAATAAATGACAATAGAGGAGGGGGAGTCTTTTTATACAAGTGTTTATTATATTTTATGAATACTTGATTTGTTCACAGACTTATATTGTTTTTAAAATGATGAAACAGGATTTTTTTAAATCTATACCTAAGGATCTATACGAGGGTATACAATTAACTAGTTAAAGTCTGTTAAAACTAACAATGAGCTGACTTGGCTTTAAGGTTTCTTTGATTATGCATATTTTTTCAATTTTGACAATTTTTTATATTTCTAGTCAATATATTATTGTTCAGACAGTTTTTATGTAGGTTTACTCATAGCTAAAATCATGTTTGCCAACATTTTGCTAGTATAATTAATCTCATGCCTCAAAAAATTCAGACAGATAATTTATAAAAATGAACTGACTACAGCAAACCAAGTGAGATCAATGGTCACCTCAAGTCAATTTTTATCCTTTAACATCGGTGTTTAATTTCTAGTCAGATTCTAAACAGTTTAGGAACAAAGCAACTCTTTCAAATCCTTTTAAAAGACCAAAAAAAAAAAAAAAAAGGCCAAAGTCATTTCTGAAGTGCTATAGCACTTTTCAAAGCAGTAAATAGTCTACCATTAGAAAAGAAATATACCTATACCTATATCATGGCTGCTGAGTCTTATTCTGATTAAGATCAAACTTTCTCATAAAATTAACAAAATTTTCCACATTTCCAACTTTCTACTTGATAAAACATGAACAGAAATATGTCTTCTATTTCTTCAATGTCAGTGAGATATTTTGTATCTCAGGGGATGTGGATTCTTCCGTAAAGACTATAACTTATTTTCTCAAACTAGGCTATTCCATTCCCATCACACCATAACTCCTCCAAAGGATTGGCCCATCCAGAGAGAGACCCTCATCCAAGTTCTTCATTATGTGGGCACAGATTCTCCTCTTTTAAAGAGAGGGGTGGGGAGCCATGCAACAAACTAAAGATCAGAAGCCACAAGATATGGACTAGATTGGGAGCTGCACTAGTACCCACAGAATGGTGGCTGTGTGCTGTAGCCCCTCTACCCATCATATCTCTCTCCTGTCCTGAGCCACAAAGAACAGCTAACTTAAGAGGGTAGAGAGAGCAAAACAAAGTAACTTCTGTGAATACCCTTAATAAGGAACTCTTTTGCACCCTGAAACATGTATTGTCTTACTTGTTTGCCACCCACCACCTACCCTAGCCTGTAAAGGCAGTAAGGTAGTATTTAGATTTCTAAAAACTGATCAACATCAAGTTGGCTGGCCCAGCTCAAAATATCAATCTTACAAAGTCAGGCTACAGTGAACTGAATCTAGCTGGTGAACTGCAGAAACAATATTTCTAGATCTTAAATTGCAGACTTGTTCTGAGGATGTGGACCAACTCACTTAGAAAGTAAGCATTTAAAAAAAATTACCTTAGAGCAGCAAGGAGAGAGGGAGGAGGAGGTAAAGCAGGGTTTAGACCTCTGATTCCCATAGTTTAGGAACTCCTGGTGTGAAAATCCTATCTACTTCTGTAGATCAACATCAAATTTTATTAACTTAGAGTTGCCTAAAGCTCTGGGAGATTAAGTGAATCCTGATTTTACAAATGAGAAAACTAGCACTCAGAAGTTTTATCTTTAACACTTGTCTAGAGTCAGGGAGGTCCTAGTTCAAATCCAATCTCAGGTTCTAGCTGGATGACCCTGCTCAAATCAGGTAATCTTTCTCAGTTTCAGTTTCCTCAGATGTAAAAATAACACCTACCTGCCAAGTTGTTTTGAGTATTATACAAGATAATATTTGTAAAAGTATTTACAAAAGAGTGCCTGGCACATAGTAGGTGCTTAATAACTCCTGCCTAACTACCATCCAATACAATGCAAAGTCAAGACTAAAAACCTAGGTCTTCTGGCTCCTACTCTAGTGCTCTCCAACTATATCAAACTCATTCTCCATTTGCAAATTAAAAGTACACCAATTTTTGTCATTCCAAAGTCAAACTTATTATACAACCTCATTTAAAAGATCCACGAGTTTGAGAGCATTTCTGTATTTTACACTGGAACTTCCCTCTGTTATGCTCCACTATACCATGGAACTTATATCTGTAATATAAACACACAAAATATTTTAAATAATAAAAATATTATATACATATATGTATGTGTGTGGATAGATATAGATATCTGTACCTCTCCACTGATCTAAGCCTCAAAGTTCTCATGCAACAGGTAACTCGCAGAATTCTGAAACAAGATATTCTCCAACTGGAATTTCACCAAGATTAAAACATACCCATAGATTTAAAGTTGGAAGTCTCTAATTTCTCTCTCAAACCTTGTATGGCCTAATGGTGTCACTTGGTACACAGAAACACATGATCACTATCTCTTGTCTGGTTTAAGTGTTTAGTGGATGGTGGAGGCAGCTAAAATCAAAGTGCCATTATTTTAAGTTCAAGGATGGAAGCCAAATATTCAAAATACATTAGAAACCTCAAAATTGTTATCTTCTACTTTCATGTTAGAACAGCAAAAAAGTACATTTAAGTGTCATTCAAAACAAGTTTACTTTACAAGCCTGTTTAGGTGGTTGAGTTTCTATATAGTCTTTGGTTCTTTTTTATCGTATATAGTTTGCACAAGATTTGTTACACTGCGTAATATTAGAATGTCTTTAATACATATTGGCACTCTTACAAGAGTAAACGTGCTACAGCTACCAAAAGTTCACTTTCAGCCCACTTCTCTTTTGGCCCAAGTGTCATTAAAGAGTCTACCTACGAGAATTCAGAATATTTCAAGTACTTTATTGTACACTGGAGATGTCTGAATTTTTGAAATAAGTACCAATCACCAGCAATGGAAAAATAATTGAGACTTTGCATCCAAAAAACAGTGTGCAATACGCATACATATATACAAACACCAGGTACACAATTACCAAAGACTTAGTATAACAGTAATACTATTTAGCATTTTCTATAGTACTTTGAGGTTTAAAAATCACTTCACACGATTTCTCATTTTATTCTGAAATTGGATCCCCATCTGAGCATGAAAATTTGACAGAGTTGATAAAAAGTATGATTGAAAAAATTTCTCCTCTAGCTGAAAATTTTATTTGCTTTTATATTTTTCTCTTATTTGACTATTTTCCACAGGATTAACAGTTCTACAGATAACCTGAAAACATCTATTCCAAGTCCTTCATGTTACAGATGAGGAAACTGAGGCCCAACAAGGTTAAGTAAGTCGCCCAAGTTACTTGGCAAAGTCTACGCAAGACTTCCTAGGAGACTGGGGAAGGAGAACCATACAAACTTGCCTCCACTTCCATATCAATGTTCACACTATAATTCAGCGAAGAGCACTTTAGCCATATAAAGTCATTCCAAAGAACATAAAAAAAAGTTACAGCGCTAAGTTTCTTAATTTCAGAGAGCAACTGTATTGCGTCCCATCAGTGGCCTCACTTCACGGAGAACAGCAGCAAAGGTCGCACACGGGCAACGAGTGACACTGCCTAGAATCCTGCCGGGGTCCGGGGCTGCCAATCAGAAGAGAAGCCGAGGCCGGAGGCCCAAAATGGAACTTGCACAGATACTTAGTCATCCCCGGCTCCCCCCGGCCCCGACCTGACCCGCGCTCCCGATCTCCGCAGCCCGGGCGCTGTCAGCGCTCAGCGTGGGTTGGAGCGGGCGCCGGCTGAGGGCAGGGGCGGCCCGGGCACACAGTGGGTGCTTAGAAAGGCTCTGTTTATCCGCCCCACCCGCCAGCTGAGTAAAGCCTGGTACCCATCCGGAACACACTGCGATCGCTTAATAAAGGGACACAGGGAGTGCTTACGGAAGGCTTTCTCTCTATGCCACACGGTGAGCTCCTAAGGCTTTCTCTGGCTAGCCGGCACACAGTAGGGGCTTAGTGAACGCTCTATCTCGCAGGCACCTAGAATGCCAGTGACACTGAGTGTCCCCAAAGTCTCGGATAGATTTGGGGGCGTCCCGTACGCGCCCGGGGCTGCTGCAGGGCGGGGGGGCTCTCCAAGGCTGCCCCCGGCCCCGCGCCCCAAGGTGACAGGCGGCCTGCGGCGCGGCGCGGCCCCCAGCCCGCCCCACCCCCTCCCCCCCGCCCGGCGCGCACCTGCAGGGTGGTGATGTGCTTGTCGTTGAACTTGTTCTCGCAGTAGCGCAGGACCAGCGACGTTTTCCCCACGCAACCCTCGCCCAGCAGCACCACCTTGAACGAGTAGGCTCGGCCGCCGCTCGCCCCGGGCCCGCCACCGCCGCCGCCTCCGGCCGCTGCCGCCGCCATCCTGCCCGCCCGCCGCTTCCCCTCCGAGCCGAGCTCCCAGCGCAGCCCCGGCGGCGCCTTCACATCCGAGGCCCGGCCCCGCCGCCGCCCGCGGGCTCAGGCCCGGCCCCGCCGCCGACAGCGACAGCGACAACGACGATGACAGCGACGACGCCGGCCTCCCGGCCCCCACCCGGCGAGCGAGACCTCGAACGCCCAGCCGAGCTCCGAAGAGGAACCGCGCTCCACGTCAGGGGCCTGGGGGAAGAGCGCTCCCACTCCGACTGCCTCTAATGGCGTCTTCTTCCTCCTACGTCACGCTTAGCGCTCACGTGACGGGCGGGGCGGGGCTACGGGAGCAAGCCGGAAGAGACGCGCCAGCGCCTGCTCGCGGACGAGGCAGGACGCTATGGCGGCAGCCCTTCGTACCTGGCTGGCGCCTGGTTAGCCCCGGGGACCACGCCCCAGCTCTGACCTCCGGGCCTTTGCTCCCGAAGACTCCCCCCCACCCCCCCCACCCCCCCCCGCTCACCTTTACCCCCCACCCCCGAAATGCACTCCCTCCTCACCAATGAGCTGTATTTATTTATTTATATAAATATGTAAATTTACATTTATATTTTATAAATTTATATAAATATAAAAACTTATATATTATATTTATATTTTATAAATGTTTGTTTATAATATTTATATAAAAGTAGAAATATTTATGTTTATATAAATATATAAATTTACATTTATATTTTATACATTTATGTTTATATAAATGTATAAATTTACATTTATACATTTATATTTATATAAAAATATAAGTGTATATTATATAAATTTATACTTACATTTTATAAATTTATGTTTATATATTATATTGATATAAAATTATAAATTTATACTTATATATTTATTTTTATTTATATACATATATACTTGTTTATTTTTTCTCAGTAAAGCTGTAATGAATCTTATAGCAAATACATTTTTTTTATATAGGAAATCTGTCAGTAAATTAGCATTTATTAAGAGCCCATCATTTGCCTGGTGCTGTGCTAAACTCTAGTGTACAAAGAAAGAGAAAAAAAAACAGGCCTGCTCTCAGGGAGCTCCCAGTCCAATGGGGGGTGGCAACATGCAAACAGCTGTGGTACAGCAAGCCACAAACAGGATAAATCAGGGTTGTTAAAGAAATGGCACTAGGTCTAAGGAAGACTGGGAAAGGCTTCTGGAAAAGGCTGGATTTAAGCCAAAACCAGTCAGTAAAAATACTGGGAGAGGAAAACTTTCTCCCCCTTTCTTTTTTTTCTGATTTTTATCCCCAAATTTAATTACATTAATTTTTGCCCAATTAACAAGCATTTTCTCTCTATTCCCTGTCCTTTCACAAACTATGAAAAGAAAGAGGAAAAAATGAAGCATCATAAACATACACAGACCAACAAAACACATTCCTGGATTTGGGAATACATGTCTCATTCTCCCCTGAACACCCATTGCCTAAATGTCTTATTTTTTTAAAGTTGGTCATTACTGTAGTAACAGATGGATAGCAGCTTTATCTTTGGCTTTCTGAAATCCTGGCTTGTCTTTGCGTTTACCAGAGTTCTAAAGTCTTTCCTGGATGTTTTCCTTTATAATGTGTTTGTTATGTAAATTGTTCTCTTGGTTCTGCTCACTTCACTCTGCATCACTCACTTCATAGAAATCTTCCCAGTTTGCTCTGAAACTGTTCATTTCCTCATTTCTTATGGAGCACTAATATTTCAGTACACTCAAATACTATAATTAGTTAAACCATTTCCCCAATAGGTGGGCACCCCTAAGAGCTGTTTTTGTTTGTTGTGTACACTTTATATTCTATCTTGGAGAGTTTCTTGATTAATCAATGAGATGTTTGCACCTACTTTATAGAACATGGAACACAGTTTTGCTACTTGAAATAAGGGTAGGTATAGAATGGTTGTCTCTAGTTTTATGACATGTTGTTGGTCGTAGCTGTTATTTGTTTTAGTCTAAATCCTTGTTCAGGAGTCCAAAACCGAGAAATCATATTTTTATAAGAAATTAGAATGTTCTCCATGAAGCTCTATATAAACACAGGGCTTTCAGGAATGTATTGCAACAAAAAAGCTGCTACATTTTAGGATCCCTCTGTTCCTTCTAAATTCAGACCAAAGGGCCAGCTCCTCCTACAAGAGGCCTTTCCCATTTCTGCTCCAGCTGCTAACACCTATTTCCACCCTCTTCTCCCAAAATAGTATCTTTATTTGGAGGGAGATAAGTTAACACAGGGGCAGTTAGGTGGCACAGTGGATACAGGTGATGGGCCTGGAGTCAAGAAGCAAATCAGTAGGGGCGGCTAGGTGGCGCAGTGAGTAGAGCTTCGGCCCTGGAATCAGAAGGACCTGAGTTCGGATCAGGCCTCAGACACTTCACACACACAAACAAAAACCTAGCCATGTGACCTTGGGCAAGTTACTTAGCCCCAATTGCCCTCCAAAAGGCAAAAAAAAAAAAAAGCAGCAAATCAGCATCAGAAATGTACTAGCTGTGTGATCCTGGGCAAGTCACTTAACCCCGTGCCTGAGTTTCTCCTTCTGTAAAACAAGCTGGAAAAGGAAATGGCAAACCACTTCTTTATCTTTGTCAAGAAAACCCCAAATGGGGTAACAAAAAGTCTGACATGGCTTTTTTGCAACAGGATTGCCACCAGAACAGAGGTGTTGTGAAAACAAACCATCACCAAACCTCCACAAAAACAGGAAAGGAAAAGACTTACATTAACATTGTTGTCATCAGAAATGTAGACTCTAACAAGTCCACCACTACCGACCACCTCATCTACAAATGTGGTGGAATTGATAAAAGAACCATTAAGAAGTTCGAGAAGGAGGTTTCTGAGATGGGAAAGGGCAATCTTCAATTCCTGGGTCTTGGATAAACTGAAGGCTGAATGAGCATGGTATCACTCACTATTGATATCTCCCTGTGGAAATTTGAGACCAGCAAGTATTATGTGACCATTATTGATGCTCCCTGACACAGAGACTTTATCAAGGATATGATTACAGGCACATCTCAGGCTGACCGTGCTGTCCTGATTGTTGTTGCTGGTGTTGGTGAATTTGAAGCTATCTCAAAGAATGGGTAGACTCATAAGCATGCCCTTCTGGCCTACACACTAGGTGTAAAGCAACAGATTGTTGGCGTGAACAAAATGGATTCCACTGAGCCCCCTATAGCCAGAAGAGATAGGAGGAAATCGTTGAGTAAGTCAGTACCTATATTAAGAAGATTGGCTACAACCCTGACACAGGTTGGAATGGTGACAACATGCTGGACCTAAGCTCTAATATGCCTTGGTTCAAGGGATGGAAAGCCATTAGTAAGGATGGCAGTGCTAATGGAACTACACTGCTTGAAGCTTTGGATTGCATTCTGCCACCAACTTGTCCATCTGACAAGCCCCTTCGTCTCCCCCTCCAAGATGTCTGCAGATTGGCAGTATTGGTACCTGTTGGCTGAGTGGAAACTGGTGTTATAAAACCAGGCACAGTGGTTACCTTAGCCCCAGTCAATGTTACAACTGCAGTAAAGTCTTTTGAAATGCACCATGAAGCTCTGAGTGAGGCTCTGGTCTCAATGTCAAGAAAGTGCTTGTCAAAGATGTATTCCGTAGTAATGTGGCTGGTGATAGCAAGAATGACCCACATGTGGAAACAGCTGGTTTTACTGCACAAGTTATTATCCTGAACCATCCAGGCCAAATCAGTGCTGGCTATGCACCTGTTCTGGATTGTCATATGGCTCACATTGCTTACAAGTGAAAAGATTGATTGTCAGGACAGCTAGGTAGCACAGTGAATAGAGCCCCAGCCCTGGAGTCAGGAGGACCTGGGTTCAAGTCTGGCCTCAGACACTTAACACAAAAACTAGCCATGTGACGTTGGTCAAGTCATTTAACCCCAACTGCCCTCCAAAAAAAAAAAAGGCAAAAAAAAAGAGTAAAAAAGAAAAGATTGATTGTCCTTCTGGTAAGAAGCTGGAAGATGGCACTAAGTTCCTGAAATCTGGTGAGGATGCCATCATTAACATAGTTCCAGGTAAGCCCGTTTGTGTGGAAAGCTTTTCTGATTATCCTCCTCTGGGCTGTTTTGCTGTTCATGATATGAGGCAGACTGTTGCAGTTGGTGTTATCAAGGCAGTTGACAAGAAGGCTGCTGGAGCTGGCAAGGTCACAAAATCTGCCCAAAAGGCCCAGAAGGCTAAATGAATATTCTGTACAACATCTGCCACCCCAGTCTTAATCAGTGGCAGAAGAATGGTCTCAGAACTGTTTGTCTCAATTGGCCATTTAAGTTTAATAGTAAAAGACTGGTTAATGACTACAATGCATCTGATAATCATTAAATATCATATTTTTGGCCAAGTTCTGAATGAATCAAACAGACTGCTTTGCTTTGCTTTAAAAATGCCTTTTCCTGTGTCAGCAACTCCAGAGGCCAAATAAAGCTGAAAGTGGGATTTCCCCTTATCTTGGGACATACTCCTTACAGGAGGAAAATGGAGACATCCTGAGATCATAAAACGGACCCAACAGCTTCTTTGTTCTCTGAGTAAACTCAGAAAATATCTCTTTCCTATGTAAATAACCCCAGATGGGGCTAACTTATGAGCATTCTTTCTTTATTCTGCCAAGGATGAGACCCTCAACCTAAGACACTATCTTGAATAATGGAACCTCTTCTTATCTAAATATTTTGTGGGGCATGTATTATGTTATGGCATGTTAATGATAAAGAAAGCACAGAGGTTCTAGGTCATAAAATCATCAACTCTCTTATCTTTCTAAAAAAAATTCCTTTCTTGTAATCATAAATTTTACCCTGAATTGGGCTGACTCTAAATTGTATTTAAGCTTTCTCATTATTTGGTCCAGAACTTAGCTTCTAACTCTTTGTACAAGTCCACTAGTTTTAAGGGAATAAAATGAAATAACTGTATATCACTATTTGTCTCCTTTAACCAAACTTTTAAAGGTTAACACATCATAAAAGCTTCAGGAGGAAAGGAATGTGTTTGTGGACCATTTGTTTCATGGCAGTTTTAAGTTATTAGTTTTTAAAATCCATAATTTTTAAATGGAAACAACTTGACCAAAAATCTGTCACAGAATTTTGAGACCATTAAAATATTTAATGTGAAACCTGTGTGTTCTTTGGGTCAACCATTATTAGAATTCAGTGGGGGTGAAAAGCATTTAAAGTAACCTGGCACAAATAAATCCACTGGCCACAGAATCTTGGCTACAATTTTTGGGCACAAAAGTAACAGTGGCAAGTGAGTTCACTTGGCCTAACAACTGTAATTTTTGTTTTAAAAAAATGTGTGGTTTACCTTTGGACAAAGCTGATAGAAATGTTACCTGACCTATTAGAGCTGTACTTCAGCTTCTTCTTCTTCTTCTTCTTTTTTTTTTTAGAGGGCAATTGAGGTTAAGTGACTTGCCCAACGTCACACAGCTAATGTGTGTGTGTGTGTGTGTGTGTGTGTGTGTGTGTGTGTGTGTGTGTGTGTGTGTGTTAAGTGTCTGAGGCTGGATCCAAACCCAGGTCCTCCTGACTTCAGGGCTGGTGCTCTATTCACTGCACTACTTAGTTGCCCCTATGCACTTTAGCTTCTTTATTTATTTAGTTAGTTATTTTTTAAAAGCAATTGGGGTTAAGTAACTTGCTCAAGGTTACATGGCTAGTCATTATTTATGTGTGGGTGCTCATTTTCTGAGGCCGGTTTCGATCTCAGGTCATCCCAACTCCAAGGCCGGTGCTCTTACTCACTGTGCCACCTAGCCGCCCCTCACTTTAGCTTCTTAATGGAAAAAAAAATTGTATGCCCCTTTTTGTAGTCTTAGGGGGAAAATTGATATAGAATTTTTTTTTCAAATGCCCTTCCAAAGCCTTTGGCTTGGTTGCATTACTTTTTCTAGCTAGACAATCTCCTCTAAACACCAGGAAATCATCTGATAAAGACTATATGTGGTTGGATGGATTTTTAAGAAAATTGGCATGGTCTTGTAGAAATTTTTATGTAATTGTCATCTCTTTGAGATAATTTCACTAATTGAAATGAGAATTCTTTATATGGAGTTTAACATTACCTCATTCTAATTGTGCCCAATAGAAGTAATGCTATATGAGGAGGTGATAAAGGTAATCTAGTGAATTAAGTTAAAGCAATGAATGTCAGGTTTGCCACTGGCAGAAAAATGACATGTTAGCTGCTTTGTTACTTATATGTGGTGTAATGTAGTTAGTATGTGATAGTAATAAAGTTCCCAACTTTTTAAGATCAGCACTGAAAGCTAGCATTCTTTCTATGGAGTTTCATTACCTCTTACAGTAAATTACTTGAGAAGTTTGTTTTTAGAACCAAAACTTGGAATTGTAGAACTAAATTTGACAGGTGGGAAAAAATAGCCTCTTTAAAAGATAAATATCCCTATTAAGGATATTTTGCAATTTTCCAGCTTTATTAAATGGCCTCAAAACAAACCCTTAAATAGCACTAGTAAGTAGAGTATCCCAATACTCTACTTACTAGTAGATATGTTTAAGGGTTTAAACATTTCTTGATTTAAATAAACGTGCATATTGCATTGGGGGCGGGGAACCTATGGCAGGTACTACAGAGAAGATGGGATATAACTGGGATATAAGCGCGTTAGAGAAATCTATATGTAATACACACAAAAATAAAATTAAGCTGTTTCAAAACTATAGTAAGTGGCATCATCATAATGAAGGAGTTTTATTTTGCAGAAAAAGACCTATACTTGTTTTTAATTCAATTGTGTTGACTCTGACAAACCCTATTGATCTGCAAATTTTTATTATTTGGACATAGCATTTAAAAAGTTTTCTACTGGAACGGAATTGGAGAAAAACCAGGACTTGTATTAGGAGGCACTACATTCCTAAAATCAAAAAGGCCGAGGCCCAATTTAGGTAAAATAGCCAATTACTTTTGAAAACTTGGTCTCAGTTTGGGGTAGCTTCTTTATTTTTTTTTTTTTTAAGCAATTGGGGTTAAGTAACTTGCTCAAGGTTACACGGCTAGTCATTATTTATGTGTGGGTGCTCATCTTCTGAGGCCAGATTCGATCCCGGGTCATCCCAGCTCCGAGGCTGGCGCTCTTACTCACTGTGCCACCTAGCCACCCCTGGGGTAGCTTCTTAACAATTTATTCTTAATTAGCTAAGCTAGAAGTGAAGATGTATTTAACTCACAGTAGTTATTAGACATAAGTTAGTATTAAATAGAGGTATAATGGCATGTACAGTGGTTAGGGAACCTCTTCAGTAAAAGATCCGATCCATGCTAGATGTGACCTGAGTGAGGTTTAACCTTTCAAGCCATATACCTCCTCTCCCCAACTCAGCCCTGAGAGTTAGAGTGTAATTGCCATACAAGTCCATTTGTTTAAGGGTTTGTGATAAGTCATTTACCCTACTGATTTGATGTGATCAATACAAATTTAACTGGCACCACAATATGGATTGGTTAATTTTTGAAACATTCCCAATAACTGCCAAGGTTGGTTAGAGTGAATAACTCCCTATAATTTTTCCTCAATTGTACTGGATTCTATTTATTTGTAGTTTAATCCTTTTTCAACCATGTAATGTCTTAAAAATTCTCTTGGGAAGCCACTGGTGCTTTCAAAGTTTGTCCAGGCTGACTGGCATTTTCTAATGTAAATAAAATGCATAGGCAAAAAGGTAAAAAAAAAAGTCTTGACATGACTGAAAAACAACTGAGCTAAAAAAGTTAACAAAGGGAAAGCTAGGTAGCTAAATAGAGCACCAGGCCTGGAGTTAGGAAGACCTGGGTTCAAATTTTACTTCAGACACTAGCTATATGACCCTGGGCAAGTCACTTAACTGTTTGTCTCAGTGTCCTCAATTGTAAAGTGAACTGGACAAGGAAATGGCAAACCACTCCAGTGTCTTTTCCAAGAAAACTCCAAATAGGATCACAAAAAGTCAGATATGACTCAAAAAGAGCTAAACAACAGCAACAAAAAGTTAACACAATGGATAGAGTGGTGGCCCTTGGAGTCAAGACAGGCATTCAGATACTGCTACAAACACTTACTAGCTATGGGACTCTGGATGAGTCACATAACCTTTCTCAGCTCCAGTTTCTTCACCTGCAAAGTGGAGATAATAATATCAGTTAGCTCTGTGTTCTGCGGGAACTGAGCTAAATGATGAACCTAATCTCCTTCCCCTCCCTAGAGAGTCCCCAGAGACAGAGGTAGTGCAAAGTTGGGGGGAGATTATGCCTTTCACATGTAGGGAGAGTACATTTGTTTTTTCTAACTGTGATTATCCTTTCTGATACAAAGGTTTCTGTGTAAAATTCCTTGTGTTACATATACACAGACAACTCAAGGAATTGTGAAGAACAGTGAGATAATATTTGTGAAACCCTTTGCAAATGTTAAAAGAACTATTGCTATTATTAGAGAAAGGAACCTGAGTTATTATTTCATTGAAAGGGGAAACTCCCAGCTGTGGAAATTCCCTCCACCGACAATTCAGCAGCACCTTCTCTGCCGTTTAGATTCTCAGAGAATGGCCAAAGGCACCAAGAATCCACTGATTGTTGAGGGTCATGTGAGGCAAAATTTGAAGAGCCATCTTCCTAGTTCCCATCATACCCAAGCTCCTTCTATTTAAATGCTATTATTATTATTATTATTATTGTTGTTGTTTATTTATTTATTTTGTAGATGCTAG
The DNA here is from genome assembly GCA_011680675.1 of Gymnobelideus leadbeateri. Taxonomy (NCBI): domain Eukaryota; kingdom Metazoa; phylum Chordata; class Mammalia; order Diprotodontia; family Petauridae; genus Gymnobelideus; species Gymnobelideus leadbeateri. The sequence goes on along the minus strand of WOXC01011130.1, from coordinate 211,450 downwards.
GTGCTTAATATGTCCTTGTGGATGGCTTACTTCTCTATAACCTGTGCTTCTCTGGGCATGCCCAATTCTAACCTGGAGATTCCCTTGAGGGACCTTTATTGGGCATGCCCAGGTTCCCTAACATGGAGCATGCTGCATCCATCCCCTACCATGTGGTTGGGGGTAGCCTTTGATTGGCAGCCTGAAGCTTTAAAATTGGCAAGACTGGGTCATTTGCTCCTTTTGTGGGGCTGGGGATCATCCCCTTTTTCTGCCATATTTTCAGCTTCTCCCTTTTGGGGACTCATCTGCTGTTACATCCAGTGTGAATGCCAAGAACTAAACCAGTGAGGAGGGAAGGATTATCCTTCCCCTGCCCTCCCTCCTTTACCCTCTCCTCCAAGAAATGGACCTGGAGGTATCAGTTTTGTGTCATTCATCCTCAGGTTCTGTTGCTGGAGGTGATCCCCACAGGATTGGAAATTTGAGCCACAACAGTGGAGCCAAGATTGTTGGCAGAGGAGCGTAGCCAGTCAACCCAGTGTAGAAGCCCTGAGGAGCCAGGGTGCCTGGAATTCCAACCGAAGGAGGGTTTTGGCCCTGGACCTGGAGCTGTTCTCTATGGGGACCAAGATAAACTATGCACCCAATCCATTCCCCAACCTTAGAGACTGAGTTGGTGCATAGTAGGGAAAGGATTATGCTTCACCCAAGATGGGAAAATATGTTTGTATATCTGTCATTATGTCTTCTGAAGTCAACATTTCTATGTAAAAGGGCCCATTTTACATTAGGAAGCTCCCAAAGTCTTATAGAATTTAGACTGCAGAATAGTGGCAATTCTTAGAGTCCGCTCACCAGGCTGAACACCAGGCTGAACACCAGGCACGTTTTACTAGGGTAGGTAGCACAATCAGAACTCTGCTTGAGATAGTAGATGGAAGACAATGTGAAGAGCAGATGACCATAGTTTCCCCTGAATTTTGTCACTTATTAGCCAGGAGACATTGAATAAGCAATTGAATTTCCTTGACACTTAGTTTTCTCATCTGTCAAATGAAGGTGATATGTGCCTTAGGCTATAACTTGATTCAGGTAAGCTCTTGGGTCCTTTTTTAAAAGTTATTATTCTTTCAGGTAATATTTCTAGGAAATCCAAAGAAGAAAGGAAGAAGAGATGCTGACTCCATTTGGAGATGATAGAAGAATGTTAAAATCATATTCCTAGGCAAGCACAAGTTTCCATAAAGAGAAAAATATGATCAGAGAGAAGACACACATAAACTATATACACACACTCACTAAATATGTGTGTGTACGCTCATGCATATATGTTGCTGTTGAGCTGCGTCCAACTCTCCACGACCCCATGGACCATACCATCCACAGGGTTTTCTCGGCAAAGATACTAGAGTAGTTTGCCATTTCCTTCTCTAGTGGATTAAGGCAAAAAGAGTTTAGAATCACACAGCTAGTCAGAGTCTGAGGTCAGATTTGAACTCCAGGCCCTGCCTCTATCCGCTGAGCCACCTAGCTGCTGTATATGTGTATATATAGGCGATACATATATACATATATATCTGTATGTGTATGTACACATCCTATAGGTATATACACACATGTTTGTATAGAGATAGAGGTATGTGGTTATGTTTATGATGTGGGTATGTATATATATATACATATGTGTGTATGTATATACATATTCATATGTGTATAGGATATAATTATATGTGAATATAGAGATAGGTGTAGATAAGTATATTGTTATGTTATGACATGTGTATGCACGCCCCTAAACCAGTAGAAACAAACTCTTGGGTCAACATTGAGCCAAACCCATGAACAGAATGATTGGCTATTCTTGTCACTTGCTGCATGTGAGAACCTTATCTGGTAACCAGAGAAACCTGGAATGTTGGTACCTTTGTGAGTGGGAATCTTAAATCCCTTGGTCTTTGATATAACTCATAGGGACCCCAAAATCTCTTTGTATTCCTCATAAGGAGAGAGGCAGTGTGGTAGGACAGAAAGGACACTAGATTTGGGAGTCTAAATCGTGAGTTCAAATCCAGCCTTAGACATTTACTGTCTGTCCCTGGGAAAGTCACTTAATCTCCATCTGCCTCAGTCTCCTCATCTGTTAAATGAGGGTATTGGATTCAGTGGCTTCTAAGATTCCTTCCATACCTAAATCTACAATCCTATGATCCTCCCCATTAACCTCTTCAAAAATACAAGATATTGGGGCGGCTGTGTGAAACAGTGAAAAGAGCACTGGCCCAAGAGTCAAGAGGACCTGAGTTCAAATTTGACCTCAGACAACACTTACTAGCCATGTGACCTTGGGCAAGTTACTTAACCCCAACTGCCCTCCAAAAAAAAGGCAAAAAAAATATATAAGATATTAACCGTTCAACAGTATGTATTATTGCATTCATAGCTACAGCCATGAACTATATAACACAACTTAAGCCATAAAAACCTTGTTCCAAAGTTCTCCTGTTTTCTACCTGGCTATGACAAAGTCCACATTCATTGGTTCATATATTTATAGGTAGAAGGCACATTAAAGTTCAGTTAGTACAAGCCCTTCATTTTATAGACGAGGAAACTGAAGCCTAGAGAAGGGATGTGATTTGTATAATATTACACCAGCTCAGTGGATAAAGTTCTGGGCCTGGAGTCAAGAAGTCTCATCTTCCTGAGTTCAAATCTGACCTCAGACCCTTACTAGCTGTGTGACTCTAGGTAAGTCACTTCACCCTGTTTACCTCAGTTCCTCATCTGTAAAATGAACTGGAGAAGGAGATGGTAAACCGCTCCAGTATCTATGCCAAGAAAACCCTAAATGGATTTTTGAAGAGTCAGACACAACCAAAAAATGACTGAACAACACAGGCCATAAGTGATAGAGATGGGATACAAACGTAAGGCTTCTGACTTGATACCCAGGACTCTCCACTTTACCTGGACGGTTCTTTCTCATTTGACTGTTGCTTCTGTTTTCTCATTCACTCTCATATTTAGTTGATATTTGTTGCCCTAGTTCTTGTCCTGGTCTTTGAACATTTCTAGTTTCTTGTGGCTATGAATAAAAGTAGGATAAGGTTCAGGATATTATCTTTCCCAGTATATCTTTACAATGAACTAGGTAAAAAGCAATCTGGTCTTTCTGAAGACATCTTGAGAGTTTGCCTTAGAATTTTTTCTTAATGTCAATTGTTAAGAGAGTCTTCATAGCTAATTGTACTGAGATTGAGTCTGAATCCAGAAAAAGATCACAGGACCTGAAAAATTCCAGCTATTGACGATTGTTATCTTTTGGGTGCCTAGGGCGGCTTTGAGAGTAAGAGCAAAATTTTAGATGAGGATATATCTGATTAAAGGAGACTGCATTGTTTTGTAATGGATATGTGGGACAGCCACCCACACTGTAACATCTCACTCCTTGCTTACAGGGAACCTGGACTCAGTCTCTTGACTGGCTTGTTCTCTCTAATCTTTCCTCACAAGGCCAGATTTAGATTTTTCATGCAGTTACATTCAAATTCATAGGCTGTGGCAGCAAGCACCCCAACATCCCCAGGGTGACTGCCAATATAGGTTCTTAGATCTGCTTTTCAAAAGGAAAGCAACTCAAAATGGGTTAACAAGCTTACTTTAATCAAACAAACACACATTACCTAGTTCAGGGGAAAAAGGTCAGCACCCCAAACTTCAGAGTTACAGAACTTCAGAGTTACAGACAGGCTTCCAAACTGTCCCAACATTACATACATCAATACCAAATCACAGTTACCAGAGAGGGAAGCATCAACATCTGGGTTTTCAAAGCCGGGGGGCTCTCAACAACGGCTTCCCAGAGTCTCATCTGGTCAAATCACACAACACTTCTCAAAGTGAGCCCCAAAGCAAAGCCTCTCCTCAGGGTTTATATAGCCTTCTCCTGGCTCAAAGATTGTAACAACCTCCTTGACCCACTGCCCAATCACAAAGCATCAAGGTGTGGTCATTCCTGAAAACCAAGCCTCCCACCACAGGCTCCATGTGACCACATTCAGCCTATTAGGAGGCAGAGCATATTTTCAAGTCAAGGAAGGTTTTCAGAGTCTCTTAAAGCCAATCAAAGTCTCTTAAGCCAATCAAAGGGCCTAGGGGCAGGGAAGATCTTTAAATCTGCATTTCCATTACATAGGCATAGTCCTACTATGGGTGAATATACTCTTCTTACTCACTATTTCAGATCTCTGGCCTCTACCAATGTGCTTCTGTTAACCCCCAACCAGCCATTCACAATGATCACACATTGAAATCTTAAACATAGTGATTTATTTAGAGATAAGATGAAAGATATAATAACACTTTAGTTACTTCTATATTAAAGTGAATACATGAATAATTAATAATAATTAATAATTAATACATGAATAATTAATAATAATACCAAAATCCAGATATAAATCTGGATCACCCTTTCTTACTAAATCACTCAATATCTGTGGGGGAGAATAGACATAAACATTTATAGAAACTTGTCTAGAAAGCACACGAGAGAGAAAAACCTATGTGCTTTAAGTAACTCAACTTTAGAACTTCAGTGTCCTCTTTCTGTCTTAGAAGCTATCCATAAAAATTCCTTGATTAATATAGATTTTTTTTGTTGATTTCTTGTTAAGTAGAGGTTTCTACTGCTAAACTGAGTTAATCTACAATGTGCTTGATAAGTAGTACTAAAATGAAGCTGAGCCCAAGACTAGTCAAGCTAAAAAAAAAATGTCTAAGTTCATCAGTGAATATGTAAACTCCAAGAAAGTGCCTAAATGGAATCATTCTTACTACAGGTAAATTTAGGCTAAATTAACATCATAGGGAGGCTTGAATATGGTAAGTTTCTAAAGGAGACATATCAATCTTAGCAGGTACTTGTGGAAAGGGAGCAGGGGGTGGCATCATCAGCAGGGGGTGGCATCATCAGCTTTTTCTCAAAAACATTGACCATTTGACCATTCTCCAACTGATTTTATATGAGCCTCATATCTTTTAGAACAAACACTTCAGCACATTCCTGCTTCTAATTGCCTCCTTGAATCCCTGCTCAACCTTTTGGCCCCCATTGTGGTGGCCATGGTTTTCATGATTGGGTAAGAAGGAGAAAGATGACTACCTAGGTCTGGGTATACTACAGAAGTAAGAAATCAGCTGACACTTTGGTGTGGTTGCTAATGACCTCTTCCCTGTTTTTAGCAGTAGGAGAACTGTAATGTTCAGTTATTATTATATTTGGCCTCATGGAGATTGTGTACACTGATCTAGCTTTTCACAATTGTAAATAGTCGTGTGTATTGAATTACAGGCAAATGTTATGGCTCAATGGGTAAGAAGTGGACCAGAAACACAATAACAAAGAGTCCTAATTATATCCCTAACCTTACTTTCTGTATTTAATTTAAAAATCATTTAGCAATGTATCGCCTCTATTTTTCTCTGCACAGAATTGGTTCCCACTCTCAGGCCCTTTCATAGCCAAGGTTTTATATACTAATTACACTTGGAAACTATTACAAGTTATAAGATCTCATTCCAATAATTTTTCTCCCTAAGTACATAACAGGGATATTTAAAAAGAAAAAGGTATCCCAATACATTGCTAATAATCCTCTACCTATTGCCCCCAAATAGCTTCAAATAGCTTCCTTCCCCCAAAGTGCTATTTCTTATGTTCTCTACTCAAATGGAATATAGCAAGATATTCTGGGTTATCATCAATGATCATATAACATCAGCAATTTGATATAGATTATACATATATAATCATGTAAACATATTTGCCCATTAATCATGTTGTGAGAGAAGAAACAGAATGAAAAGGAAAAGCCACAAAAAACAAAAAAGAGTGAAAATAGTATACTTCAATCTGCATTCAGGCTTTTCTTTGGATATGGATAGTTTTTTCTCTGGATGTGGGTAGTATTTTCCATCATGAATATCTTAGATCATTGTATTGCTGAGAAGACTACATCAGTCATAGTTGATCATTGCACAATGTTGCTGTTACTGTGTGCAATGTTCTCCCAGTTCTACTCACTTCACTCAGTATCAGTTCATGTAAGTTTTTCCAAGATTTTCTGAAATCCACATGCTCATCATTTCTTATAGCACAATAGTATGCCATTACATTCATATACCACAAGTGGTTCAGCCATTCTCCAATTGATTGACATTCCCTCAATTTTCAGTTCTTTCATTTTTTACTATCAGCAGTCCTTTAAGCTTTATGGAATAGATTATTCGATAAAAAGAGCTGCTATAAATATCTTTGTACATGTTGGTCCTTCTCACTTTTTAATAATCTCTTTGAGATACAGACCTAATAGAGGTATTGCTGGGTCAAAGGGTATGCAGAGTTTGATTACCGCTTGAGCATAGTTCCAAATTGTTTTCAAGAATGGTTGGATCAATTCACAACTCTACCAACAATATATTAGAGTCTCAATTTTCACACATCTTCTCCAACATTTATCATTTGCCTTTTCTGTCATATTAGCCAGTCTGTTAGGTGTGAGGTGGTACCTCAGAGTTGTTTTAATTTGCATTTCTCTAATCAATAGTAATTTAAAACATTTTTCATATACTATATATAGCTTTAATTTCTTCATCTGAAAACTGCCTGTTCATATCCTTTGACCATTTATTGATTTGGCAATGTCTTATTTCCTTATAAATTTGACTCAGTTCTCTATATATTTGAGAAATGAGGACTTTATCAGAAACACTGGCTGTAAAAGTTGTTTCCTATTCTTCTGCTTTCCTTCTAATCTTGGTTATATTGGTTTTGTTTGCAAACCCTTTCCCTAACTCTTCTAATTTGCTTATGGTATCATCCTTATACCTAAGTCATGTACCCATTTTGACCTTATCTTGGTAGAGGGTATGGGATGTTGGTTCATGCCTAGTTTCTGCCATACTCTTTTTTAGTTCTCCTAGTAATTTTTATCAAATAGTGAGTTCTTATCCCAGAAGCTGGAGTCTTTGGGTTTATCGAAGAGTAGATTACTATAGTCATTGGCAGCTGTGGAATAATCTATTCCACAAAGCTTAAAGGTTTGCTGATAGTAAAAAGTGAGTTTTATCTTATTTTTTCATTTGGGTATCACTTATGAAAATTATGAAATTGTACTTATTAATAAATAGTCTTACTAAAGTCATATATTTGAATCAATTTAGTAACAGTAGACTTAGATTTCAATATTTCAATCTTCTCTTAGGGGTAAATAGGCAATACAGATTGGAGGCTTATTATAGTCAACATTTTTCTGGGGTTAGGAGTCAATTATCATGTATTCATAGTATGTATGAAACTCCAGAATGTAATTTTCTTAAAATATAAATAAAGGACAAATAAGATGTCCTTATATGTGTTCATTGTTAACTATATATATACATAGCACTATATATATATATATATATATATATATATATATACACGTATAGATAGAATATATGTAGAGAGAGAGTTGACAATTAGAAGAGTCTAGCCCTAAGATATGATTAATGAAATTTTTCTATTCGAGGTGCTGTCTCATGGGAGTGCAATTTGATATTGTTCTAAGTTTCAATTTCAGGTATAGTTGTTTGAAGGGTCATTAAGTCATTAGTTCAAGATTTAAGGGAAATGCCACGTGCTACCCAAAGGGAATACAGTCTGAAAACTGCTACAGGTTCTGTATAAATTTGTATTTACATGTCACTAAGGTAACCAAGAAAGCTCAACAAACATAAACACCATGAAACAAAAAATTGAAGCAATAAAATAATGGTCATTAATACTAAGTGACATCAAGTCTCCTTGTAACCTGGTAACCCACTCCCAATGTCCATTTAATCAGCACGTTTCATTTTGAATCCCAGCTGTCCCATGTAATCATCTGATCCCTAGAAACATCTGCTCTTGGACAATCTGGTATAGGTCTTTTCCTCAGGACAGCTCTGAAAGAAGTTCCTCCTAGTAGATCTGTGTCTGGGAAAGTTGAGAGGACAGCCTTGGTGTAGGCTAGGGTAGGATCCTCCTGATTTAGTTTCTCTGTTGTGCTATTTCTTTTCTGAACAGGAAATTTTCCCATGTGCTTAATTCTGAGCCTGACTTTGATACCCTGTGAAAAATGTGGAACTTTGCTATATGTTAGGCTGTTAACTCTGACTCTTACCTGAAATCAATCTGAAGTAAGCAGGGTTTTCCCCTGTTATGGCTTATGTCAGATCAGTCTGTGCCCTTAAAGGGACAGTCTTGATATTGCTATTAACTATGTCCCTCCTTTTTTTGTTATTGCAACACTAAACCTATTAATCAACAGGTTGATATTTTAAAAATCTAAGATAATATAATAGGACACAAATATGAAAGATCTTAATGTTGTTACTCTATATTTGTGGTCAACACTATATCCTATTTAACTAGGTAAATGAGTTTTTAGCTTCCCACCTATTTTCTAATAGTTATATATTCATGTATAAGATTAGGTCCTTGAAGTATATCATTCTTTCAGGGTTATATGGAGATAATTGTCTCAAGGGGCTGGGGGTGATGGATAAGACAAATATGTAAAATCTAGAAACTATGGAAATAATTTCTATGTCAATTGATATGATATATATAATGATTATATTAATGATTTAGATTTGTTAGAACTTCCCTACTTTCTAGGGGACCCTGACTTGGAAGCTAAAGCTGCATCTGAAGTGATCACTCAGAGTCTTTGATATGCTTAAAAATTCTAAGTGCTTGCAATTGCTAAGTGACCTGAATCAGGTACCCCACTGCTGCTCAAGAGTAAAAAGTCCTGGCCATGCTAATCCTGGTTCTGTGCCCCACTGAACAACCACAAGGCTCAATGACCCTAATAACTAGGAGAACTGCTTACTCAAGACCCAAGAATACCTGTGTTTGTGGTTCAGTCATTTGTTGTTTTCATGCTTAAAAACCCTACCCCTGCCATAAGTGAGTGAGCCTCTCCCCACCCCCCAGTCTTAGGAAGGAGAACTCCACTTGTAAATCACTTCCCTCACAATAGAAAATAACTTCTGTTTGATCCTGACTCTCCTGTCTCTTGTCTGCTCTGCTCTGCTCTGTTCACCTTTAGTCATCTGCAAGTTAGAGACCAGTTTGGCCCAGTTGACAAAAAGTTTTCTAATTAAATGGAGTAGGAAACATTGAGAAAGCAACAGGACAATACTGTTTTCTATAAGAATGAAGAAATTGTCTTGAGTCTTTTTTTCTGGGAGATTTTAGTAGAATTACCTACAAATCCCTGCAAGTGACTTGGAACCAGAGAAGCAGATCTTGGCAGCTCAGTCTGGCAGCTTTGGCTGGTCCTCAGAAGTTCTCAGCAGCTTTCAGAAGTTCTGCCACCACAAATTCTGTTGTCTAAATCTCTCTTCTCATTTCTTTTTTTTCTTTTTTTTTTTAAAGCAATTGGGGTTAAGTAACTTGCTCAAGGTTACACGGCTAGTCATTTGATTTATGCGTGGGTGCTCATTTTCTGAGTCCGGATCTGATCTCGGGTCATCCAAACTCCGAGGCCGGTGCTCTTACTCACTGCGCCACCTAGCTGCCCCTTCTCTTCTCATTTCTTAGCTCCTTAGCCTCCATGCTGCTTGCTCCCAGAAGTTCTGGTTCTCTAGCTTGGGCTTTTCTTTATATAAGGTATTAACTCCTCCCTATTCCACCCCTTCCTGTTACAAGAGGAAGTTCCTCCCACTGTGGGAGTCAGAGTTCTGGATCTTAATACTTGAAACAAGGTGTTAACTACTTCTGTTTCTTAATGAACTTGAAACAAGGTGCTGAGTACCTGCCAATACAAGGGGATCTTCAAATTCTATTACTATTACAGAAGGTAGGATTGACATTGGATACAGGGGAAGAAAAAGTGAGGAATTGAGGTTGTGAGTTTGAGTGAATGGGAAGATGGTGATGCCCTCAATGGTAATAATGAAGTTATAAAGAGGGAGCGATTTAGAGAGAAAGATATTAATTCAGTTTTAGACATAGTGAGTTTAAGCTATCTATATGACATCCAGTTTGAAATGTTCAATAGGCAGTTGAAGATGTTAAACTGGAGGTCAGAAGAGAGGTAAGAACTGGATAAGTAGATATAAGAATAATTGGTATAGAAATGATCATTAAATGCATAGGAGTTGATGAGATCATCAAGTCAAATAATATATAGGGAGAAGAGAAGAGAGTCCAAAGAGCCCTGTAAAACACTCATGGTTAGTGGATCTGAACTGGACAGAATTCCAGAAAAAAAAGACCGAGAAGGAATGGTAAAACAGGAGGAAAACCAGAAAAAAGAAGTGTCACAAAAGCCTAGAGAGAAGAGAATATTATAAAGATGGTGATCAGTTGTGTCAAAGGCTTCAGAGAAATCAAGAAGGATAAGGACTGAGAAAATTAGATTTGGCAGTCAAGAAATAATGAACTCAGAATCTGAAAGAAAGAAAAGGGAATGTTAAAAGTGTTTTTACATGTAATTGGAAAAATAAAATATTAAATAAAGTTTAAACAAAAAGAAATCAGGGGCTGCTAGGTGGTGCAGTAAGTAGAGCACTGGCCCTGGAGTCAGGAGGACCTGAGTTCAAATCTAGCCTCAGACACTGTTTACTAGCTATGTGACCTTGGGCAAGTCATTTAACCCCAAGTGCCTTTCCTTCCCCCCTCCAAAAAGAAAAAAAAATAGAAATCCTTAGTAACTTTGGACAAAGTAGTTTTAGTCGAATGATAAGGTTGGCAGCCAGACTGTTAAAAAAAAAGTTGAACACTATATCATCATGATGATGAAGCTTGGACCTGAAGAAAAACTGAAAAAATACTCCCCTTCCCTTATTAGTGGAGGTGGATGATTTAGGATTATGGGTGTAAAATCTGGACTACCCTGCCCGATATATTTGTTATATAGCCACGTTCTGAGGCATTTATCCAACTCCCACTTTTCCAGATGAATCAGGTGCTGACAGCTCAGCTGCTATTTTAACTCAGGGTTCTAAGCTAATGTTGAGGGATCAGAGAGTATCTTTTTAGTACCAGTCAATACTTTCACCAGCTGATACTGGTGTGCTTTGCCCCAAGTTTATCAGTTGAGAACCAATTTAGTTAAACAGAGTTAAGTAACATTCAGAAAGGTATATTTACTAAGGTGGTACCATACAAAGAAAACTTTCCCTTTGCCACCAAAGTCTGTGACACATGTTCCCACAAGTACATACAGAGTCTAGGGGGGAAGTGGGTTCATGTTTAGAAAGCACATGTAACAGAGGGGTAATTGATGGTTCCTGGTTGCTAGAAGTCATTTTCTCCTTTTTGTAGAATGTTCAAGAAGTCCCATAGGTAATTTCTTTGCTGGGCTCTTGGTGGAACCTATTCAGTCTGTCCTTGGCACCAAATGTAAACACTGACACCACTAGGATGTAGATGGGAATTCCAAAATCCTCCAGACCCTTCACAGTTTAAAAGGTCTTCCTCTGGTCAAAAATATGGTGGGAAGGAATTGGAGTAGAGAAAAAAGCAGAGGTCAAGTCCAAGACTTCTTGTTCCCCACCCTTGAAGTGGTTCCTTTTCAGGGGCTTTACTGGAACACACTTATTGCAATCTCTAGATTACCTATGATTCTCAATTTGCTTGATAATTTACAGATGTCCCATATGGTATGACCCAGTTTCTTCAGCCCATCAGAACAGGAGTACTCTAAAATGTCACTCCAGTTCCTAGGACATTTTGCACTTAGTCTAAAGCCTGATTCACTGAGACTAAAGTCTATGATTGAGACTGATTAATTATTTTTACTTGGTTAAGGACCAGGGCCTACCTTAAGTGGGGAAGGATGACATAATTTGTTCAGATTTACACCCCACCCTTATAGTTGCTTTTACTAAACTGCTTTCCCTTTCTGTTCTGTCTTTGTTATTCTTTTATTCTTTTTTACAAGGGACAACTCACTGGACAGGAGAGGACAGAGGGATATATTCAGTTCAAGTCAACAAGTATTTATTGAGTCTATTATGTGCCACTGCGAATAAAAAAAGAGATGAGAGGGAGAGAGAGAAAGAGAGAGAGAGAAAGAGAGAGAGAGAGAGAGAGAGAGAGAGAGAGAGAGAGAGAGAGAGAGAGAGAGAGAGAGAGAGAGTCTCTGCTCTCAAAGAGCTCGGAGTCTTATGGAGAAGACAATATTCAAACAGCTATGTACAGACATATAAAGGACTGGAGAAAATCATCAGAGGGAAGTCATTAGTATTTAAGGTGACCAGGAAAGGCTTCTTGCAAAAGATAGGATTTTAGCTGATACATGGAGAAAGCCAAGGAAGTGAGAAGGTAGAAAATGAAGGTAATATTAAAAAATAAAAATGGTATAAAAGTAAAAGATACCCATTTTTTTAAAAAAAGAAAATGAAACATTAAGAAGGATGGATAGAATTTAGATATTTGGGAAAGAAATAAAGGACTTTTACCAAACTTTCAGTTATAAGGCTTTTATGTTTGAATTTCAACTTTTGTTTATTTGGAATTGAAAACTCACTCTTAATCCAGAGTTATCTCCACCACTTAGAGCTGTTTATCCTCAGTTAAAATGCCTGTAACTGATAATAGAATCCACAGTGATGTAATTGTAGTCACTGGCCACAAAGAGGCACTGGCAATTCAATGAAAAAAAAAACCCACATCAAAAAACAGGTAATTGGAAGAAGCAGATGATTTCTGTGTAAAGGTCAGAGGGGGTAACCAGTCTATCTCATACCCACAAGCATGAGGAAAAGACATGTCTGGGTTACCATCTGACTGTCATACATTGCCACATTAAAAGGAAGGGACAAGACTTTTTTAGGGGTTTCAAAAAATAGTATCAATGTATAATAGCATGTAACAGCTCTCAAGGCAGTGATCTAAGGAAGAGGAAGGAGATGTGAAGGACTTTGAGGATGGCATCAAAGAGTCATTCATAACCTGACAACTTTTTAATGTTTGGTAACAGCTCACCCTGGAACTGATTCTGAGAATGTTGATTCTGTATCTCTTGGTATCAACTTTCTGACAACATACAACATGTACCTCAGGTTAAACTCAGAAAGAATTAGTTTCTTAAAATCTATTTTAAGTCATTGAGAATACCAAACCTTTAGAGTCACACAATTATACCTACCAATACATAGACAATAATGTCTAGATTTTTTTTTTAAAAAGGAAGACAAGAGTGCTTGTTTCACCATGCAATGTGCTCCAATGTAAGATTTTTGAAAAACAATTTAGTAATTATATTTTGTTTTTACATAATCTTTATTTATGGATATATCTTTTCCCTTCTCCCACCCTGGGTGCCATCTCTTGCAACAAAGACAAAAAAAATAGTAATAATGGGAAAGAAAAACAGTGCAGAAAAACTAACCAGGGAGGCTAGGTGGTGCAGTGAATAGAGTACCGGCCCTGGAGTCAGGAGGACCTGAGTTCAAATCTGGCCTCAGACACTTAACACAAAAACTAGCTTTGTGACCTTGGGCAAGTCACTTAACCCCAATTGCCCTCCAAAAAGCAAAAAAAAGAAAAAAGAAAAAAAAGAAAAACTAACCAACACATCAACCAAGTCAGACCATATATGTAATATGTCCCATACTCATAATCCCTCACCTTTGCAAAGAAAGAAGAGAGGTTCATTTTCTCATGTCTTCTTTGGGGCCAAGCCTTACTATTATACTTATAAATGGCTTAGTCTGAATGTGGATTTTTGAAAATTATATTTTATTGTAAAAAATCACCCAAAATCCATCTTTTCTTCCTTCTACCTGTGAAATATTTAGAGTCATGTTTCCACACAGGTGCAGGGAAGTGAGTCTTCTCATTTTAAAGACCTAGACATTTTTGGCAAAACAGTTCTGGTTAGGGGACTTTTTGCAGGAACACCTTTTAGTGGTTAGGGGACTTTTTGCAAAAACAATGGGGGAAAACCAGTCTTGACTAGGTCTGTGACTAAGATAGGGTAAGTAGTAAGTAAGTAAGTAAGCCTGATCAGTCAGGCTCTCAGCAGACATGCTTAATTGCCTCACAAATATTATCCTCTCCTTCCATGGGAGGAGCTAGGGCTCATTTTAATGCACATGTGATGTATGTGAACATATTTGGAGGGACGGGGGATCACGAGAAGGGGGAACATGAAGTAGGAAGTTGTACACCTCAAGATACTCAACCAATGAGGAAATGAGGGCGGGGACTTCGAGTTTCAGGGACAAGGGGATTTAAACTGCCTAGCTTTCATCTCAGGTGTGTGTTTTGAATAGGCAGCACACCCAATCCTTGCAAGAATTGTAGAATAAATAAGCTTGCCTCTTCTACCTCGTGAATCTTTGTCTTTCCTTAGAATTTTTATAAATAACATACCCTAGCCACCCCTCTTCTACCATTGGGAATGAAAGAGAAGCAAAGTCCCTGTTACAAAGATGTGGAGTCAAGAAAAACTGATTTCTGTATTAGCTATATCATATACTTATATATGTCTATATATATGTATGTGTGTATATGTGTGTATACATATACATATACATATACATATACATATACATTCTTCACTCTGAGTCTTTCACCTATCATATCAGGAGGTATGTACCACATTTCTTCATCAGTCTTCTGGAAATATGATTTGTCATCACACTAATCAGAGTTTCTAATTTTTTTCAGTTATTTGTCTTTACCATATCATTGTCATTGCACAAATTGTTCTCCTGGTTCTGCTTACTCCACTCTCCATCAATTCATACATAGCTTTCCAGGTTTTTTAAGCCATCCCCTTCATTTTTTTTCATAGAACAATAGTATTCCATCACATTTACAACTTATTCAGCTATTTCCCAATTTCTGGGCACCTTCTCAGATTCCACCTGAAAACATTGCCCTGAAAAAGCGTTACAAGTTTCTACATCCTTAGAGTTTGTTTTGCTTAGGACTAATCTCTCCCTTAACCAATCCTCCCTAATTCTCCTTTTCCCCTTCTTCTCTTTCCCTCCTATTTCCCTGTTGAGTGAAATATATTTCTGTACTCAACTCGTGGGTGTGTGTGTGTGTGTGTGTGTGTGTGTGTGTGTGTGTGTGTGTGTGTGTGTGTTCTTCCCTTCTTTGCCAGTTCAGATGAGAATGAGGTTCAAGCTTCCTTCTTCTCCCCCACCCCCTGCCCTGCTATGGTCCCCTTCCCTTCTCTTTTCATTTTTCTCTTAAGATAATCAAGACATAATAAAACTATTCCAAGACCTTGTCAAATTAGATTCCCTCTATAACCCCTGAAGGTGATACGGTTCAGGAACAAATGTATCATTTTCCAATATTTGAATGTAAACAGCTTATCTTTGTTTAGTCCTTTTTCATTGCTTGGGTTTGACTTTTTATGTTTTTCTTAACACCTGTGTTTGAACTTCAAAAATTTCCACATAGCACAGGAATGCTTGAAAGTCCTCAATTTTATTGAAGATCTATCCTGCCCCAGAGGATTATAACCACTTTTCTTGGCTGTAAGTTTATATTCTTTGCTTTCTGGATTATAATATTCCAAACCCCCCATTCTTCTGTGTAGTGTCTGCTAATTCGTGTGCAATCCTAACCTTAGCACTTCAGTATGTGAATTCTTTCTTTCTGGCTGTTTATGGTATTTTTTCTTCAACCTGGAAACTCTGGGCTTTTGCTATCATGTTCCTGGGAATTTTCATTTTGGGTTTTCTTTGAGGAGGCAACCAGTGTATTCTGCCTCTTTGTACTTTGCCCTATGATTCTAAGAGGTCTGGGAAGATTTATTTTAAGATTTCATGCAATACTATGTTTAGGCTCCTTTGTTTTTTATTTTGGAATTCACGGAGTTCAATGATTCTGAAATTTTTTCTTCTCAAACTATTTTCATATCTGTTTTTTTTTCTTTTGACTTTGTTTCAATGTTTCTTGTTGTCTCATGCAGTCATTGGTTTCTATCTGGTCCATTCTAATATTCAAGGAGGTTGTTCCTTGGGCAAGGTTTTACACTTCTTGTACCAAACCATTAATTTCCTTTTCAGTTCTTTCTTCCAGAACTCTCATTCCTTTTCCAATTTTTTCTTCTAGTACTATCATTCCCTTGATAGAAAACTTTTAAAACTTTTCAAAAAAATTCTTGCTTCATCTTTTCCATGAATTCTATGCCTAAGCTATGTTTTCCTTTGAGGCTTTGCTTGTAGAAATTTTGGAGTTGTTTTCTTCTTCTGGGTTTTTGTCTTTAATGTCCTGGTCAGCTTTTAATGTCAGAATTTCTTGTTTGTTCATTCTTCTAGCTTACCTTTGGACTTTGGACTCGATTTTAGGGACAGGCTCTGTGTACTTCTGGAGGGAATGTCTGAGCTAGTCCTGCTGCTTCTTTCTTAAGGCATTCAGCATTGTGTTATTCCAGGATTTCAGGGATAGCTCAGAATGGGGCCCTGAAAGCTTTCAGTTATGGTGGATGAAAGATGAAATAGCGGAGGAAACAAAGGTTCAAACTTCTGAGCATATTGATTTATTAAGTAATACATGTTAATTGCATGACAAATCTGGATTAGGCACTGGACTTTGGCACTGAGCCCCCACCGGGGTAGATAGATTTTTATATATTAAAAAAAATCAAATAAGACCAGTTAATTAAAAGTAAACCATTAACAGGATACAAACTAGGATATAGAATTAGGTAGTCTGATCTCTAATTGGAGGTAAAATAAAGGACCTTCAAATTTGGGAGGGGGAGTGCAACAGGTGCGATTCCCTGGAATCAGGAAAAGAGGTGTCCCACTCTCCCCAAGTGTCTATAGTCAATCAAAGGAACATGCAAACAAAAACTGATTGAACAGTACAAGACCAGTTTTCAAATAAGACAGATGGATTGCTTGAGATGTACAATTGTGAGAAAACTCCTTGCATTCATCTTCCAGGGCTAACTGAGTTTCTAGTCATCATAACTTGGGTCCTTAGGGCTCTCTAAGCAACAGGTAGAGGTGGTCCAGCTTCTCAGTCACACAGGGCTAGTTCAATCAATGCAATTTTCTCACAATCCCCATAGTTGAATAAAGCTTTCTCACATTCAGAAGTTGAACTAGACCCATAGTGGAATAAAAAGGGGACTGACTGAGCTAGTTCCAGAACTGAGTCCCAAGATGGAGTTCACTCAATTCCCACTATTCGCTCACATTACTCAGAAAGTTGTCTAAAACAAGAAGTCTGGCTTACCTCCTCCAACTCATGTAAAAAGTGACTCTGAATAAACTTTGGAGCTACAGAACCCACAAAATGACACAGAGAAGCTAACCTCCCACTGAGGACAGCCCGGCAGGCCAGCAGGAATCGGCCAGCCCAGCAATTTCTGGGAGCTGAGCCCAGCCTGTCGAGAGCCAGAGGTTTTAGCCCCAGGGTGGGCCTGACCAACCACTGGCTGGAGGGACTCCAGATCACCAGCAGCTGTGGTGGTCCAGAATTAACAACACATAGATACTAAGGACAAAGTGAGAGGTCAGTGTAGTATGGACTTTGGGATCCAGTAGATGGGAGTGAGTAGGCCTCTTCCCCAGGGGAGAGAAGCCGTTGAGGAGCCTTGGCAGTGCAGCAGCCTCCACATGGCAACTTCAGCTCCTGGCCTGTAGACTGTGGGGGGACCAAGTGACCAGTCTGAGGGGTAATTGCTTTTTCTTTAACCTGCTTGGATCTAGAATGAGGTCTAGGGTGGAGGTCCTGGGGTGTGTGACCAGCTTGCCAGAACGTGTGGAGACTTCAGAGAGGGAACCCAACAAATACCTCCAGCAGCTGAGCAAACCTCAGTGTTTGGGATGGAAACTCCCCTGTCTGGTAGCAGAGTCCTACTGTGGCAAAAAGCCCAGGGGTCAAGTGACTGAGTGGTGACATGACCAGGCAAAGGAAACAAAGCAAACAGAAGAATCCAACATTAGACTCCTATTTGGGGGACAAAAAAGGATTAAAGCATGGAACAGGAGGAAGGCAGTGAAGTCAGAACTCCTGTACCAAAAGCTTCAAAGAAAAATATGAGCTGGTTACAGGCCATAGAGGACCTTAAGAAGCAGATAAGAGAAGTGGAGGAAAAAATGGGAAGAGAAATGAGAAGGATGCAAGAAAAGTATGAAATTAGAGTCAACAGCCTGACTGAGGAAAATAACACCTAAAAAACAGACTAATTCAAATGGCAAAAGAGGCTCAAAAATGCAACAAGGAGAAGAATGCCTTAAAAAGCCAAATTTGCCGGATGGAAAAAGAATCTCAAAAGCTCACTGAGGAGAATCATTCCTTCAGAATTAGATTGGAGCACATGGAAGCTAGTGACTTTATGAGAAATCAAGATGCTGTTAAACAGGTCCAAACAAATGAAAGAATAGAAGGCAATATGAAATATCTAATGGGTAAAACCACTGACCAGGAAAATAGATTAAATAAATTATTGGACTACCTGAAAGCCATGATCAAAGAAAGAACCTAGAAATCATCCTCCAAGAAATTCTCAAGGAAAACTGCCCTGATGTTTTAGACCCAGAGGGCAAAATAGAGGTTGAAAGAATCCATAGACCACCTCCTGAAAAAGATCACAAAACAAAAACTCCTTGGAATATTATAGCCAGGTTCTGGAATTCCCATATCAAGGAGAGAATATTACAAGCAGCCAAGAAGAAACAATTTGAATATTGTGGAAACACAATTAGGATAACTCAGGATCTGGCAGCTTCTACACTGAGGGACCAAAGGTCTTGGAATGTGATATTCCGGAGGTCAAAGGAGCTGGGATTAAAACCAAGAATCACCTACCCAGCAAAACTGAATATCCTATTTCAGGGGAAAATATGGTCATTCAGTGGAATAGAGGACTTTCAAGTATTCTTGATGAAAAAAACAGAGTTGAATAGAAATTTTGACATTCAGATACAAGAAGCAAGGGAAGCATGAGAAGTTAAACAGGGAAAAGAAATCATAAGGAACTTATCAAAGTTGAACTATTTACATTGCTACATGGAAAAATGATAATTGTAACTGATGAAACTCTTCTCAGTATGAAAATAGTTGAAGGGAATATAAATATATACATATATATGTCTATATTGGAGGGTATATGAGTGTATGAATACATATGTGAATATGTGTATATATGTTTACAGGTAAACATAGAGGGCACAGGACCAATTTAATAGGAAGGGGGGGGATACTTAAAAGGTGAAATGAAGATGTTAAAGAGGAATATAATGAGAGGAGATGGGGAGAGACAGAATGGGGTAAACTATTTCATATAGAAGAGTCAAGGAAAATGGTTATAATGGAGGGGAAGAATAGGAAGGCAAAAGGGAATGGGTCAACCTTATTTTCACTGAATTTGGCTCAGGGAGGGAATAACATACACACTAAATAGGGTATCTCACCATACAGGAGATTAGGGGGGAAGGGAGTGAGAGGGGGGATGATGGAAGGGAGGGCAGGCTTGGGGGGAGGGAAGTTGGAAGCACCCACTTTTGAAAAGGGATGGGATCAATGTAGAGAATAGAACAAATGGGAAGTGGGATAGGAGGGAGGGAAATATAGTCAGTCTTTTACAATATATCTACTATGGTAATGATTTGCATTAGCTACACATGTACAACCTATACTGAATTGCTTATCTTCCCAGTAAGGGTGACAAGGGAAGAAGGGAATAAATCTGGAATTCAAAGTCTTAAAATCAAATGTTTATATATATACATACATATACATATATGTATATGTATATGTATATTATTAATATTATTTTACATGTAATTGGGAAATAAGATATACAGGCACTGGGGCATAGAGATCCATCATGCCCTATTGGAAAAATTGAAGGGAGTATGGGAGAGGATATGGGAGAGAGCAGATTGGAGGAGGGGATATCCTGTGGGACTGCTATTTTGGTGTGATGGGTAGGGGAAAAACAGGGAGAAAATTTGTAACTCAAAATCTGGCGGAAATGAATGATGTAAATCAGAAGTTAATAAAGCATTTGAAAAAAAAAAAGATGCCTCGTTATCCCCTCCCCCTCTCTCCACTCCCAAAACCGGGTTGAGCTCTGTAAGCTCCTGACCTGGGCTTGGGTCTGAGCAATAGTAGAAAGCTGCTGAACTCAGTCTCGATCAGCTGGAAACCTCTACTGGTTCAGGCAGAATTACAGGCTCCCATTTGATTTGGGATACCTGTACTACAGAGGTTATTCCTCCATAGACTTCAGCCTGAGAGATGAGGTCTGAGCCACACTCTGCTGTTTGCTTCTGTACTTGGTCCTCTCTCAATAACCACCTAGGACCTGTGACCACTCTGTACTCCAGAATACCACCCCTAGACACAGATCCTCTCTTTATTCTGCCTATCTATGACCTAGAATTGGGTAGCATGTGGCAGGTGACAGAGCTATCAGTTGGCACTTGTTTCCTTCATGGTGCTCCAGTATGGTTCTAGGACCTCCTTTTGCCCTGGTACCCAGCCTCTCTCTTGAACTGGAATGTTCTGCATGGCACTCCTGGCCAGACTTCTTCATTGTTTGTCTCTCTTCTTGTGACAATGTGGACCAGAAAAATTACTCACTTTGCCTTTTTCTTGGATTTCCCCATCGGAACTCCATCTAGAGTGCTTTCTAGGTCTATTTGAAGGAGTTTGGGATTTTTTTTTTTCTGGGTGAGTAAAGTGTGACTATATATCTTTCTTCTAATAATGAACCAACTTGAATCTACTTCCCTGAATATTGATTTATAAGCTAAATTTTCAAATAACTAAAGCATTAAGACTCACTTGTTTCACACTGGAATTTTTGATGCATCTTATTATATATGCATGGGAACATAGTTACATTTTGGTTTTCCAAACCAATAAGCAACATAGTATTGTCGACAATAGAGCTGAACCAGCTATCTACATATTCCTTACATTTTTTGAGGGTTTGTTATAATTTTTAACAAGTATGAAGTTAAAAAGAGGGATAAAAAGTGAAAATTACTATTTGAAGGGGCAAGGTAAGCCCCTCTATGAGGAATAAGATTATATAAACCAAGGCCCCAGCTCAATATGACCTTTCTATTACCCTGAGCTATTTGGGAACAGAGGATCCTGAGAACATGAGGGCTGCTCCTCTCCTGGGACCCTGGCCAGGTCCTTGAGAAGAGATATGATAACTGCCCAACTCCTGAAACCAGCCATTCCCAGGAGACATAGCTCTTGGAGGGGGCTTTGGAGGGATTGGCCTCTGTCCCAGGCCTCACACAAGATACGATGCTTGCTAAAAACACCTGTCAGTATGCTTTCTTTTTTCTCAGCACTACTTAAACTGTAAGATTCAGACTCCAAATTGGAATCTCACCCATGGAGGAGACATCTTGCCTGGAACCCTCCCATGCAGGACCCTGATGACTGTACCAGGGATTCCCCAGCTTGTATGGTCATGTGTTGGTGCTTCCCCAAAACAGTGATGCTTGTAAATGTACATATATATCCATTATTAATCATAGTTGCTCTTATTCTGCTATCTTTAAGCCTCTTACTCTGTTATCTTCAGTTTCCTTCTCACTTGCCTATATATACATATATACATATATTCTGAATAAATATTCTAAAGAAATTGCCTTGGGTCTTTCTTGGAGTGCTGAGCATTACATTTATGTGAATTCTGAACCTCCTTAATCAGACACCATTTGATGTTTTAAAATATTTTATATTTTTAAAATATAAAGTTATTTTTTCCTTTCACATTTTGTTTTCAGTTTTAACATTCTTTTAAGCAGATGAAATGTAACAGACTTGTCCTCAGAATGGGGGTGAGGGGAATGGGAAAGATGTATTCAGGTACCCAACAGGACCTATTTCTAAAAGATGGCAGGAAGAGGAAGATGGAGGAGACCCAAGACCAAGGGGAAGAGGTTTTACTGTAGAAGGGACATCTAATGTATGCAGATCTTTCTCCAACGATGAAGATGACAACCCATGCATGAATGCCTATATTATGAAACTTTTGCCCATGTCTTCAGTCCTCCACAGGAGGTCCACCCAATATGTTTTCCACTATTTAGATGTCTTGACATCTCATAGGCACCAGTGGAGCACATTGACTCTCTCACTCTTATTTATCCTTTGTCATTTATTTTTCGATGACATGTTTTATACAGATTCTCATGGACAAGTCTTTGTTTCTTTCTTTATTTTTTTGCTTTTTCTTGGAGGGCAATTGGGGTTAAGCGACTTGCCCAAGGTCACACAGCCAGTAAGTGTTAAATGTCTGAGGGTGGATTTGAACTCAGGTCCTGCTGACTCCAGGGCCAGTGCTCTATTCATTGTGCCACTTATCTGCCCTGAAGTCTTTGTTTCTAATGTTTATACCTTACTCTTTCTCATCATGCACCTGTCCATTGCCCTTTTGGTGATTCTTACCTTTAATTTTTCAGAAACTTGGATAGTCCATGACCCAGAGCCATGCAATATGCATTGGTGAATTATTAAATGGTTTTACTTTTCCAAATTACAAAGAAGTTTATCTATGGCCACTGTGCCAGACTCTACTGCTCTGAGTTAGATTTCTATAGTTCAAGGAAACTGAAGTCTAAAAAATATTTGTCAAATTAAGTCATGTTACACCACTTCTTCATTTTCATGAGATATTTTAGTGTGTATAGGAGTCTCTTAACAGATGGGTTGTCTTGGCCTGACAATGTAATTAATTTCGTGAAAGATTTTATTGAAGATTTTTCATCTCGAAGAAGAGGAAGTTTACAATGCTTACTTAGAATATAATGGAGATTCAGAGATCAGATATCACAGCACTTTAACCACTTTTTTGGTGGGAAGGGATGCCTTCCTTATTGGCTAGTTCCACCCTAGTAACAAGAATAACCTGTGATTGACAGCTGTCATTGAATGGGCTTATTAAACTGAAAATTTCATAGAACAAGGAAATGTGTTTTGAGCTTTCAGATGGAAAAATAGCAAACATTTCAGGGGCACATTGTCAACTAATTCATCTATCACAGTAAAAGGATAAGATTGAGTTTCTTTTTTTTTTTTTTTTTGCTTTCTGGAGGGCAATTGGGGTTAAGTGACTTGCCTAAGGTCACTTGGCTAGTTTTTGTGTTAAGTGTCTGAGGCTGGAGTGAGATTGAATTTCAATACAAAAGTAATTGCCACTTTTTTTTTTGTCCCCAGAAGAGCCCAGGATATTTCCTTGAAAAGAAATATAATTTATTTCACTCATCTTCCTATATGGGTTCAGTGTTTATGTAAGACATGTGTGTCTGTTGCCCAGGTAGGTTATGTGTATCCACATAGGTCTGCCTATGTGACATACAAGGAGGCATGGAGAGATATCTATAAATCTCCACCCACATCTCTCCAAGAGAGACTTTGATTCTGGCCACACTTCTCTCATTGGGGTGGGAAAGGGGAAGAGGAGGAATGTTATTGCACTATAATTATATGTATCTGCCCTCCTAAATATTGTTAGTCTAGGGAAATACTTTTTTACATTCAAATTGTGCTGATTGTTATCTCTTAACAGGGATATCGAAGCTATATTTCCAAGGTTTGACTCCTTTCCCACCAAATTCTAGTCCCATAAAGACCACACATATTGAATAACAAATAAACTCATTTATCCAAGACAGAGAACAAAAGAACTCTCCCACTAGGAGTGGGATATCTCAATTTAATCAGGAGAAAGAGTCCTGGATCACATCCAAAGAAAAATTCTCCAAAATCTCTAGTGTGGAGATATGAATATGATTGAGGTGCCGGTTATTTTACATGTCAGCTTCTTCCCAGAGTCTTTCACTCCTTCTAGGGACATCTCCCTGCCTCTGACACTCTACTGCCAGATACTCATATCTCATTACAGACAAGTTCATCCACTCTTGATTGGTGAAATTCCACAACCCCACCCTACCCTCCAGATTAAAACTGTGTAATATCCCAGGTTCTTCCAAGGCAAGAAGACTAAAAATCTCAGAAATCCACATGATTCTTCTGAAATCTCTTTCTGATCTTTAGGAACTGATCCAAAATACACAGCTACACATAAATTTGTAACAGATCCAATCTGCTTGGTTGCTAATTTCCCCCAACTCCATTCAACAGCATGTGAGTAGGAACGGAGGAAGACAGTCATTGGGAGAAATCCAGAATTAGGGTTTAGCAAGGTGTTGGCTTCAGTAGTATGAGAACAGAGGAGAGTATAGAGTTGAATTAGTTCATTATTGATTTGAGATCAAGAAGAGAGGTAAATAAGATTAGAGTTTGGGAGAGTAATGAAAGATGGAGGTTAGAGATATTGATGATAAAGAAGAAAAACAGGTTTGGAGAGGTAAGACATAGGGAGAGATGAGATAATAGGAGGCTATCATATGATAAAATGATTTCAGAGTCTTTGATTGTTGAGGCAGAACACTTTTAAGTGGTGAGTTTTGGTTCTTCACCATTCCTATCTCCCCAACTCCAGCTTTGGAAAATCAGATTATACAAGAAGCTAATTAATTCACTAACCCTAACTCAAGCTTCTTCAAATTTTAACCCTTATTCCCTTTGACTTCTGAACTCTTCTTAGTCTGAATGTCTAGTGAGTCTTTGCACTGCTTACAATCTCTAGATTCTTTCAAAGCTCTGTCCAAGCACCACCTCCCTCAAGAGACCACTCCTTATCTTTCCAGACACTATTGCCCTAGCCCTGGAAATTACTTTGCAAATATTTCATATTTAATTTTCTTTATACACGTTATTCACTCTGCCTGACCAGTAATAGAATGGAATCCCCTTGAGGGCTCAATTTCATTTTTGTTTCTGTAGTTCTACTGTCCAAAAAAGTGCCTGAAACAGACAATTTAAAATATTTGTTGAATTAAAGCATGGGAGCAGTTTCTAAAAAAATAAAACAAAACACCATTGTGGACTTCTTCCTTCTGCTTAGACTGAAAACCATTACTCCTGAGGCTCTCTTTCTCTGTGAGATTTGGAGATATCCATACTGGGGATGAAGAGTTGGAGAAGGTGTCAGCTCTTGCCCCGCTTCCTTTCCCTTTTTGCTTCTGTTTCTTCCTTATTCTGGGCTGGATCTGACTCAGTTCGATCTATTGGTATTTTAAACTCAATGCTGGAACAAAATGAGGGGCGGCTAGGTGGCGCAGTGAGTAAGAGTGCCGGCCTCGGAGTTGGGATGACCCGAGATCAGATCCGGCCTCAGAAAATGAGCACCCACACATAAATAATGACTAGCCATGTAACCTTGAGCAAGTTACTTAACCCCAATTGCTTTAAAAAAAATGTGGAACAAAATGAGACGTTCATAGGTCATTCAATATTTTTAAAAGGGGGTTTACTTAACCTAGCAGCAGAAAGATATTCAACAAAGATAGGTATTGAAAACACCACAAATTGATTCAACTGAAAGAAACTCTCTTAATTGAGTTGCCCCAGTGTGGTCCTGAGCCATCTAACCAAAAAGTGATTATCAGCACACTAATCCTTTAATCCCTTGAGCTAATCAAGTCTCAAGGATGGTTTCAATACTTTTTTTTTTTCCTTTGGAGGGGAAGAAGGCAAGGCAATTGTGGTTAAGTGACTTGTCCAAGGTCATGTAGCTAGTAAGTGTTAAGTATCTGAGGCTGGATTTGAACACAGGTCCTCCTGACTTCAGGGTTGGTGCTCTATTCACTGCACCACCTAGCTCCCCCAGTTTTAATACCTTTTAGGGAAAAATTAGCCCTATTTGCATAAGAGGAGGTGGGGTGGGTTAGCTCCTACAACACCTGCCATGTTCCCTTGAGAGTATACAATTAAGCCATCCCAAATCAAAGGCCCCAAGTCAAATACATTATCTTGTTGCCTCATCTCACTTCTACATGTAACTAATATGCTGTCCTTTATATATGTTGATATTACTGGCTCTACTATACATATATAGAGCATCCATTTTCTTTGCATCTTTTTCTCTCTTGCTGTCTCTCATGTGGCTCTGTTAGCCCCTTTATCGGAAGGCAAATAGGTAAAGAGATCTTTTTTCTTTTTTTTTTAGGATGGAAGGCAAGGCAATTGGGGTTAAATGACTTGCCCAAGGTCACACAGTTAGGAAGTATCAAGTATCTGAGGTCACATTTGAACTCAGGTCCTCCTGACTCCAGAGCTGGTGGGTGTTCTATTCACCACCCCACCTAGCTCCCTCAAGAGATCTTAAAATGTTAGTATCTATAATTAGGTTTTGGATAATCTATATATTTCAGTTGTAGATACTATCTCTGTTCTCTGCTATAGTTGACAATTTTGCAGACTATTTTTGAAACATTTGAGATGTTTAATGAAATTTGATGCAGTACAGCAGTCTGGCAATTGGGAATGCCCGGGCTCGTTTTATCCCTGACAGTATACTAGCTAAGTCACTATACAGGCAAGTCACTTAAACTTTGAGTATCCCATATAAAATTACAACTCATAGATGAGTTGTTGATTTGTTAACTGTGGAGCAAGTTTCCTATACCGATGAAATCTCAGAACTAAACCAAAAAATCCATTTGATTTTCACCTTAATAGCTAACAAAATGGCTTCTGCCAACCTCATATACTTTAACTTTTCTTCTGTATGGAAGATAGAATTGCTTTTCATATTTCTTCAAGATGAATGAAGCAAGCACTGTAATAAGATCATTATCTTAAACTGAGGGAATTTAGTGGCAGTTCTTGTACTCAAGATGAATCATTCACCTATACCCTGGAGCATATTTTAGAAGAAATCTTGGAACTCAAGTCATTTTTCTAGTATATTAAGCACAAGGGAGAGTTTGTTCAGCTGTAGGTAAGCCTTTCTTTTTGTTTAGTTTACCTTTATTCTTTAAAAACATCATTCCCTGTGGCCAAAGTGAACAATATCACTTCATAAATTGCTTTTGTCCTTCTTAAAACATTTAAAGTGGGCAAGTGGGTATTGTCTGAGCACAGAGAAGAACTTTTTGTCAACCAGTAAGCAATAATGAAAAGTAATTATACAGTGTCTATGGAAGAGACAATTATAAGTTGTTGCCCACCTCCATAAGAATCTTACTATCTAATTGGTAAGATAAATAATATTTACAGAAAAATAAAGGCTAAAAATAAAATAAAGTATAAGTGTCTGGAGAGCAGGAATGATTTTTTAATTTTATGTTTGTATCATCAGAGCCTAATGTTTTACATATGGGAGGCATTTAATTAATGTTTGTTGGATTGAATGGAGATTCAGAAAGGGAGAGAAGATTACAGACAAGTTATTCCTCTTTTAGAGGAATGAAAATCTATATTAAATCCATGTCCCTTAAACGTAAGTCTATATATAAGTTTGCAAGTCAAAATTGATTTAAAACAGTCTGGTATATTTTTTAAAATGAGATAATATTTTTATTCTTTTTTGCTTTTTGGAGGGCAACTGGGGTTAAGTGATTTGCCCAAAGTCACATGGCTAGTAAGTGTTAAGTGTGTGAGGCTGGATTTGAACCCAGGTCCTCCTGAAGAGATAATATTTTTAAAACACTTAGCATAGTGCCTGGCACATAGTGGGCATTTAATAAATGTTTGTTTCCTCCCCTTCCTCCTTTTCTTCCTTCTACCAATTATGGATTTAACTAACATGAGCATTTCAATATATAAAGAATACTATTCATGAAATGAATTTTGTTACATAACATTTTTTTTAAGTTTAGTGATTTAACAATTAACATTTTTTTTTAGGGACAGCTAGGTGGTGCAGTGAACGGAGCACTGGCCCTGGAGTCAGGAGGACCTGAGTCCAAATCCAGCCTCAGACATGTAACACAAAAACTAGCCATGTGGCCTTGGGCAAGTTGTTTCACTCCAATTGCCCTCCAAAAAGCAAATAATAATAATAATAATAAAAATAAAGAGATTTCTGAGTCAAATGAGTAACAAGATGGATGATTAGACATTTTCTCTGATTCCTATGCCCTCTTATACCTCTTCAAAACAGGAATTATGTACCAAGATAAAACAACTTAAGCTGATTGAGGACACCTAGAATCCAAAATGAGATAAAAAAACAAACCCAAACCCAGGAAGTGACGTTCACTGACCATGAGCTTACCCAGGACCCTTCCCCCACTTCCCATACAACTTGTAATAAGGCTGCACCAGCAGACCCAAGGACATTACAAAGGCTTATGACAAAGCCCACCTCCATACCATGCCCTGGTCTCCCTTCCCTCTTTCCAGTGCTGTGAAGATACCAGATTTAGGCAGTGGAAGTTTTCATGGCACTGTAACCAATGGCCATGCCACAGCAGTCCCTGAAGAGCAAAAAGCCTGCCAGAGACCATAACTTTTCAGCACCAACACTGCAAAGCTCTGAACTGCTAGTGTAAGGCCAAAGGATTAAGGAGCTGAGGGAGTCAACCAGGATGAGAGCATAGGACATAGTATGTGAGAGGTGCTATGCAGGACTCCACTAAATCTGAGGGAAGGAGTACAGAATCCAGTTCTGGCCATTCAAAAATCAGCTGGGGCAGAGATCTAGGTTGGTGAACTGTGAATTGCCCAGTGGAGGAAAAGGCTAAGAGAGTTTGAAATCCCGCTCCTAAGAAAACCACAATTAGGGCGGCAGTGAGTAGAGCGCCTGCCCTGGAGTCAGAAGGACCTGAGTTCGGATCCAGCCTCAGACACTTAATACACAAACAAAAACCCAGCCGTGTGACCTTGGGCAAGTTACTTAACCCCAGTTGCCCTTCAAAAAAAAAAAAAGAAAACCACAATTAGGGGGAGATGAATATATATATTTTTTTATTTTTAAGAATAGTATTTTCAGGGGTGGCTAGGTGGCACAGTGAATAGAGCACTGGACCTGGAGTCAGGAGGACCTGAGATCAAATCCAGCTTCAGACACTTAACACTTACCAGCCATGTGACCTTGGGCAAGTCACTTAACCCCAATTGCCCTGTCTTCCCCCCTCCAAAAAGCAAAACAACAACAACAAAGGGAATAGTATTTTATTTTTCTCAATTACATATCAAAATATTTTTAAGCATTTTGAGCTCCAAATTTATCTCTGTCCCTCCCTCCTGTCCCCTTCCTCCACTCCCCTTTCCTCTTCTGAAAATGGTGGGCAGTTTGATATAGTTTATATCTGTGCTGTCATGTAAAACATATTTCCATATTTGCCACAGTTGTGGAAGAAGAAACAGACAAAAAGAAAAAAAACATGAGAAAGAATAATGCAAATTTAAAAAATGATGCTTTGATCTGCATTCAAAGTTCATCAACTCTTTATCTGGATATGGATAACATTTTCCTTCATGAGTCCTTTGTACTTGTCTTGGAACATTGTGTTGCTGAGAAAAGCTGAGTCACTCGGAGTTTATCATCACGTGCGTGATGTTGCTGATACTGTGCACAATGTTTTCCTGGCTTTGCTCATTTCACTTTGCATCAATTTGCTCAAGTCTTTCCAGGTTTTTCTGAAATCTGCTTATTCATCATTTCTTATTACACAATAGTGTTCCATTATATTCATATTCCACAGCTTGTTCAACTATTCCCCAGTTGATAGGCATCCCCCCAATTTCCAATATTTTGCCACCACAAAAAGGGCTACTTTAAATATTATTTTGTACATGTAGGTCGTTTTCCCTTTTTTATAATCTCTTTGGGATACAAACCTAGTAGTGATATTGCTGGATCAAAGGGTATGCACAGTTTGATTGCCGTTTGGACATAGTTCCAAGTTGCTCTCCAAAATTGTTGTATCAGTTCACAACTCAACCAACAGTGCATTAGTGTCCTAATTTTCACACATCCTCTCCAACATTTGTCATTTTCCTTTTTTGTCATATTACCCAATCTGATTGGTGTGAGGTGGTATTTCAGAATTGTTTAAATTTGCATTCCTCTGTTCAAAAATTATTTAAAGCACTTCTTCATATGCCTATAGATATCTTTGATTTCTTCATCTGAAAACTGCCTGTTCACATCCTTTGGCCATTTATCAGTTGGGGAATGGCTTATATTCTCAGAAATTTGACTCCTCTATATATTTGAGAAATTAGTCCTTTATCAGATATACTTGCTACAAAGATTGTTTCCTAGCTTTCTGTTTTCTTTCTAATCTTGGTTGCATTGATTTTGTTTGTACAAAACTTTTTCTATTTAATATGATCACAATTATCTATTCTCCACTTTGTAATGCTCTCTATCTGGTTTGGTCATAAATTTTCCCCATCCCCATAGATCTGACATGTAGACTATTCCTTGTACATCTAATTTGATTCCTTCATTGTCTATGGTACCTTCTTGCAAGATGTAGTTTTCTTTCTTACCTCTTTTAATTAGGTCTATTTTTGCTTTTACTTCGTCTAAGGTCAGAATTGCTAACTCTGCTTTTTTTTTACTTTAGCTGAAGCATAATAGATTCTGCTCCAACCCTTACCTTTACTCTGTGTGTGCCTCTCTGCTTCAACTGTTTCTTGTAAGCAATATATTATAGGATTCTGGCTTTTGATCCACTCTACAATCTACTTCCATTTTATGGGAGGGTCTATCCCATTCACATTCACAGTTGTTATTATTACCTGTGTATTTCTCTCCATCCTATTCTTTCTCCTATTTGTCCTCTCTCTCCTTTCAGTTTTCCCACCTCACCAGTGTTTTGCTTTTGTCTACCAACTCCTCTGATCTGCTCTCCCTTCAGTCAGTCCCCACTCCCCTCCTTGATTTAACTCCTCCCCTCCTACTTTCCTGTTCGGTAAGATAGCTTTCTGTATTCAACTGATTGTGTTCATTATTCCCTCTTTGAGTCAATATTGACAACAGTAAGTGTAAAGCCAAGTACAAGCAGCTCTCCAGAGGACTGCTGCTGTGAATAGCTTTAAGGTTCTGATCACATAGTATAGTGAACTCTCTATTTATTCAGTAATAAAATTAAGACAAAACATTCACAGAAACCAAAGTACAGCATTCTCAATGTTATAATATAACAACTTATCACTAAAGTGACCACATAGTTTTGAACAAAAGATGTCATTCAGTAAATCTTTAACTCATTTTTTTTTAAAAAAGCAATTGGGGTTAAGTAACTTGCTCAAGGTTACACGGCTAGTCATTATTTATGCGTGGGTGCTCATTTTCTGAGGCCAGATCTGATCTCGGGTCATACCAACTCTGAGGCCAGCGCTCTTACTCACTGTGCCACCTAGCCGCCCCTTTAGGGCAATTGGGGTTAAGTAACTTGCCCAAGGTTACATGGCTAGGTTTTTTTTGTTTGTGTGGATTAAGTGTCGGAGGCCGGCTCCAAACTCAGGTCCTTCTGACTCCAGGGCCAGTGCTCTATTCACTTCGCCACCTAGCTGCCCCTAACTCAATCATTCTTAAGGAGCAATACTCCTTAAGTGACATAAAATACAAAGGTCAAAGTTTTCCACCCCTAAGTCACATTGTCTTAATCTCTCAATCAAAAAGTCTTCTTTCTTCTTGATTGGAGATTAGTTTCCAATCATCCTTAACTCAATTATCCTTAAGCGGTACAAGGTACAGAGTACAACGTTCTCTCACCCGTAGATCACAGTATATCATGATCTTCTCAGTCAGCACTAAGTACCCAGGAAAGGTCTTTTCATCTTGACTTGAGGTTGACTCTCAGATTCCATGGTTCCTCTTCCATGGTCCCAGGTTTTGCCTGAATTTAATCAACTGTCACCTGGATGCAAAGGTAGGCAGCTCTCAGCTCCTTGTCCAGCTCCTTGTCCAATTCCTCATCCAGTTTCCATTCCATATTGAAGCTCACAGTGTCCGGTCCACCTCAAGTCTTTCACAGTTTCTGTTTCTGGGAAGACAAAGCTTAACAGAGCCAAAACAATATTCTTACATATTGCCAGTACCATCATCAATTCACTATCTGCCTGTGAAATCAACACACACCCACAAACAAAGTCTGAGAACTCAACAAAAATCATCAGTATAGTCCCAGGGCTTCTGAAAACTTCCTCCAGGACTTCTGTAAACAGACCAGAAAATCCTCTTTCAAGGCTTCCAGTTAAGGTCCCAGGGCTTCTGTACAAAGTGTTACAAACACAAATCAACACAGACAGAACAGAGTGCCAGGATACCACAAGTTTTCTTCTTCTCAACTTTGGCCACCACAAATGTTCCCTTCTCACTTCTGCTCTCTTGCAGCTTGTGCTCAGCTTTTTATATGGTCATTAGCTCTTCCCTATTCTCCCACCTCTTACTCCTTTCTGTTCCTGTCTTTGGCAAGTCCCTCCAACTGTGGGTCTCATAAATCCTGTTTCTTAACAAAGACTTGATATAATCATGTGCAAGGTTCAGCTGAAACAAGCTGCTAAGTACTTGTTTGCTTGCTATTACAGTAAGATTCAAGCAATGTCTATCACTCACCCTCCCAACTTCCCCTCCACTGTAATAGGTCCTTTTCACCTTTTCATGTGAGATAATTTATTCTATTCTACCTCTTCCTTCCTTCTGCACCCATTGTATTCTGATTTCTCATCTCTTAATTTTTTTTTTATGTCACTCACTCAAATTCATCTTATACAGGTACCCTCTGTCTATGTATGTTCCTTCTATCTGTACTGTTAGTGATACAGTTTTTAAAAGTTATAAGTACCATCTTTCTATATATGGACATAAGCAGTTTAACTCTATCAGATCCCTTATGGTTTCTTTTTCCTTTTTACCTGTTTATGCTTCTTTTGGGTCTTGATATTGGAGGTTAAATTTTTGGTTTAATTCTGGTCTTCTCCTTATGAAGTTTGAAATCCTCCTATTTCATTGAATAATCATTTTTCCCCATGATGTATTATGCTCAGTTTTGCTGGATAAGTGATTCTTGGTTGGAGTCCTAGCTCCTTTGCCCTCCAGAATATCATGTTCCATGACCTCTGATCCTTTAATACTGCAGCTGCCAAGTACTGTGTGATCCTGATTGTGACTCTCTGATATTTGAATTGTTTCTTTCTGTACATTTGTAGTACTTTTCCCTTGACCTGATAGTTTGGAAATTTGGCTATAATGTTCCTTGGCCATAATGTTTTTATTTGGGATCTCTTTCCTGAGGTGATTGGTGGACTCTTTCAATGCCTATTTTGCCCCCTGATTCTAGGACATCAGAGCAGGTTTCCTTCATAATTTCCTGAAAGATGCTGTCTAGGTCCTCCTTTTGATTATGACTTTCAGGTAGTTCAGTGATTCTGCTACTGTCTCTCTTGGATCTATTTTCCCGGTCAGTTTTTTTCCCATAAGGTATTTTACATTTTCTTCCATTTTTTCATTCTTTTGAATTTGTTTGATTGATTCATGATGTCTCATAGAGTCATTAGCTTCCACTTGCTTGGTTTGACCAGATCAGCAATTTTCAAACTTTTTGGTCTCAATTAATCAGCATTTATTTAATGCTTACTAAATGGCAGGTACTGTGCTAAGCTCTGGGGATGTAAAAGAGGCAAAAAACAGTTCTTGCCCTCAAGTAGTTTACAATCAGGACCTCTGTACACTCAAAAAAATTTGAGGACCACCAAAGAACTTTTGTTCATGTGGGTTAAATCCAGATTTATGTTGGTAAATGTTTAACAATAGGCTGGGGTGGGAGGTAGGGAAACACACACAACACACTTTTAAATTTAATCTACATTATTAATGTATTCTCCTTTACTTTCTTAAGTCTATGTAATAAACAAAACAATAAATCAAACCCCTATTTTGTCACCTTTTCTGGTTTCTAAATGCTCACACTGAAAATTTGATAACTTGTCTCTCCCAAGGTTCAAGCTGGTTCCAACACACTCCTGGTTATATCTATTGATACTTACCTTATTATAAATTAAAATTCTTTAGCTATGACTCTAGAGACGCTCTAAAAGGTCTCTGGTGACCCCCAACCAAACTGTGAGAACCACTGGACTCATGATCTCTAGGAGTCCCTTCCATTTCTAAATCTTATGATCCAGAGGTCCTTGTCTCTCCCCATGCAGCATATTCTACAACCTGATGACTCCCTGCTACAACCGAATTTGTCTTACAAATTTAATCTGAGGGTTATCCCAGACACATTTTATGAAATTGCCCTTCTTTTATCGAATTTCTCTATGCTCCTGTCATTTGTTCCAGGTTAAGTAAAATCCATGAAAAGAATCAATGATTTCCTTTCAGTCTATTCTCTATGAGTTCATTGAAAATTTTCTTTTAGTATCAGAAAATATGGGGGGTTTTTTTGTTTGTTTCTCATTTGACTATAAAACTGAAAAATTTCCCCATATACACTAAGGTTTTAATTGATTAAGTCCCTCCTTTCAAATGGAATTTGCAATCTTTTAAGGGGATATGATACAAACACAAGATAACTGTACTACATTATATTTACTGAAAATGTGTTCAAGAAAAGGAAAAAAAGGTCTGAGGCAGGCTGTTACCAATCTGGGAGCTCAGAGAAAGTTTTTTTTCTAAAATAAGTTTTTATTGCTATTTTATTTTTCTTATATCACCATAGTTATCCCATATATCCCTTCTCCTCTTCTTTCCAAAGAGCCATCCTATATGACAAATAGCATTTTTTTAGAGAAAAAAAAGTCAGCATAACTGATCAATACATTGAAAAAGTCCAAAATATGTTCAATGTGTAACTCTTGTGGATGTTCTACTTCCACAAAGGAATCTTACATGTCTTCATTTGAGTTCTCTTTGATCTTTATAATTTCATTATAGTTACTTTTGATTTCTTGGTGTGTCATTATTCTTTCCATTTCCTTTGCAGTTATATAGATTTTCCCATGCTTCTCTGTATTCATCAGATACATAATTTATAACACAGTAATATTCCATTGCACTTGTGTGCCACAATTGCTTTAGCAGTTCCACAATCAATGGGCATTTACATTCTTTCTAATTCTTTGCTATCACAAAAAGTGCTGTTATAAGTATTTGGGGGCGGGGCAGAGCCAAGATGGCGGAAAGGAAGCAGTAACCTCGCTGAGCTCCTCAGTCACTAAGTCTCAAAGGGTAAATCTGAGCGGATTCCGGAGTGACAGAGCCCACTGGAAGACGAAGTGTGGCAGAGTCCAGCCTAGGAGGTTGCCCAGTGTGTCCGCACAGGTCGAGCGCAGAGCGCGTGGGGTCTGCACAGCTCAGACCTAAGAGCAGGCAAGCAGACTACACCAGAGAGAGCAAAAGCCCCAGCCTGCAGACTTACCAGGGACGAATCGCAGTCATCTCGCAGAGGGAACGGATCATTGGAGCCAGGTAGGAGAGTAGGGCCCCGGTGGAGAGAGTGGCTTCTCAGGCTGCATTCAGCCCCCAGCCTGGAAGTTTAGAAACTGCCTGCCTGTATAATACAGGGGCTGGAATGGCAAAGTAAATTCTAGCTGCTCCGATCCTCCCATCCCTCCTTCATGAAGCAGAAAACCCAAAGTCTCCCACCCAGATTGAAATCCCAAGTTAATGGAAATAGCCTCAGGCTTGAGAATCTCCTAGAAGGGGTGTAACTGAGTTAGCCAGGAGTCTGAAGAGAAGAGAGGGAGGGGACCCAACAAGCCCCACCTCTCCTCACCAACAAAAGCCTACTTATAGCCCAGGAGTATAGAGGCAGAAATCTGAAGTGGTCAGACTCATCCCCACCTACACATCTACATTCCTCACTGACTTCCCTGGCTTAGCCATAAACTAGCCACCCAGAGGTATTCAAAGTCAAGGATCAGGCCCCAAACTCATAGCCTGAGACACTAAGAAACAGGATGTCACAATGGGAAGGAAGGAAGCTGAAAAGGAGAAGGGGAAGGCAAGAAAGTCTATTTGAGCATACTATGCAGGGCAAGAACAACAAAACACACAGGACAATATAGACTCTCTGCCCACACCAGAGACCACAGAAGGAAACATGATCTGGTCTCAAGCCCAAATAGCATTCCTGGAGGAGCTTAAGAAAAATTTTAAAGACCAAATCAGGGAGGTAGTGACCAACTTGGAA
This sequence comes from Gymnobelideus leadbeateri, assembly GCA_011680675.1. Lineage (NCBI taxonomy): Eukaryota > Metazoa > Chordata > Mammalia > Diprotodontia > Petauridae > Gymnobelideus > Gymnobelideus leadbeateri. Next base: position 175,474 of record WOXC01011130.1, on the reverse strand, counting down.
AAAGAAAATACCTCCCTAAAAAAGGAACTTCAAAAACTAACTGAAGACCATAATTCACTAAAAATTAGATACAATCAAAGTGAAACTCAGAACTCTATGATGCAGCAGGAGTCAATCAAAAAAAAACAAAACGATCGAAAAATTGGAAGAAAAAGTAAAATATCTCACTGGAAAAATAACTGACCTAGAGAACAGATCCAGGAGAGACAACCTAAGAATTATTGGTCTACCAGAAAGCCATGATGAGAAAAGCAGTCTAGACAACATCCTCCAAGAAATTGTCAAAGAAAACTGTCCTGAGGTCCTGGAATCAGAAGATAAAATAGCTATTGATAGAATTCACTGGACTCCTCCTGAAAGAGATCCCAAAATGAAAACTCCAAGAAATATAGTAGCCAAATTCCAGAATTATAAGATTAAAGAAAAAATTCTACAAGCAGCCAAAAAGAAACAATTCAAAGATCGAGGAACTACAGTTAGGATCACACAGGACCTAGCAGCTTCTACATTAAAAGAGCGGAGGGACTGGAATTTGATATTTCGTAGGGCAAGAGAGCTAGGACTACAACCAAGGATTAACTACCCAGCAAAACAGAGCATAATCTTTCAGGCAAGGAGATGGACATTTAATGAAGTAAGGGACTTCCAGACTTTCCTAATGAAAAAGCCAGAGCTCAATGGAAAATTTGATCTCCAATTACAAGACTCCAGAAGGACATAAAAAGGTAAACAAGGGTAACAGAGACTCACACATGCAGAAGTGCACACACCCACACCCACAAACACATGCTCATTACTTGGGATGCAACAAGAGCAAAATGTTCACATCCCTCTATGTGGAGCTGATAACTGTCAATATTTGAAATCTTTATGATTATCATGACCTGCAAAAGGGTTATACTTAGAGGGTGTGGGTATGAATGCACTAACATGGAGTCTAAAAAAAAAATACTATTAAGGGGATCAATGGTACTGTAATGGGAAAAAGGAAAGGATGAGCTAGGAAAAGGTAAAATATGCCATCTGAAGAGGCATCAAAACACACTATAGAAGAAGGAAAGTAAGAGGGAGAGGAACATCATTTAAACACTATTCTCACTGGTTCTGGTTCAAAGAAGGATCAAATTAATCAGTGAAGTTTAAGAATCTAACGTGAATAGACACATAAATTCATTAAATAGAGGAATTGGAGGGAGGGAGAGGAGCACTGTTTGAAATTTACTCTCATTGGTTTGGAATCAAACAGGGAGTAATTTACTCTGATAAGTATAAAAATTTATTGTGTCCTATAGATAGTGGGAGGGTAGGGGGGGGTGAAAAGGAGGAGACTAAAGGGAGGGATTATAAGGGAGGGAAATAGTAGTAAGGGGAGAGGGTAGGTTAAGAAGGGGGTCACTGGGTGGGAACACTGAGGGAGGGGTCGGTCAAAAGGGAAAACTTCAAGGAGGGGAAGGGAGAAGGAATAAACAAAAACATAAACAGGGGAGGGAATAGGATGGAAGGGAAGAGACAGATAGTCATCATTACTGTGAGTGTGAATGGGATGAACTCTCCCATAAAACAGAGGCGGATAGCAGAATGGATTAAAAACCATAATCCTACAATATGCTCTCTTCAAGAAACACATTTGAAACAAAGGGATACCCACAGGGTAAAGGTAAAAGGTTGGAGTAAAATTTATTATGCCTCAGCTAAAGAAAAAAAAGCAGGGGTAGCAATACTTATCTCAGATAAAGCAAAAGCAAAAATAGATCTAATTAAAAGAGATAAGGAAGGAAACTATATCCTACTAAAAGGCACCACTGAGAATGAAGCAATATCACTACTTAATATATATGCACCAAGTGGTATAGCATCTAAATTCCTAGAGCAGAAGTTAAAGGAATTAGAGAAAGAAATAGACAGCAAAACTATACTAGTGGGGGACCTTAATCTTCCCCTCTCTGAACTCGATAAATCTAACCTCAAAATAAACAAGAAAGAAGTTAAGGAGGTGAATAGAATCTTAGAGAGACTAGATATGATGGATCCCTGGAGAAAACTGAATGGGGATAAAAAGGAATTTACTTTCTTCTCAGCAGTGCATGGTACATACTCAAAAATAGACCATGTACTAGGGCATAAAAACCTCACAATCCAGTGCAGAAAGGCAGAAATATTAAGCGTATCATTCTCAGATCATGATGCAATAAAAATTATATGCAATAAAGGGCCATGGAAAGATAGACTAAAAACTAATTGGAAACTAAACAATTTAATCCTAAAAAATTGGTGGGTCAAAGAAGAAATTATAGAAACAATCAATAATTTCATTCAAGAGAATGATAATAATGAAACAACATACCAAAATTTGTGGGATGCACTAAAGGCAGTTCTCAGGGAAGTTTTATATCCCTGAGTGCATACTTAATTAAAGCAGAGAGAAGGGAGGTCAATGAATTGGACATGCAATTGAAAAAGCTAGAAAAAGAACAAATTGAAAATCCCAATTTAGTACTAAATTAGAAATATTGAAAACCAAAGGTGAGATTAATAAAATTGAAATTAAGAAAAACCTGTTCGGATGTGTAAATACTTTAATAAGAGCTGGTTTTATGAAAAAATCAACAAAATTGATAGACCCTTAGTCAATATGATAAAAAAAAAAGAAAGAAGTAAGCCAAATTATGAGTATCAAAAATAAAAAGGGTGAATCTACCTCCAATGAAGAGGAAATCAAAAAAATAATGAGGAATTATTTTTCCCAATTGTATGCACATAAATATGACAATCTTAATGAAATGGATGAATATTTACAAAATCACAAATTGCCCAGATTAACTGAAGAGGAAGTGAATTACCTAAATAACCCCATCTCAGAAAAAGAAATCAAACAAGCCATCAATGAACTCCCTAGAAAAAAATCTCCAGGGCCAGATGGGTTCACTAGTGAATTCTATCAAACATTTAAAGAACAATTGATTCCAACACTCTACAAACTATTTGGGAAAATTAGTGAAGAAGGAGTCCTACCAAACTCTTTCTATGACACAAATATGGTACTGATTCCTAAATCAGGAAGAGATAAAACAGAGAAAGATAATTATAGACCAATCTCCCTCATGAATTTAGACGCAAAAATTCTAAACAAAATATTAGCCAAAAGACTCCAACAACTTATCACAAAAATAATACACCCTGATCAGGTAGGATTCATTCCAGGAATGCAAGGATGGTTTAATATTAGGAAAACCATCAGTATAATCGAGCATATCAACAACAAAACTAGCAAAAACCACATGATCATCTCAATAGATGCAGAAAAGGCTTTCGACAAAGTACAACATCCATTCCTATTAAAAACACTAGAAAGTATAAGTATTTGGGGGCATATGGGACTTTTTCTTAGGTTATATGGCCAGTAATGGAGTCTCTAGTTTGAAACTTTAATAACTTTACTTGCATAATTCCAAATTGCTTTCCAAAATAGTTGTACCACTTCACGTCCCCACCAATTATGTATTAGTGTGCCTATCATTCTACAATTCCTCAAATATTGACCGTTGCCATTTTTTTTGTTGGTTTTGCCAATCTGGAAGGTGTGAGACAAAATCTTGAAGTGATTTTGATTTGATTTCTCTTATTATTAATGACAGAGCATTTTTTTCATGTGGTCAAAAATACTTTATAGTTCTTTTGAGAAGTGTTTGTTCATATCCTTTGATTATATAGCGATTGGGGAGTAGCTGTCATGTATATTTATTAATTATTTATATATCTTGGATACCAGCCCCATATCAGAGAAATATGATATAAAGATTTTTTTCCTTTTTGATCCCTTCCCTTCTCCTATATACATTAATGTTGTCTGTGCAGACACTTTTCAGTTTCAAGTGATTAAGTTCTCTTTTGTAATTTCTTCTCTCTCGTTTACTTAAGAATATATTGCCTACCCAGACTTATGATAAGCATATAATTTGTTTTTCTTCTTATTTTTCTATAGTATGGTCTTTAATATTAAGGTTTAATATTCCCTTATACCACACTCCACCATGCATTCTAAGTTTAGAGTGTGGTGTAAGGTGTTGGTCTAAACCTAATTTTTGTCAGACTTTTTTCCTATTTCCCCAGTAGTTTATATCAAATAGGGAGTTTTTCCCTAGGTAATTTATGTTTTTAACTTTATCAAACACTATATTATGAGTTGTATTATTTCTGAATTCCAGTTATCTAGTCTATTCCATTGATCAGTTTTTCTATTCTTTAGCCAATACCAGGTGGTTTTGATGACTGCTGCTTTATAATATAGTTTGAGGGCTGGAAGTGCTATTCCTCCATTGTCCCTATTTCTTTTCATTATTTCTCTTGATAATCTAGATCTTTTGCTTTTCCAAATGAATTTTGTTACTATTTTACTAAGTTCTGTAAAGAATCTCCTTGGTAATTTAATTGGTATAGGTTCAAAAGTGTGAATTAATTTTGATAGTATTTATTACACAATCCACCTATAAGCACTGAATATTCCCCCAGTTATTTAAGCTGTGCTTTGTTTCTTTAAAGAGCACTTTGTAATTGAATCTATCCAAATCATTTATGTGCTTTGGGAAGTTGATTCCAAGACATTTTCAGAGGAAGCTTCATGGAGAAGGAAGCATTTGACTCAACTTTTAAAGGACTAGTAGGAATTAAATGGGTAAAGATTTGTAGAAAGATATTTTAGAGGTTGCTAGGTAATGCAGTGGATAGCATGCTGGGCCTACAGTCAGGAAGACTCACTCATCTTCCTGAGTTCAAATCTGAATTTAGACACTACCAGTGACTCTGGGCAAGTCACTTAGCCCTGTTTCAGTTTCCTCATCTGAGTTGGAGAAGGAAATGGCAAGCCATTCCAGTATCTTTGCCAAGAAAACCAGACACAAAGGGGTCACAAAGAGTCAGACACAACTGAAATAAGAACAAAATTCTAGGCATAAGGAACAGTGGAAAAAAAGGACAGAGACAGAAGATCTCAGTACGTGTTTAGAAGAGCAGAAAGTTTGGGAGGAATATTCATAGAGTGTAAGGCAAGAACAGAAAGATAGTGTGCTGCCAGATTGTGAAAAGTCCTGAATACCAGGTAAAGGGGTTTGAATCTTATTTAGTAGGCCCTGAAGATTTTAGAGCAGAGGAGGAAAATTCCCAGGTCTACATGCAAGAGAGATTATTCCATCCAATACAGTTTTATTAGCATGTAGGTTTTGTCTGAAAAAATGGTAAGAATTACCCTTAATTCCTCTAGACCAGGGAACCTCTGGCAGAATTGATATTTCCCAAGGCTCACAATAATTAATCTGCTAGGGAACCTTTTAAAATTGGATTTTTACCTAGAACTTTTACCTATTAATCAAGTTGCCAGTGCGGTTTCTAGGCAGCATCTTGACTTTGCTCCTATGCCAGCTAGCAAAAATACCAGTTGAACTTGCTCTTCTCTTGGGAAATCCCATTGGTGTTGCTGAGTAAGTTTTGTTTCCCTACTATAAAATATATGTTACCTCCTATAAACTTTGCCTAATACTATTTGAATGGTTTCGGTTAATCTCTTCTCTATTTTTCCCAAGGTTACTATCCATCTCATTTGCTAAATCCAATGGACTTCAGTCTTCATCACACTTCACCACTCTAACCTTTTGACTCTATTGTCCACCCCCTCCTTTAGGTCATTTCCCTTTCCCTTGACTTGCATAAAATGGTTCTCTCTTAATTTTCCTCCTTCCTTTCTGACCATTCCTTTTCAGTCTCCTTTGCTAGATCATATCCTTCTCCTTTCCACCAACTCCTTTCCACCATCCCTCATGATTCTGTCCTGCCATGCATGAGGGCAGGGTTGGTTTCATTTTAGTCTTTCTATCCTCAATGCCTAGCACAATTTGAGATCTATGATCTCAATGAGGATCTGCAACTGTTGTATGAACACATAGTCTTAGAGAGATGCCAATCACTGAGAGATTAAGTGACTTGTTAAGAGTCACACAGCTTGTATGGATCAGTGGTGGGTGTTGAACTAGGTCTTCCTAAGTCCCAGATTGGCTCTCCACCCACATTATCTCACACTCTTTTATTAAGCACATATTAGGTGCTTAATAAATATTTATTAAATCAAATTAAATGTTTCATGTAGGACAAAATTGTAGCAGGAACTTTGATGGGGCAGCAAGGCAGCACACTGGATAGAGTGCTAGGCTTATATAGAGCACTGGCCTTGAAGTCTGGAAGATTCATCTTCATGAGTACAGATATGGCCTCAGACACATACTTGCTGTGTGAACCTGGGCAAGTCACTTAGCCCTGTTTGCTGTAGTTTCCTCACCTGTAAAACGTCCTGGAGAAGGAATGGCCAACCACTCTAGTATCTTTGCCAAGAAAACCACAAACGAGTCACAAAGAGTGAGATACGACTGAAAAACGACTGAACAACAATTGCATTGTAACTTCATTATCTTGTATAGATTTTTTGATACATTTCTCTATCAAAGGTACAGTGGCGTAGGGGAATAAATGCTGGACTTTAAGTCAGTGTCAATCTGAATTCGAATCCCAACTCTACCACTTAGTAGCTGTGTTATCATAAGGCAATCACTTGGCCTGGGTTTGTCATCTATGAAATTGCATTACACACTTCACAACATTGCTCTCAAGGCTTGGATCCTTAAAACACTAGAGCTAGTATGACTTGGTATCTTATTGACAGGCAACATTTTAGGACATACAATTAAAATTCAAGGGTTTATCTCACTTTGGCTATTACATTGTATTGGGACATAGAAAATTTGGTTAGTAGTGTTTATTAAATACTTACTACCTGCCATGTTCTGGGTGGGATCATTGAGAAGAGATGAGAGGAATGAGAAGGCTGCATAGCTCTCAAATTACTTACCATGGAGAAGGATGTGAATATGGGGATTGGTAGTATCAGCAGGGCCTTATATGGATTATAGGTGTCACCACGGGGAGGCCTTAGGTTCAAATTCTTTTTTTTTTGAAGGGGGAAGGCAAGGCAATTGGGGTTAAGTGACTTGCCCAAGGTCACACAGCTAGTTAAGTGTAAAGTGTCTGTGGTTGACATTTGAACTCAGGTCCTTTGGTGCCGGTGTTTTATCCACTATGCCACATAGCTGCCCCTCAGGTTCAAATTCTGAATGCATGGCATGGGGAAATTTAAACATAATAAATAAATATAATAAATAATAAATAAACCTTTATTTGTGTCCTATTGAAGGAGACATTAGAATACATTGATTATTGACCTACAGGTCTACTTTTCCATCTATATACATTTTTATAATCTCCATGAGCATGAGAGTATTTTCAATGAGTAGAGACTGAACAGACATTCACAAACAATATTATACAATAGCACACATTTTACCAACATATAATTGACTGAAAGGTTCAAAGAATAAATACAGAGAATACCACTATATTTATAACTTGTTGATCATTAAAAAGCATTTAATTTCATAGAGGCAGGTAGGTAGTACAGTGGATAAGTGCTATATTTGGAGTCAAGACGACCTGAATTCAAATCCAGCCTTAGATATGTACTAACAGTATGGCCTTGGGCAAGTCACTTAACCTCTGCCTTGGTTTTTCTCAACTGGAAATAGGGATCACAATAGCACCTATCTCTCAGGGTTGTTATGAGGACAAAATTAGATAATATATGTAAAGCACTCAGCACAGTGCCTGGAACATTTAAGTGCTATATACATGATAGCTATTCTTCTTATATTCTTTTTTTTTTTGAGGGGCAATTGGGGTTGAGGGACTTATCCAAGGTCACACAGCTAGTAAGTGGTAAGTGTCTGAGACCAGATTTGAACTCAGGTCCTCCTGACTCCAGGGCCAGTGCTCTATTCACTGTGCCACCTAGCTACCCCTTTCTTATATTCTTATTCTTAGAACAAAATACTTCAAAGTTCTCTTCCAACAAGAATGTGTCGCACATGTATATCAAAATTATTCAAGATTCCTTGACAGATATGATAGAACTAAATTTGACAACCATAAATAACTGGAGAACCATGAAATAAAGAAAGGTATGTTTGTTAATGGTATTTGTTACTTTGATGGAGGAGATCCAGAACAGGGTTCAAGTAGAAGAGGGATTCTCTACAGATGTTGAGGTACTCCAGGTGATCCTGTTTGCATATGACGTCATGATAGATGTATTAAGCCTCAGAATACTACAGAGCCTTGTGGAAACAATCTGCAGTTATTCAGAAGACTCTGGCCTAACTTTCTGCAAAGAAAAAGTCAAGCAGATAAAAAATATATAATTTTAATATTGTCAGTTATGACATGCAGATAAATGGATAACCTGTGGAGCTTGTCTGTCAGTATATATTTCATGGACAGACGGTAAAAAGGGACAATAAGTTGGACCTAGAATTAGACAGGAGAAGAGTGTCTGGATTGCCTTCAGAAAAATGTAAGATGCTTTTAATGACTCCAGACTTCTTCCAGAAACAAAGTGCCACCTTTTTAAAATAGAAATTTTATTTTATTCTCAGGTTTACATTCTTTCCCTCCTTGCCTCCACCTAGAAAGCAAGAAAAGAAAAACTCATTACAAATACATATAGTCAAGTAAAACAAATTTCTGCATTGGCCATGTCAAAAAAACATGCCTCAGTCTGAACTCTGATTCTATCACCTTTATCCCTGGAAAGCATTTTTATAATAAGTTCTTTGAAATTGTGTTTGGTTATTGTTATGATCAAACATCCTAAGTTGTTTGTCTTTACAATATTGTTGTTATATAAATTGTTCTCATGGTTCTGCTCATTTCACTTTGCAATTATTTCACATAACTCTTCTCAGGCTTTTCTGAAATCATACACTTCCATCATTTCTTATAATATAATGACATTACATCACATTTATATATCATAATTTGTTCAGATATTCCCCAACTGATGGATATATCCTCAGTTTTCAATTCTTGGCCATCACAAAAAAGAGTTACTATTAATATTTTTGTATATATGGATCCTTTTCCTCTTTCTTTGATTTCTTTGGGGTACAGACCTAATAATTATATCACTGGGTCAAAAGGTATGCACAGTTTAATAGCTTTGGGGGCATAACACCAAATTGCTTTCCAGAATGGCTAAGCCAGTTCATAGTTCCATTAACAGTGAATTAATGTACCTATTTTCCCCACAGCTTTACCAGCATCTGTCATTTTTCCTTTTTGTCAACTTTGAAAGATCCTTATTTTTAATAACAATAGTCTTTTGGTGTTGAATAGCATTGAGTCATAGAATATGCTAGTCTATGAAAAATTTTCAATGAATAGCACTCAGAGGATAATAGAGGAGCATCGGTGGGTGTGACCAGGCTGAAACACATGACAGAAGGAATTACAAAGGAGAAACAAAGTAAAGTAAAGGAGAGCAACAAGGAGATTTATGATCTTAAGATAAGGTGGGCTGATGGCATGGCAAAAGCAAGGGATGAACTGAGAACAACCTACATATGTGTTCTATGATATCTTCATGTGATCCGACCTTCAGGGTCAGGGGCGGCTGGGTCTTACCTGCCTCGGGCCTTCAGTGTACATCCGGTCATGAGCAACCACATTCCCCTAGAACAGAGTCACAGGCCAGGAGAGTCAAAGAGTAGCAAGACTTTATTCAGCAGCTTCTTTTGCAATTACATCCTAACTCTCATCCTGACTCCCAACCGTTTGAGCTTCCCTCCTCTTATCCCCCTTCAGGCCCTCTGTCCCCTCAGGCAGAAGTTGCCACATTGCCAAGTCTGAGCTAAACCCAAAGCAATAAGTCAGAAGGTCACGGAGCTCTCATCCTGGAACAGAGCTTATCTCATGGAAATCTGATTCTCCTCCACAGTGCTCGAGCAAAACATGAACCACAGCAAGGTCAGCATGTAATTTACACAAAGCATGATTCACTGTAGAGTCAGCCCGTTCTGGGTCTCATGCCTCCAGGGGAACTGCACGTATACCCCCAACATTCATGATGTCAAAAGAAAGTGATAAAGGCCTCTGGTACATTAGGTGAATTCTTCCCCTCCCCCCATTTAGTTCCCGCCCCCCAATTACATATAAACAAAAAATTGTTAACATTTTTAAATTTTTGAGTTTTTAAATTCTCTCTTCTCTCCCCACCCCCAAGACAGCAAAAAATCTGATATTATACAAATGCAGTCCTGTAAAGTATTTCTATACTATGTTGCAAAAGAAAATGAAAAGGAGGATGAGGAGGAGGAAGAAGAAAGGAAGAAAGAAAGAAAGAAAGAAAGAAAGAAAGAAAGAAAGAAAGAAAGAAAGAAAGAAAAGAAAGAAAGAGAGAAAGAAAGAGAAAGAAAGAAAGAAAGAAAGAAAGAAAGAAAGAAAGAAAGAAAGAAAGAAAGAAAGAAAGAAAGAAAGAAAGAAAAAGAAAGAAGGAAGGAAGGAGAAAAAGTATGCTTCAATCTGTTTTCAGACTTCATCGGTTCTTTCTCTGGAGATGGATAGCATTTTTCATCATGAGTTGGAATTGTCTTAAGACATTGTATTGCTATGTCATTCGCAGTTGATCATTATACAATGTTGCTATTACTGTGTACAGTGTTCTCCTGGTTCTGCTTACTTCACTCAGTATCAGTTCAAGTAAGTCTTTCCAGGTTTTTCTGAAAGCATTCTGTTCATTATTCTTATAGCACAACAATATTCCATCACAGTCACATACCACAACTTGTTCAGCTGTTCCCCAACTGATGGGCATCCTCTCAATTTCCAATTCTTTGTCACCACAACAAGAGGTCCTATAAATATGTTTGTACATGTGGGTCCTTTTCCCTTTTTATGATCTCTTTGAGATACAGACCTAGAAGTGGTATTGCTGGGTCAAAGGGTATTCACAGTTTTATAGCCCTTTGGGCATAGTTCCAGATTGCTCTCCAGAATAGTTGGATCAGTTCACAACCCCACCAACAATGCATTAGTGCGCCTATTTTTCTACATTCCCTCCAACATTTAGCATTTTCCTTTTCTGTTGTATAAGCCAATCTAATACGTGTGAGGTGGTAACTCAGAAATTTGCAATTCTCTAATCAAAAGTGATTTAAAACATATTTTAATATGACCATAGACAGTTTTGATTTTTTCTTCTCAAAACTGTTCATGTCCTTTGATCATTTATCAATTGGGGAATGGCTTATTCTTATAAATTTGGCTCAGTTCTCTATATATTTGAGAAATGAGGCCTTTATCAGAGAAACTTGCTGTAACTTTCCCCCCCAGTTTTCTGCTTTTCTACTAATCTTGGTTGCATTAGTTTTGTTTGTGCAAAACCTTTTTTTTTTTTTTGCTTTTTGGGGGACAATTGGGGTTAAGTGACTTGCCCAAGGTCACATGGCTAGTAAGTGTGTCAAGTGTCTGAGGCCAGATTTGAACTCAGGTCCTCCTGACTCCAGGGCCTCTGCTCTATTCACTGCACCACCTAACTGCCCCATGTACAAACCCTTTTTAATTTGATATAATAAAAATATCAATTTTATATCCTATAATAGCCTCTCTTATTTGATCATAAATTCTTCCCTTATTCATAAATCTGACAGGTAAAATATTCCATGCTTCCTCAATTTGCTTATGATATCTTTTATGTCTAGATCATTCTGACCTTATCTTAGTGTGAGATGTTGGTCTATAACTAGTTTCTGCCAAACTGTTTTCCAGTTTTCCCAGCAATTTTTGTCAAATAGTGATTTCTTATTACAAAATCTTGTATCTTTGGGTTTGTCAAAGACTAGATTACTATGGTTATTTACTACTGTTTATTGTATAATCTATTCCACTGATCCACCACTCTATTTCTTAGCCAGCACCAGATTGTTTTAATGATTACAGCTTGTAAAACAGTTTGGTATTGAATTTTTTTCATTGAATTCCTTTGATAGCCTTGACCCTTTATTCTTCCAGATTAATTTTCTAGCTCTATAAAATAATTTTTGGTAGTTTGATTGGTATGGCACTGAATAAGTAAATTCATTTAGGTAGAATTATCATTTTTATTATATTGACTTGGCCTACTCATAAGCAATTAATATTTCTCCAGTTGTTTAGGTCTGATTTTATTTGTATGAAAAGCATTTTATAATCCTGTTTATGTTGTTCCTAGATTGACAATGGGTAAAGTCTTTTGGTGAATTTATGAGAGGATATGGATAAAAGTCCCACAGTGCACACAGTATAGACAGTCATAGATGGGTTATCTGTATTACTAGAAGAAATATCCACATTTCTTAAATCAAAGATCAAACCCTGTTTGAGTATTTGTGTATATTCTACTAATGGCTTGAATCAAGGCAGAACATTTCACTATAATTTGTGAATCTGCTACTCTTCCCTATTCCAATGGTATTTTTCTTGGCCATGATTCATAATAACAGATATTTTATACAGTGCTTACTATGTGCCAGGCACTGTGCTAAGTGCTTTACAATTATTACCACATGACAAAACCCTGTGAGGTAGGAGCTATTATTATCCCAATTTTATAGATGAGGAAACTAATGCAAACAGAAATTAAATGATTTGCTCAGGGTTTACATATCTAGTAAGTGTCGGAGACAGGGTCTTCCTGACCCTAGGTCAAGCTTTTTATCCACTGGGCCATCTGTGTATGTTACTTGCATAAATGTACAAAGCCTTAAGTTGTTATGTTGTCACCTGGGACGAATTAACTGAGAGTGAGAAGACTTCATTTTAGCATCATTTTGGGGTAGGAAGGGTAACTGGATGAGGAAGTAGACAGAGCACTGGGCTTGGAATCAGAAAGACTCCTCTTTCTGTGTTCAAATCTGGCCTCAGATATTTACTAGTTGTGTGACCCTGGGCAAGTCACTTAACCCTGTTTGCCTCAGTTTCCTCATCTATAAGATGAGCTGGAGAAGGAAATGTCAAATTACTCCTGTACCTTTGTCAAGAAAACCCCAAATAGGGTCATGAAGAGTTGGACACAAATGAAGCACAACAGACTAGGGAGAAAATAGAGCCCATGGTACAGGCAGTCAGTCTTTCAATAAATATTATTAAGTGCCTGCTATGTGCTGGGTACTCTGTGAAAATGTTGGGAGATACTACAAAAGGCAAAGGTTAATCCCTGCTCTCAAGCCCACTGTGTAATAGGGGGAGCCAATATGCAAATTATTTGACAGTGTGTCTAATTCTTCATATATAAGTTCAATGTCCGAATACTCCTCCCAAAGTCCTTTGTCTTTGTAGCACCTAGAACAGGGCTGTGTGCTCAATAAATGTCTGCTGAGTTGAGTTTAAGTATTTAAGACCACAAGGTGAGAAGCTATGATTAAGTAAGTGCCTTCACACCCATAAGTAGCAAAGTCCTTTCTTATAAAAAATAAAAATAAAAATAAAATATTTTTTTAAAATTGGGGGTGGGTAAAAAAAATTGGACTGCACTCCACATTTCACAAAACCATCTCTACAAGTAATTTTTAGCTTATATTTTATTCAAATAAAGTTTAGACTTTGTTACAGTTTTAATACACAGAATTCTTTTCTACAAGCAAATAGGGTAACAACCATACAGGCCATTGAGACTTTTGGGATCCTCTATATTTATTCATAAAATAATTGATAATTTTCATACTGATGCATAGAATATGAAAAATGCATGATTTATCACAAAATTTCTTGAAATGTGGGGTTGTGGGGGCTATTGCTGTTTATAACTGTTTTTCAACTACTGAGAGCTATTTTGCCTTTATTACTGCTACCCCAAATTACACAAATAAGACCTTACAAACAGCAGTAAAATTCATTTCTTCCTTTTGTGGAAAGTGAATTTCTGGGAGAAAATAACTGATTCTATCTTGTTCTGTAATAGCTATTTTCTTGTATATGGCCCCTGCATGAACTTCAAGACCAGCTGTAGCAGCTGGTTTTCTTCAGTGTCTTCTTTCCTTCTTTAATTGGAACAAAAAAGACTTAATTGGTAAAAAAAAAAAAAGGATTTCAGAGACTTTAACATGTCCCCCTCCCTTATCTAGTCTGACAGATGGCTGGTTCCCTTTATTTAGTGAGATAGCTACAGGAACAAGAAAACTCCATGTTCTATTTCCTGTAGCAAATGAAATACATTTTCCTTTAACAAAGGTTTTTTTCTCTGTATGGCCAGCTGTGTTGTAATAAGCAGTCATATTTTTTCTTTGTCTCGTTTTAATGTATAAATATTGCTTGTTGAATTGTGAGTTCAGCATTACCCATCAGCTGTTGGTGGGGCATACACTGAGTGTAATAAAACCTGTCTTCTGGAAATCTGTCCTTCCTTCCTTCCTTCTTTCCTTCCTTCCTTCCTTTTTTTTCTTCCTCCCTCCTTCCATCCCTCTCACTTTGGCCAGAGCAGGTACAGCAGTTAAGGAAAAGGTTATCACCAAAAAAAGAAGAAGATTCTAGAAGGAAGACCTTCTTGATCAATGAGTAAGCATTTGTCAAGCACCTTGTTACTCAATTATGTCTGACTCTTCATGATCCCATTGACCATACTGTCCAAAGGGTTTTCTTGGCAAAGATACTAGAGTGGTTTGCCATGTTTCTTCAGTGGATTAAAGCAGAGGTTGAATGACTTGCCCAGGGTCACACAGTTACTAAGTGTCTGAAACCAGATTTAAATTCTGTTTTTCCTGACTCCAGACCCAGCGCTCTGTCCATTGAGAAATCTAGCTGCCCTGTTAAGCATTTATTAAGTGCTTTATCTCATAGGATAAAGAGGAGACAACTTCCTTAAACTATCAAAGCCCTCTACAATCCTGTTTTGTGAAATTATATGGGTTAAAAGAGCTATTTTGTTTTAAGCCTTCCAGCAAGATGTGCTGAGACATCCATCACATAGCAAAAATGGCAAATATAGAACAAAATGGAGTTAGTTAACTCTTAACGGATCACTTTTAGCTCTTAAAAAATTCTTTCTGGGGCGTCTAGGTGGCATAGTGAATAGAGCATCGTTCTTGGAGTTAGGAAGACTTAAGTTCAAATCCGGCCTCAGACACTTAACACACAAAAAAACTAACCATGTGACCTTGGGCAAGTCACTTAACCCCAATTACCCTCCAAAAAGCAAAACAAAACAAAAAAATTCTTTCTTTCCATTTCTTGCCTTTCTCTCAAGCCAGAGCACTCTTTATGTATGCATAGCCAAAATATTAAAAAATCAGATTTTCAAGTTCAACTGTTTGTTTCAACGTAGCATCACCAGACAAGTCTATTAACTGTTCTTGCTCAAATGGACTAAAGCAAACTTATCGCATCTACTTAGGGCAAATAAGTTCCTTGTCCACTCTTATATCTAGGTCTTTCAATAAAATGAGAATTTCTTTTGTAGACTGGTCAAGCAATTAATAAGTAGTTTTTATTTCACTTCATTTTCAGCACAAGTTGTTTTTTTTTTAACTGAGTAACATACTGAAAACATTATTTTGCAAACCCGAAGTTGAACTGCTTTATAAATGGGTTCATCTTATTTTTCTAGATATGAGTATGAATTTGAAGATCTTGAATTGATTTTAGAGTACTAAATTGTTTTTAAAAGTCCACCAAATAATGCACATTTTTGGAATGATATTTTATTATAAAATGAATGTTTGATGTTTGTTATTATCTTTAAGAAAAATGGCAATTTCTTCTGTTGGTTAAAATACCCTTCAAAATACTCCGGCACAAGAAGGCCACTTCACTCCTCTGGAGTCTTGGCTATAAGAATCACCATCCCCTCAGTAGCAGGTGCAGGAAGCAACTTCCTTGAATTTCCCTCTAAAGATGTATGTAATCACACCTCCTACAGCCATGTGCTACTGATGCAAGAGGCAGTTGTCAATGGTCAGGGATGGAGAGAGGAATCGTTCACTATACTTTTTCAGGAGTGAGTCCTCAGGAGCTGAGTTATTCCTCCATCGCTGGCTCTGCCTTTACTCAGCAGGATTGATTCCCCTGTGTTTAAACGCAGATCTAGGACCAGGTCGTTATCTCTGTCAAGGCACAACCAAACTTCCCGACATTTTTGTATGTAAATGAACCATTAAAAATCTACTGCTCTTGAACAAATGTTTGACATTTTTAATTTCACTAGATTAGGGCACAAATTGTTCCAAGATTCCTTGATCCATCTTCCCCATCCCAACCTATTTTAGAAACTTGTAAGAAGGTTGGTAACCTTCAAGATGCTTTCTTTGTCTATCCAAGCAAGAGATCTTGGTTGAGTTTTTTAGGTTGCATGGAACTCTTTCTACTGAAAGTTTATTTTGTGGGACTAGACAATTACTCTGCTGTGAAAGATTATTTGCACTTGTGATATATCTGATTCCTTCTCAACAAAAGTAAAATTTAAGTTTATAATATGGAATATTTTCCAGAACTTTTACAAAGCTGTTCTGTTAAACTCTATTAATTTGTTAAAAGATGATTTTAGTTACATACCTGAATATCTGGATTAGTCAATGGAAGTAAAAATAAAAAATTTACATTAAGATCATCCCAAAAGGTATTATTTTCAGAATTATTGCCTACTTTATGCATCATTAATAGGAAGTTTGCAAAAGAGAGAAAAGGCTGTGGAAATTAGTTTGACCTTTAAAAATGGCACTATACCATGACAGTTTCATAGCTATATACGTCTAGTGTGTTCTCTGTTTCAGAAACCATATTATTTAAAAGCCCCTCTAAAAGCTGCACATGCCTACTGACTACAGCTGTGTCTGTCTGGAGCCAGCATAGTGTAGCTAATGGAATAGTGGACTTCTTGTTAGAAAGAGCTGAATTTAAATCCCATCTCTAATGCTTGCCAGCTGTGTGATTATGGGCAAATCACTTAACCTCAGTTTCCTCATCTATAAAATGGAGATAACAGGAAGGGAATACTTATTTAACACCCATTATGTCTCAGGCACTGTACTGAACACATTGTACAACTATTATCACCCTCAATTAACAGCTGAGTGATTTGCTCAAGTACATATGGCTAGTAAGTATCTAAGGCTGGATTTGGACCCAGGTTTTCCTCAGTCCAGGCTTTGAGCTCCATCCACAACACCACCAGCTGCCTGGTATAGATAACCTTGAGTTTCTACCTCACTGGGTTATTATATATTTAACATCAAACACTATTTAAATGTTGTTTATTTTTATGAAAAAAATTAATACCATCCTTCTGAGCTTCTGTGTTAGTCCCTAAAAACAAGAACAGTAAGCAACTGGAAGAATATGGTGCATTAAGATTTAAAAAATACTCTCTTCAGAACAATCTGTGAAGTATTATTTCAAATATTCTTGGTTGTTTTTTTGTTTTTGTTTTTTTTGAAGGGCAATTGGGGTTAAGTAACTTGCCCAAGGTCACACAGCTAGATTTTTGTTTGTGTGTACGTTAAGTGTCTGAGGCCATTTCCGAACTCAGGTCCTTCTGACTCCAGGGCCAACGCTCTACTCACTGTGCCTCCTAGCCGCCCCTATTTCAAGTATTCTTGTCCCCACTTATCAGATGAGAAGACTAAGACAGAGAAGGCTTAACCAACAGGTCATAGAGCCCAAGTCTGGTGAAGCTCCTTCACTTAGCACCATTTAGGCAAACTGCTGAGCTTTCTCAGAACTGACTAAGTTCTGACTCAGAACACGTGCCCTAAGACTCAATCACTATGCTGACTGGTTTTCTGGAGCTACAAATTGGTTCTGGAAATTCTGGATTTTTTCCACCCTTAACAAGTGTCCTACAAGGGATTGTGAAGACTGGGGAAAGGCTTTGTCCACAGTACACCTTCCCATTTTAGTAAGTGTATGGGCAGGCCAAGAGTTAAGGAAGCATGGAAAAAACCCCAGGAGAGTTTAATTTGGGTGGAGAAAAGTTATAAAACTACTTTCTGATGTAAATACTGAAATATAATTAATATATTTTTATGGTAAAATCCTGAACCAACTTGCCACAGCTTTTTCAGAAGCTAAACTGCCCCCCTCCAAAAAAAAAACCTACTAGTTAGCGCAAATGTCCATAGGTGAAAAAGACCATTTTTACATTTTCAGATTTTTAAAAGTTGTTCATTTATTTACCAAAAAAAAAAAGGAAAATAATTCCAATTTAAGTAACTTGGTTTGACAACAATCAAGAAATTATGTTTGATCACAATTTTTCCCCCTAACGAAGTATTTTACAGTTAGGAAAAATCCATTTATAACACAAAACACCCACATAACCAGCTCTAAAGCACTAAATTAGAACAAATCATAAGGCAACTAAATAAAACGGTTCTATTATAAACATCATTTTTTTCTTTTGTTTCTATACTTTATGTATATGTTGTAAGCTGAGGAAGACCTAAGCCACTTGGCTTCTCATATCCTAGACCCATGTGTCTTCACCTTAATCTGAACAACTTGAATGGTGGCTATGCCCAGGAGGAGTTAAGCCTCTTGGGTCAACACTCCATGGTCCCATGTCTCGAGCCTCTTCCTCCACCACTTAACCTCATTTATTTCCTTGCCAAAATGGACATTCCCCTTTTCCTCCTCAAGTTCACAGAATCAATGTTTATCACTGCCTCCAGAAAGGGCAAAATGAACTGCCCTATTGTTCTCTTCAAGAATACACTGAACTATACAGGAAAGACTTTAACATCACCAATAACTTCAATGGTGTGTACTGATCTAGAGTCAGACATCCTGGACAATGAAGTCAAGTGAGCCTTAGGAAGCACTGCTTACAATCAGGTGACTGTAATCACAGCTGAGCTATTTAAAATGTTACAAGATGCTGCTGTTAAAGGGCTGTACTCCATACGCCAGCAAATCTGGAAAACTCAGCAGTGGCCACTGGAATAAAAATGATCAGTTTATGTCTCAAGGAGGGCGATGTTGAAGAATGTTCAAATCACTGAACAAATATATTCATTTCCCATGCCAGCAAGATTATGCCTGAGCTTCTGCAAGCTAGGCTTCAGCAATATGTGAACTGAGAAATACTAGAAGTGCAGAGTGGTTTTTGAAGAGACAAAGGAACTAGAGACCAAATTGCCAACATTTGCTGGGTTTTGAGGGAAGTGAGGGAATTCCAGAAAAACATCTACTTCTGCTTCATTGACTACACTAAAGCCTCTGACAGTGTGGATCACAACGAAATGCGGCAAGGCCTCCAAGAGATGAGAGTACCAGATCATCTTGTCTCCTGAGGAAGCTGTATGCGGCTTGAGAATCAACAGTTGGAACTGAACATGGAACAACTGACTGGTTTAAGATTGGAAAAGAAGTATGATAAGGCTGTATGCATCACATTTCTTTAACTTATATGCAGAACACACGAGGCAAAATGGCGGGCTGGATGGATCATAAGCTGGAATTAAGGTTGTTGAGAGAGATATCAGTCTCAGACATACAGCCAATACCACTCTGATGGCAGAAAGAGAAGAGGAATTAAGAAGCCTCTTGAAGAGGGTTAGAAAGGAGAGTATAAAATCTGTCATCAAATTTCATATCAAAAAACACCTAAGATTTTGGCAACTGATCCCATCACTTCCTGGAAAACAGAGGGAGAAGAAATGGAAGCAGTGTCAGATTTCATATTCTTGGGCTCAAAAATCACTACTGATGGTAACTGCAGCCATGAAATTATGACACCTGCTCCTTGGAAGGAAAGCTATGGCAAATCTGGACAACATACTAAAGAAGAGAAATATCACTTTGCCACCAGGGTCTGTATAGTCGAAGCTATGGTTTTTCCAGCAGAAATGTATGGCTGTGAGAGTTGGACTATGAGGAAAGCAGAGTGCTGTGACGCTTTTGAATTGTGGTTCTGGAGAGGACTTCTGAGAGTCCTTTGGACAGCAAGGAGGTCAGATCAGTCAATACTTAAAGAAATTAATTCAGTCTGTTCACTGGAAGGTCAAATACTGAAGATGAAGTTTAAATACTTTGGCTGCCTGATGAAAATTTTATCCCTCCAGTAGAAAATAAGTTACTTGAGAGCAGGAACCGTTTTGTTTTTGTATTTCCAGGACCTAGCAAAAATTCTTATAGTGGTAGATGTTTAATGTTTGTTGAATGGAATTGAATTATATTCACACTCTTACATATAATCTATTATAGGTCTTTTCATGATAAGAGGTTGCGATTTTAAAATTTCCTCTCAATATATTAATTTTTCTTTTCTCTATTCCTTTTCTCATATCACACACCTCTCCTACCACATGATTTCTTAGTGCAAAAGAAATGAATGGATCTCCCATTCTTCTGACAAGGTATTTCCTAGAGTAGGAAATCTCTGTATTCTTACATGAATGTTCAAATCCATCAATCTAGAACTTAGTACTTTTATACAATATTTAGCTGTTACAGGGCATTTTCAAGAATTTGTAAGCAGTTTTAACTACCTCCAAGTTTCCTATTATAGCTGGAGCTTCACTTCTGAGAACAGTACAGCTTTGTCATTTGTTCAATTAATTCAATTAAATTATTCCATCTCTCCCTTTCTTCACCCACTTTTCGTCCTCAACGAGACCTACAATCCCTCTACACATCCTCCCTACTTAGCCAGGCCATCACCTCTGCTCTGGCTATACTCTCCTCCCTTTCCAATCATGACTATTGGTCATGTGAGTGACCTGAAACTCTACACCAGGGGAGGGGACCCTTTGGCCTCAAGGCCACATGTGGCCCTCTAGGCCCTTAAGTGTGGCTCTTTGAACTGAATCCAAATTTCACAGAATAAATCCTACTGCTCTACATTTTACCCTCAAACCCCTTGTTCCCTTCTCCTATCACTGCTCATGGAACCATGATTATTGAGTCCACTACAAATTTATGTTATCTAATTTCAACTGGGCTCTGGCTGTAGGAAGACAATCCTATTATTCTCCCTAACAGATATCCTATTCTACACACCACAGCAGCTGTTCCAAAGCTTTTCTTCTCAAACTTCTTACAAGTTATCTCTTCCTACACCACCTTTTCAGCTGGGGAATTCTGCCTCATCCAGAAGTATTGAGGCCATCCACTGAGACCCTCTCCTTCCCTTCTGACATCATTTTCCAGGAGTGAGAAAATGCATTTCCCTCCTCCCCACTTTGCTACAGGTATGGAACACTGCAGATTTACTAAGACTCAGAAGATACATACTTTTTTTTCTTTGATAAAAAAAAAACTATCAAAAGAAAACAGTTTGTTGGGAAGGAAAGGGGGATGCAAACATAACAGGAATCTGTAAAAAATGAGGGATAAGTGGAAAAATAAAGAAGCAAACAGACTTGTTAGATAAAAATTTGAAATAAAAGTGACAAGTGGGGAAGCAACCTTGAGAAGGTGATGTAAAGGAAATTACACAGTAGGTCTCTATGACCAAAAGAACATTCCAATGAATCCCTCACAAGTCATCAGAAAATAGTTAGGAGGCAGCAAGCCCCTAGTAGTACCACTGCAATTAAGCATTAACACATCAAACGCAAACTGTACATTGGAATCTTATACTAATTTACAGATACTTTTAAAAAAAAGGTCTATTGTCAAAGCCTTTTTCAGAAACAATCTACTTAAATCAATAAATTAATTTCTACATAGCAACTTAAAAAAAAAGCCAGTAGGGTATATGTGATTTACATTAAAACACATGCAAGACATGTTTTTTTTTCTTATGAGTTGTTTGGTTTTTTTCATCACATTCTAATAGATTTAAGAACAAGTATAACTACCTATTTTAAACTTTTACCACTAATTAAACAGGTAGGAATATGAATGCTCTTACATGGATATAGCTTACCTAAAAATGACATTTAAACTTAGGACAACTATTTACGTTCAACTGATGAAAATCATGGGAAAGTCCAGAGTTCCAAAAATTGTTTGTGTTTCCAAACACACACTTGTTTAAATCACTGCAAATGGATATAGTAAGCCAGGAGAAGGCAGAGCAGTGTTTTGATATGAGAGTCAGGTTAGACTTGTTCATGCAATTTCTGGTTCCCCATCCCACAAAGACAAAATTCCAAGGATGCCACAGAAGGAATATGTTTTCAGCTCCAGAAGCCAATAGAGAAGACTTCTCTTTTTGTTCCAACAGTTCCATTCAATTGGAAAGCTGCATGCTCAGGTCCTGGAAGATATTTGTTTTTTTGATTCTTCCTGTTGAATTTTCTTTCCTAGAATGTTTCCAGCTACTGCACGAGGCTTATAATCATGGGAAGATAAAATGCAAAATCAAGTAAATACCTACAAGTGGGGTGGATCAAATGATGGTTTTTAGGTTAAATCTTAGAATCACAAAGTTCAACTTAGACTCAGTTTTGGTCTCCAAACAATGGAAGTTGACCACAGTTCATTCTATGGGCCAGAGAGCCCAAGCTGCACTAGGCAGCAGGAGAGCGATGAGGATGGAAGAAAACAGGTTCACAGCATTGTTATCAAGAATAGGCTTTCCCGATATGTATTTTGTCTCACCAGTTGGCTGGCTGACAACTGAGCGGGTGTTTTCATCCCAACCTGAAGTGGAAAGGAAAGAAACATAGTTGGAGGTTTGGCTCACAAATTACAGTACTGAAAGGAGGCACAAGCAAACCATGTCTTAAAGACATACTCAACCATTTAGATCTCAAAGCCATGGAAAGGATGTCAGGTTTGGACTTTAGTGGAGAGGGTCTACCTGTTGGTCAGGTTACAGCAATAATCTCATCACCACCCCAGCTCTTAGCATGGTGCATAGCACACCATAGGTGCTTAATAAATGTTTACTGATTTACGGATTCACCATGGAGATTTGGAAAAACAAGCATCTTTGATGAAATAATTTTGTTGTTCAGCTGTTTTGGTCATGTCCGACCTCCCCATTTGGGGTTTTCTTGGCAAAGATATTGGAGTGGTTTGCCATTTCTTTCTCCAGATCATTTCAGAGATAAGAATGTCACCTTACTAACAAACAGAAATGATCAAGTAAACCAAAGGAGGAATAAAATATAATCATGAACAAAGTCAAGAGGAATAAAATCATACGTAAAAATTCAAGTACTTACATTTTCATAAAAGAAAGGCTAAACAGTTAAAATATCTTCTTTGCTCTCTGTTTTCTTCCTATATCTTTTCTGTCTGTGTATGTTTGAGGGGTAAAGGTGGGGAGGGAGCAAGGGAAGTCTGAACCTGTGACTTCAGTGATCTAGAAAACTCCTTCCAAATGACTCAGACTAGAAATTTATCTGCAAATCTTAATTTTATTGCCTGTGGCACTAGGGTGTCAAAAGGACTTGAAACCAGTCCTTCTTGGTTCCAAAGCTGGCCCTTTACTCAATATGCCATGCTATTTCTCTGTACATATAATATTTTACCAAGGTGATTTTTAAAAACAGGCTGTGGATACATTCTTCCATACTTCCACTTGGCCTTCCTTACTTCACATATGCCCCAAGTTCCTTTTGTGTCTTTTCTATCTGGAATCTTGAGTGGCACAAGGGAAGAGCACTGACTCAGGAAGTAGAGGGTCTGAGTTCAAATCCTGCTTCTGATACTTCCTACCTGAGTGACTTGGAGCAGGTCAGTCCCCCACCCTGGGCCTCAGTCTCTTCATTCATAAAATTGTTGGGCTGCATCTGAAGTCCCCTCTAATGTTCCATGAGATACAACTCCAACATTTATTCAGTCATTCCCCAACTATAGGGTGAGTTTAGTTTTTCACTTTTATACTCAAGACTGATGTGAATATTTTGGTAAAGATAAGTCTCTTTACGACTGCGTCCTTAGAACTCTTATCAATGGAATCCTGGACCAAAGGACAGGATCAATTTTGTAAACTTTATATATGGACTGACCTTTCACTCTTTTGCATCTTCTCCCCAATTCCTTATAGATCAATACAGTTAAATTGAGGTTTAAAAGGTAATGCAAGTATACTTACCAGAATACTGCATTGTTGCTCCTAAGTATGAGTCAATAACTGATCCTAGTAAACCAGCCATTCCTGCAAATGCAACAACTGGCCATTGGGGAGCAGAAGATTCCAAATCATTCACAAAAATCAGCTGTGTGAAGAAGAAGGCAATGCCCACCAAGGACCCACCAAGAAAGCTGGAGAGAAAGCCTACGGCAGTGACCCCTCCATTGGTACCTAAAACACAGAAAAAGTCCCCACTGAACTAAGAAGTATTATTGGTTATCCTGGGCAACTTAACAAGAATTTAACAGCTATTAGGATTACTATTTACAATTACAGATATAAATGGGATGACAAATGGAGGATAGGGAGTATCAGGGCCAGCAGATCAAAGCAACAGTGGATAAGAGCACTGGACCTGGAGTCAAGAAGATCTGAGTTCAAAACTAGCCCTAAACACTAAATAGCTGTGTGATTCTGGGCAAGTCACTTAACCTCTGTCGGCTTCAACGTCCTCCTCTGTAAAATGGGCTTAATAATAGCACTTATCTCCCATGATTGTAAAGCACTTAGCACAGTGCTTGGCACACAGTACGTGCTATATACATGTTAACTATTAGTAGTAGTAGTAATATGTAGAAACCTGAAGTGAGCTTTGAATAAAAGAAAAAAACATTTATTGACTGTTTACCCTGGGGCTCCTCATCATGCTAAGAGCCAGGGATATACAAGTAACAAGAAAGCAACTGCCCTTATGGAGATTACCTAATGATGGGGAAGACAAAACAAAAAGGACAGGTGGAGGTGGACATCTAGGGCTTCTAAGAAGCAGAGGTAAGGAGGAAGTGTATTCTAAGCATTGGGGACTGCCTGGGCAAAAGCACAGAGAAAAGAGACAAGGATGTGAGGGAACAGTAAGAAGGCCAGTTTATTTGCACCCAAGAAAACACCAAGCAAGTGATGTTCACAGGAACCATTAGATGAGGAATGATTGAAGATGAGAAGATGAGTCTGGGGGGCCAATCTGTGGGAGAAGCTGAGCAGGGATAGAATCAAATATACCCAGGCTGGTGGTGGTGAGGAGGGCCACCTCTGGAAATGTCAAGGGGTTTTGAGACATAGAGGAGGGAAGAGGAAGCTCATAGGGAACAGTCTCTACTTTCCCCAACGAAGTATGCCCATATGGTCTTCAGCTAACTTAGGGTTAGGCACTGTAGTGGAAAACTGTTTTGTTTGTGTTTCTTAAATTCTACTTTGTTGCTTGGGACCCATCTCCTAATTCTGATTTGCGATGTGGTTTTAATTTGCTGTGGAAATTTATCAGCTGGCTTGCTGAATCCCTCATGCCTTGGCCTCCCTTGACTACCTATTCTGATAAATTACCATCCCCTTACCTTGTTCCCAGGCACGAGTCTATAACTATCAAATTGTCTAAAGTTAGAACACTGGGTGGTCCTTCTGTATGCAGCACCTAGAAATAAGCCTCATCTCTGTTCAGAAGCTCAGGGGAATGCTCCATAATGCCTTATCCCCATCCAGATGGTTGGGAGAACACCCTATAAAAACCCTAGGGGAACGATGACTGCCAGTCTCTTGACTGCATGGTCATCTCCCACCCTGGGAGGAAACACCAGGAATTCCTCCTCTCTCCCCTTCTTATTTCCTCTAAAAGGTTTTGCCCAGTTACATTGCTGGCCTCTAGGTTTTGCTCACTACACTCTGGAAATGTTAGTATGCTGCTGATACAGCTTCCTGTAAGGACTCTTAACATTTTCCTTTACTCCCAGAATCCAGCCAAAGCACCTCTATGGGTAATGGGTAAGGGCTGGACTGCTGATACCTGTCTTTAGCTTAATGAGCTGCTGAACAAAGCTAAGATTAGGTTTACAGACAGGTTTACAATTCACAGGGTATCTGTGAATAGGACCTCCTACCCTCACTGAAGAGAGCAAGAGTCTTCTTTTTTTGTCTTTTTGGAGGGGGGAAGGCAGGGCAATTGGGGTTAAGTGACTGCCCAAGGTCACATGGCTAGTAAGTGTTAAGTGTCTGAGGCTGGATTTGAACTCAGTTCCTCCTGACTCCAGGGCCCGTGCTCTATTCACTGTGCCACCTAGCTGCCCCAAGCAAGAGCCTTGTGATCCTCCAGGCTGAGGGTCTAAACGTTCTGCCCCAGCGTTAGGGATGCCTGATACCTCTGCCGCAGTGAAGAGAGTTTCTTCCCTGCTGTGGTCAAAGTGAGGCTTCTT
The DNA here is from genome assembly GCA_011680675.1 of Gymnobelideus leadbeateri. Lineage (NCBI taxonomy): Eukaryota > Metazoa > Chordata > Mammalia > Diprotodontia > Petauridae > Gymnobelideus > Gymnobelideus leadbeateri. The sequence goes on along the minus strand of WOXC01011130.1, from coordinate 149,365 downwards.
TCCCTAGCAATACAGGTTTCATGTAGGAAGCTTGACAAAAGAAAATGTCTGGAATGGCCCACTGAGTGGGAAGTGAGACACAATCATTGAAAGGAGCTCTGATATTCAACACGACCTTCTCTAAGCTGAAGGGAAGGTTTGGGGAACACTTCATAAACCAAGACTAGTTTTAAAGAACTGACTGTCTCCTATGAGAGGAAAGACAAGGGGCTATCTCTGATAGAACACTTATTCTTTCTTCTGTTTTGACTCCTGAGATCCCAGGACAGTATCTCGTGGATTCTGATGTTTCCCTCTGAATCCCTCACAGAGGTATTTTGATGTAGTGGATAAGGTACTAACCTTCAAGTCAGAAGCACCTGACCTCAAATCCTGCCTCCAGATACTTCCTAGCTGTGTGACCTTGGGCAAGTCCCCAACCTCTTTTTCTTTAGTTTCCTCATCTGTAAAATGAGGAGACAGGCTCAGTGGCTTGGTCTTTTTTTTTTTTTTTTTTTGAGGCAATCGCAGTTAAGTGACTTGGCCAGGGTCACACAGCTACTAAGTGTCTGAAGCCATATTTGACTCAGATTATCCTGACTAGCTAGTGCTAGTGCTCTACCTACTGGACCACCTAGCTGCCCCAGGCTCAGTGACTTCTAAGATCCCTTCCAGTTCTAAATTTATGACCCTATGACAAGTGACTTTATCTCTAACTAGAAAATGCCTATGAATATTTTATATTAATAACAAAATTTATTTTATGTTGATAACATATTACATTAATAAGTTTATTTAATATAAAATGTTTTATATTAATAACAAGTTAAAAAACCTTACCAATTCTGACTGATAAAATCCTCACTTTTAAAGCCTAAATAAGATTAAACAGACATTCAACCAAGAGATTTAAAAACCAAGGTCATGCCTCACCAATTGGAACTCTTTGCCAGGTTGTTATCAATCTTGGTTGGGTAGTACTTGCGACAGAGCCAATTTCTGAAGCCCATGTATCTCCTGCAGAGGAGGCCAAGGAAGCCAAGAGAGACAAACACATCCAAGAAGCAGTGTACTGTTTGGAGAAATCAATGCAGATTTCACCTGGCCCATTTTCTATCATGTAGAGCAATGCCAGCTCTGTAGGGACAGCTCCATTACAGAAAACCTGAATCCAATTTCTCTGCCCCCCTGCAAAAAAAAAAATAAAATAAAGACATGCTCTTAGGCTCAAAAGGAAATGCTTAATGAGTTCTAAAAGCCACTTGCAGAAGGGATGTGTATTTTTTTTAACTGTGAAAGGCAATGGAAGATATGATTGTGGAATCCTTATGTGTTCAGTACTGACTAAAATAAGGATTAAATGATAAAATGTATTTTGGCATAAAATGTGCTGATATCTGTTGTCACAATTAAGTAATTTAAAAAAGAGAACATACCAAAGGCTCTAAAGTTCTATAAAAAAGAACTACATTCTCGGCTGTCATGTGTGACTTTCAGGTAAATTTAACCTGTGTCAAAAGAGCCAAATGTTTATACTTTAGGAGAGAAATGAAAAGAACCCGATGTGATAAAATTCACCTTCTTTATATTCAGGATCTATACGCTTCTTTTCCTCTTCTTTCCACTTGGTGAGTTTTGAGGAAGAAATGAAAAACGTCATCAAAGAGGTAAAAAAGCTCAAATTTGCAATGGTCAAGATAAATCCAACTACTACACCTAAAAGAGACACAATGAAGAAACATACAAAAAGTGAAGTCTATACTTTCATTTATTTATTTACTTATTTTTTGCCCTTTTTTTTTTTTTGGAGGGCAGTTGGGGTTAAGTAACTTGCCCAAGGTCACATGGCTAGGTTTTTGTTTGTGTGCATTAAGTGTCTGAGGCCGAATCCGAACTCAGGTCCTTCTGACTCCAGGGCCGATGCTCTACTCACTGTGCCACCTAGCCGCCCATACTTTCATTAATTTAGAGAAAGAAAAACAAAACTGATGACCTTTTCCTACCATTTCAAATATACATTTCCAAAATTTATACATAGCGATTTAGATATTCCTAAACAGAGAGAGAAGCTGAAGCTATTTTGAGTCCATTTATTTCTTTTCTTTCCTTTTTGTATAACAAATATAACACCAGCTTCATCAGTCTTTCCCCCAGAGACTATGGATGCTATTACCTTTAGGAGGTAATAAATTCTTTTGCATTTATAGATGTTTTATTACTTTGTTATATTATTATTTATACTTTTCCTAACATTGAAACAATCCTGTATCCCTGATGTAAATTCACACAAGGGTAAAATCTTCTTAATATATGTATTACAGCTTCTTTACTAATATTTTTGCATCAATATTTACTATAGAGCTCAGTCTATAGTTTCTTTTTCTGCTTTATCTCACCTTGGTTTAAAGAGCCGTATTTATCTCACAGAAAGTGTCTGTTATCAGCCACCAGATCTCTTATTTCTTTATTTTTGCAGACAGTTTATATCATACTGGAATTGAGTTTTCTTTGAAAGACTGCTATAATTCACTTGTAAAGCCATGTGGTCCAAGTAAGAGCTATTTGTTTAATAACACGTTGCAATTTTAGTAATTGACATGGAAATATCAAAACATACCCTTATCATTACTTTTAGAACCCAGAGAGGAGCCTATCAGCTAAGTGTGGTAGATTTTAAAGCCTTGCTTCACAAACACTGTTATATCAATGTAACATTATTAGCTTCTGCCCTGAAACTAAAATCACTCTACTTTGCAAGGAACTTTCCATATTCACTCCTTTCATTTTCACGATGACCCTGTGAAGCAGGCAGGACCCTTATTATCCTTATTTCACAGGTGAAGAAAATGAGGCTCAAATAAGTTTGATGATTTGCCCTAAGACAGCTCCATTTTATTAGTGGAGCCAGGACTAGACTCTGTCTCCTAATGCACAGAGCCAGAAGCAGCTAGGTGGCAGAACAGGCAGGCATGCTGGGTTTGGAATTAGGAAGGTCCGAGCTTCTCCTCAGACACTTAAGGGCTGTGTGATTCTAAGCAGGTCACTCAGCCTTTGTTGTCACATCTGTGAAATGGACCTACCTTACAGGGTACACATGAAGAAGAAAGGAGACATGTGTAAAGAACTTTGTGAACTTTAGAGCACAATGTAAAGGCTCTCAGAATGATAACAGCTAGCATTTATATGGTGCCTACTGTATACCTGGCACTGGGCTAATCCCTTTACAAACAGTATCTCATTTGTTCCTGAAAACAACCCCAGGAGACAAGTGCTATTGTTATCCCCACTTTACAGATGAGAAAACTGAGCAGAGGTTAAGTCACTTGTCCTAAAGCTGATACTAATATTAGCTAACATGTATATAGTGCTTGTGGTGTGTGAGGCAGTGCCAAGCACTATACAAACATCATCTCCTCTGGCCCTCACAACAACCCTGGGAGGTGGGTGCTGGTATTTTCTCCACTTTACAGATGAGAACACTGAGGCACATAAAGGTTAAGTGGCTTACCCAGGGTCATGCAGCTAGTAAATAATATGACACCTAACTCAGCCCCCTGAGCTCAAATCTGGCCTCAGACACACTTACTGGCTGTATGACCCTGGGCAAGTCACTTAATCCTGTTTGCCACAGCTTCTTCATCGGTAAAAAGGAGCTGGAGAAGGAAATGGCAAACCATCCCAGCAGCTTTACCAAAAAAGTTTCAGAATGAGTCATGCCTCAGTAACAACATGTACATAGCACTTAAGGTGCGCTAGGTGCTGTGCTGAGCCCTGCACAAACCCTATTTCATTTGGTCCTTAGAACAACCTTAAGAGGCAGGTGCTATTATCACCCCCACTTTACAGTGGGGGTACTGAAGCAAACATAGGTTAAATGGTTTGCTAAGGGTCATACTGTTTGAGGTCAGATTTGAGCTCAGGTGTGCCTGATTCCGGACCTGGTGCTTTATCCATAGTGACACCTCACTGCCTCTACTAGTAGTAATAATAATATTAATTCTTGTCTAGTGCTTGATCCTATAACCAATATCTAATAACTGCTGGATTTATACGTTTTCTAACACTTTAGACTATTTGTATAACAGGCGGAAGCTACAGAATCAGTTTTCTATATGACATAAGAAAAATTTTGTAACAGTTATAGTAGTTAAAATGCAAAACAAGCCATCTAAGGGGGAAGTGCATTCTTTCTCACAGATAATGGTAACGTAGAGAAAGTCTGTTTTTTTCCAAAATACATAATCTCGCTGCTCATTAGGGCTATTTACCTTTCCCTCTGATGAGTGGGCGATCAAGGACCCGCACTCTTTATGTCCATCGTGCTAGCAACAGATTGCAAGAGAAATCTAACAATGTGACAACAAATACTATTGAGGAGCCTTCAGTCTCACCTCCATGATTTGTACCAGCACCCATCCCAAACCCACTCATCAGCAACCTTTGCCTATCCTGGCCCCTAATCCACTGGCTGTTCTAATACTTTGTTAAGTTAATAAACAGCCGATAAACATTGATTCATCTCCTACTATGCACCTGACACCATGCTAAGTGCTGGGGATACAGAAAGAGGCAAGAAGGAGCTCCCGCTCTCAGGGAGCTCACAGTCCAATGGGGATCAGGGGTGGGGGCACAGGACAATGTGCACACGACTATGTACAGACAAGCTGTGTACAAGATAAACTGGGAATGAGCAACAGGGAGATTCCCTAAAACCGGAGGTCCTAGAGTAAAGCCTGAACAAGCAGTTATCAGGAATGTTGCAAGGGGAATTCTTGCTTTCAGTATGGCTTAGACTGGTTAACATTCCAATTTAGAGACTTTTAATATATAATCTTGGTAAAGGACAGACGAATCCTCAGATATTAGATGCTGATCCTTACCAGTGGTATTATCAGGGCACTAGCCTTCTCCTGTTTAATCTTAAAAAGATTTAAAATACATACATATATATATATATATATGTATGTGTGTGTGTATGTACATCACATATAAATGTATGTGTGTACATATGTGTGTATCTATCTATATCTATCTATCTTAATATAGGACAGGCATGATTAGAGGCCTGGCCTTGGAGTGACTGAACTGTCTTTAACACAGTTTAACACATTCACAGGCAAATCTGCTAAGCTATCAACCCCCAGACACCTTTAAGACAGTTACACACGATGGGCTGTAGATCTTCATTGATGGAGGTAGTTTCTATGAACTATAATAAATTTGGACACCCTTTTCCTCAACCAACCTCCCTACCCCCACCAAAAAATCCAAACTTATTAATAGTCAACAAAACAATCAAATGGAAAAAACAGGGGGGCAAAATTTACCCTTCAGGCTTCAATCCAGCAGAACCCCACAAATTAAAAACTATGCTTTTGTTCTATAGCTCCCCCCCACTTCTACCCTAGGCCATCCCCAAGTTTCATTAATGCTGCTTCTGTTTTCCTGGCTTCTTTCCCACATATTCTCCAACGTGTTTACAATTCTAGTCCTGAGGACTTTATTCTGTATTACCTCCTCCAAGTCCCTATTTCCTTATGTGTTTCATATATATATATATATATATATATATATATATATATATATATATATATATTTTTTTTTTTTTTTTAAAGCAATTGGGGTTAAGTAACTTGCTCAAGGTTACACGGCTAGTCATTATTTATGCGTGGGTGCTCATTTTCTGAGGCCGGATCTGATCTCGGGTCATCCCAACTCCGAGGCCGGCGCTCTTACTCACTGCGCCACCTAGCCGCCCCTTTAGGGCAATTGGGGTTAAGTAACTTGCCCAAGGTTACACCGCTAGGTTTTTTTTGTTTGTATGGATTAAGTGTCGGAGGCCAGCTCCGAACTCAGGTCCTTCTGATTCCAGGGCCAGCGCTCTACTCATTGCGCCACCTAGCCGCCCCTCACATATATTTTTGATAGCCCCACAGTATGTCATCAACAGGTCATAATTCATCATTCTCCCAACTGCCAAATATATAGGTTGTGGCTAACATTCTGCTATTAAGGATATTTCTCACCAAGCTATTTTTCCTTTCCAAGGTATTTTCAGGAGAACTTGAGCAAAGGAAAGACTGAATCAAAGGGATAACAGGATTATATAGATTTGGACCAGGAAGGGATTTTAGAGGTTTAGTCTATTTCCTCATTTAGCATATGAAGACACTTGGGCCCAGAGAAGTTACTGACTTGGTCCAGCTGTGATCCCTCTTATGACTTAGAGCATTTTACCACGTTGCTAAGCACAGCACCCAGCACCTAGCAGGTGCTTATAAAGGTTTATAATTGTTTTCTGCATTTTGCCATACTGCTTGGCACAGTGCCTGGGACATACTAGGGGCTTATATATATTTACTGATTGATTATTGTTTTCTAAAATATTTTTGCCAGTCTACAACCCCCTCAACAACAGATTAAAGTGCCTGTCTGGTCAACACTGGACTTTATACTTTACTTTTTGTCACCTTGTTTATTCTTTTTTTTTTTTTTAAGCAATTGGGGTTAAGTAACTTGCTCAAGGTTACTTAAATAATGACGGCTAGTCATTATTTATGTGTGGGTGCTCATTTTCTGAGGCCGGATTTGATCTCGAGTCATCCCAACTCCGGGGCCGGCGCTCTTACTCACTGCGCCACCTAGTCGCCCCCACCTTATTTATTCTTTAAAGAGGAAGTGGAATGAGGAGAGAGGAAGAACAGTAAGAGAAGTGATAATTAGAAGAGGGAAAAAATGCAGAACACGTAAAAGACCGAATTTGAAATCCTCACTGGAGACATTTTAAACAAACATTTAGAACAAAAAATATATTTTTTCCTATATTAAAAAAAATCATTGGAAGCGTACATTTCTGAAGGAGTTTAAAAGCTTTATTATGAGAAAAAGAAAACCAAATAGAAGACTGATATGTTTTGACCAGCTGAAGTCTCCCTTTCTGTATTCAGGAAAACACAGAGGGAGAATGATGCTACATCTCTATTTATATGTTCTTATAGAGCAGGGGTTTTAAATTTGGGGCCCATGAACTTGGGGAAAAATGCCTTCTTTATTTTCACTAAACCTCTAAACTTAGCATTTCCTTCAATTGTTTTAAAACATTATTTTGAGAACCCTGCCAAAGGGTAATGACAGAAAAGGAGATTAAGAAGAAGAAATGCAAACAAAAACAATTCTAATGATACAAAAAAAAAGAGAAAGCAGTAAAAAGAATATTTTATATTCTAATCAAAGAATGAGCTGGAAAAGGAGATGGTAAACTACTTAAGATCTTTGCTAAGAAAACCCCAAATGGGGTCACAAAGAATCAGTCACAACTGAACAGTACTGTACCAGGGCAGCAATTGGAATTTAGGAGAGCTTCCTAACTTTGGCTGAGTTAGAAGAGGTGGGAAATGATAAAGATTTCTTCAGCATAGAAAAGGTCTCTTCACGCCCACCCCCCACCCTCCAAACTGCTACGATAAGCTTATAACGTTACTCTTCAAAAAACTGTCTGTAACAAATCAAGTGAGATTTTGTGTACACACACATACACATACACACACACACACACACACACACACAGACATACCCACATACACATACATATATATGGAGGTTAGTAGGTGTCTGAATAAATGCTTATTAAAAAAAAAGAATCCCCTGGTTAATCACTCACCCCAATTAAATCTAGTCATTTGACAGGGTGAAAGTGCTCAGTTCATATCATAAGTGAGCATGGTTAAGCAGCATTCTGGATGGTACTGGACTTGAAGTCAGGAAGCCCTAAATTCAAATCTTCCCTCAGACACTAGCTATGTGATCCTGTGCAAGTCGCTTAATAACCATAACAACAGCTAACATTTACATAGTGCTTACTTTGTGCCAGGCACTATACAATTATTATTTCATCTGATCCTCAAAACCTACCTGGGAGGAAGGTGCTATTATTATCACGACTATTTTACAGATGAGGACACTGAGGGAAGCAGAAGTGAAGCCTTTTTTCCAAGGACACATAGCTAGTAATTGTCTGTGGCTGGATTTGAACTTGGGTCTTCCTGACTCTAGGTTCAGCTCTCTACCTGCTGTGCCACAACTTCTCTGTGCCTCAGTGTCCTCATTTATAAAATGAAGAGGCTGGATGCAATGGTCTCTAAGGTCCTTTTACAATTTTAACTCTATAGTTTTGTCAACTTAAAAATAACATCAAATAACTTAAATATAACATAATTATGAAGAATATAACACATCTCTGGGCTTGGAATCAGGAAGACTCCTCTTCATGAGTTCAAACATGGCCTCAGACACTCAGTTGTGTGAGCTAAATCATTTAACCCTGTTGGTCTCAGTTCCTCACCTGTAAAAACAAGCCGAAGAAGGAAATGGCAAAACTGTCCCAGAAAAGAAGCGACAACACCTGCCAAGACATGCCCAATTCTCTAATATTTTTTCCAAGAAAACCCCAAAATAGCAGCTAAAAAGAGTTGGACATGACCGAAACAACTCAACGACAACATGTGTATGTATGTATGTATATTTCTCAATCATCAAAATTCTGCCTTCTCTCCCATCCACCCAAATTGAGAACGAAAGAAAAACAAAAACCCTATTAAGTCACATGTATTCAAAACAAATTTTTGCCCTGGCCACGTTCAAACATACATGTCTCATTCTACACTGAGTCCATCAACATTCCAATTCTTTCTTCCATAGCTCTCACTTCTTTTCCAATTTTTCCCCCTAGCGATCTCATTTCATCAAAAGGAAACATTTTTAACCCTTTTTTGTGAACTCTGGCTTCATTTCTTCCAGTAATCCTAGATCAATCTGTGCCCAACTGTTTTCCTTTGAGGCTTTGCTTGGACATGTTCTGGAATCATGTTCTTCTGCTCTCGTATCTTAAGCATCCAGGTCACCATAAGAGCTTTTCAGGGTTTTTGTTTGTTTGCGCATTCTTCCAGCCAACTTTTTCACTTCAGACTTGATGTTAGGACCAGGCTCTGTGCGCTTCTCAAGGGAAAGTCTCTGCAGATTGTGTTGCTTCTTTTCTGGGATGGTTTTATTCCAAGATGTCAGAGAGAGCTCAACCTGGGGACCTGCAAGATTTCAGTGCTCCCAAAGTGCTCTGATCCAAGACAAAGTCTGATGGTTGACTCCCTTGTTTGAGCTCTGCAAGCTCCTAACCTGGGTTTGGGCCAAAGCACAGCAAAAAGTCTACAGGCCTCACTTCCTATGCTGGTCAGGGCAGGAAAAATGACTCACTATGACATTCTCTTGGATTTCTTTATCAAGATCTGCTCTGGTGCTTTTTCTAGGTCTGTTTAGAGGAGTTTTTTGTGGAGAAGGAGTTCAATGTTCTACTTCCTGCTCCTCTGGCATCTTGACTCCATCTCTCATTGTTAACTTTGAAAATTCCCTAACAATTTTTAATATCAACAATATTTCTAAGATATTATAGTAAGGAACCATCCTCTTGTTTTCTTCTATATCAGACAATCACAGATTTACAATTGGAAGGGATTTCAGAGGTTATCTAGTCCTCATTTGAAAGATGAGGAACCTGAGCCCCAATGGTTAAGCTGACTTGCTCAAGATTACATATAGACAGGATTTCAACCCAGGTCCCCAGACTAAATCCAGTATGCTCTCCCAAGGTTTGTATCACTCCGTAATAACCTGACACAATGTTCTAGGACAACATACAGTCACTAACTTTTTTTGAAAAAGTTTTTATCTTCTTTTTGACATTGATTTCATTTCTCAATGACTCCTATCCTAAAAAAGAACTCTCCCTGGTAACAAAGATATGTAGTTAAATCAAACACATAAACATATACTGGGCCAAGTCTGAAGATGCATGCCTTATTCCACACCTATAGCCCACCACCTCTCTGGTAGTAAGCAATAAATTGTTAATTGACTCAAATATTTTTCCCAGATGTATAGACAGATGTTGATATTTTAGTGGAGTGTGTGTGTGTGTGTGTGTGTGTGTGTGTGTGTGTGTGTCTGTATGGAGTGAGAGAGAATAATCTGGGGAATAAGAGGGCCAGGACTCCCCCTGCCCTGTAATTGTACTGTTCAGTTGTGTCTGACTCTTTGTGACCCCATCTGGGGTTTTCTTAGCAAATATACTTAAGTGACTTGCTATTTCCTCCTCCAGCTCATTTTATAAATGAGAAACTGAGGCAAATGGGGTTAAGGAACTTGCCCAAGATCACACAGCTATAAAGGTGGATGAGTGCTCTACCCACTGCTCCACCTAGTTACTCCCTGTACCCCTCTTCCTCTTCCCCCTGTCACTACCTTTAAATAAGGTTGAAAAAAGTATTATGTTTTAAAAAAAAAAGCCATATCTTCTTTTTCTCTCCAGGTGACATAAAGTATATATGTATATATGCATGTCTGTGTGTATATGTGTGCATACACACACAAATCCACGTTCATTTTTCCTACTACTGCTTAAAGTGTATACTCAGTGACAAGATAATGTTCTGAGTAGTAATTAAAAGACAGTATTAATTAATTAAAAGATAGCTTTGATACTGGTCCTAGAGAAGGAAGTAGACCCTTTGAAGGCACAGTTTCCTTAAAGAAATAGGATAAGAACTGGACTATAATTTCATTGATATGAGAAGTTCTCTACTAAAGGAAACTCCCTCTTGCCTAATGCAGGTAGGCATTTTCTTGACAACTTAAAAGGTTCAGTGACTTGCCCAGGGCCATAGAGCCAGGACATGTCAGACTGGGACTTGAACCCAGCCCTTTCTGACTCCGAGGTTGGCTCTTTATTATCCCAGGGCTGACTTTAAAAGACAGGCTAATTCATTCTTTTTGCACATTAGTCATCTCCAGATGCACCCAAGCCCTTTTGTGTCACTTTCTTTAATAAAGACTAATTTTTCTATTGTTTCTTTTTCTCCTATCCTGCCTCTAACTCCATAATGAAGTTCTTAAATATTTACCTTTTAGCACATAAATATGTCCCACGGTTAATACTAAAAACAAACCACTAGACCAGGATGCTTGGCTGGCTATCAAAAGTATGAACCCTTTCTCAGAAGTTTTAAAAAAATTCTTAATGCAAGGGAATGTTAAATTTTAGTTGGAGGTTAGTGAAAATAAAATTCTATTTTTTTCCCCATTGCAGTTCTCAGATCCCCTGAAATCTGTGGACCCTGGGGAAGAACCCCTGTACCAGAAAAATCAGCTTTAACTAGGGAAGTTATAACCATAGTACATCAACTACAACTTATCCATGGCCTAAGACATAAATAAGACCAACTCCATCAACTCTCTTGAGAGGCCCTTCCAGTCAGCATGTATTGTCATTCTTTATCTTTCTAAAAAAGGAAGAATTAAGAAGTATCTTGGTGAGGGTGAAAGAGAAGGGAGGTTAAAAAAAGTTGGTTTGAAGATTCACATCAAAAAAACCCTAAGATCTTGGCAACTGGTCCCATCACTTCCTGGTAAAAAGAGGGAGAAGAAATGGAAGCAGTGTCAGATTTCATGTTCCTATGCTCAAAGATCACCACAGATGGTAACTGCAGCCATGAAATTAAAAGACACCCTCTCCTTAGAAGGAAAACTATGGCAAATCTGGACAGCAAACTAAAAAACAGAGATATCGCTTTGCCAACAAGGGTCTGTATAGTCAAAGCTATGGCTTTTCCAGTAGCAATTTATGGCAATGAGAACTGGATTATAAAGAAAGCTGAGGGCCCAGAAAATGGACTCTTTTGAATTGTGCTGGAGAAGATTTTTGAGAGTTCATTGGACAGCAAGGAGATCAAATCAGTCAATCCTTAAAGAAATTAAGTCAGGCCATTCACTGGAAGGTCCAACACTGAAGCTGAGATACTTTGGTCACATGCTGAAAAAAATGAGTCACTGAGGTTGGAATGGCAGAGAATGAAATGGTTAATGTCATGGAAACAACGAACATGGAAACAGCACAGACTGGAGAGATAGTGGAGGTCAGAAGGGCCTGGTGTGCTGTGGTCCAGAGGGTCACAAAGAGTTAGACATGCCTGAACAAAACCTATTTGAAGCTCTGTGGGGAACTCTAGCAGGATAAAGATGTTTGAGTTAATTTAGATTTTAATGGAGATAAGAAGAGAAACTGGAGATTGGTTTTAAGAGTCAACTAGATAGCTGGAGATTGTTGCAAATATCCTGGCTCTTTTTGACACCACTGGATTTGATGAGAGAGGTGTTCAGATTCTATCTTAAAAATTAGTGAGAAAACATGACTAACGTGGAAATATGATTGCACAAGTATAACCTATATCAGAAGGCTTGCTGTCTTGGCAAGGGGGGAGGGGAAGGAGGGAGAAAAATGTGGAACTCGAGTTCTTATAAAAGTGAACATTGAGGGGTGGCTAGGCGGCACAGTGCATAGAATACTGGCCTTGGAGTCAGAAGGACCTAAGTTCAAATCTGGCTTCAGACACTTAACACAAAACTAGCCATGTGACCTTGGGCAAATCACTTAACACCAACTGCCCTACCTTCCCCCCTCCAAAAAGAAAAAAAAATTAAAAAGTGAGAACGATTACATGTAATTGGAAAAAAAAAGTACTATTAAATGGGAAAAAAAATTAGCAAGAAAAGCCTTCACTGTGAAAGCGTTCCCCCTTTAGTACATCAGCTTGGCTTCTCATCAGCAAACATATTCATTTGCTAGCAAGAAGTGCATCCAAAGGGATAGAGGCCTTTCAGGTCTCACCTGATGCTTCACCATCATCAATGACCAACTTGCATTATCTAGGTCCTTCTTCTACAACCTTCCCCAAAAGACTTCTATGAATACACATAGCTTCACATGGTGAAACAAGCAGGGGGTGCGTGATTAAAGATTGTTTTTTCTGAGGCATAAGTGGTACACTAGTTTAGAGCCTTAAAAATAATGAAGTCATTAGAGCCCAATGGAAAAGAACCACAGAGGGTAATTTTGCTCCCCCCTCTCCCCCAGGCAAGCAACAAGAAAGCCTCAGATCAACTTTTGTCTCAATTACTTCTTGTTTCATCTTTACATTGTGAATTACAAATCCATCTGGGTAGAAGAGTGGCTCACTGGGTGGGCATGGGTCTGCTAGAGATTTAGCAAAGCCAACAGATAAAGAAAGAGTACAGAGAGAACTGAGTTCGAGTCCTACTTCTGACAAATTTGCTTTGTGACCCTGGTCTCTTCTTCCTAAGTAATAAAGGAAACTCTCTAAATCTATACGTTACAGAGAAAGTGCAAACTTGCATTTGTGGAGGGATTTTCCTCACAAGGAAGTTTCCTATTCCAAAGAAACTCCAGGTCTAGTCCCTATCCCCTAGTCTTGCTAACTATGGGCTCAGCTAGATCGCTTTTCAATGACTGCTTGTTAAGGCTGTACATCTGGGAGCAAAGCCTCAGTCCACTTATGCTAGATTCACAGCTCAGAAAGGTCAATCAGCTTTTATCCTAAATATTAAGCGTTTATGGCTAGAAAGTTGGTTGTTGTCAATGGAATGGAGTTAGACCTTATCATGTTATCCAAAGTCCTACCTCCTATTCCCTGGCAGGGGGGTCAATAGGAAATTTCAGTTAGCAAGCCAAAATAATATTTTTGTTGTTCAGTCATTTGACTCTTCTGATCCCATGGACCACAGCATGCCAGGCCCTTCTATCCTGCATTACCTGAAGAAGTCTGTCCAAGGTCATGTTCATTGTTTCCATGACATTATCTATCCATCTCATCCCCTGTCATTCTCTTCCTTTTTGCCTTCAATCTTTCTCAACATCAGGGTGTTTTCCAGCGAGTCTATCTTCTCATCATGTTGCCAAAGTATTTAAGCTTCTGCTTCAGAATCTGACCTTCCACTGAATAATCTAAATTAATAAAATTATAAATAAATAATTTATTTATCAATTTATCAATAAATTTATCAATTTATCAATAAAAGTATTGACTAATTCTGTTCAAGGAACTCTCAAAAGTCTTAGTGTAATGGTAATGGGGATTTGAAGATCTTCCCTGCCCCTTGTATTGGCAATCAAACAGGTACTTAGCACCTTGTTTCAGTTCATGATTGTATCAAGTATTGAGATCCAGAACTTGTGAATCCCACAGTGGGAGGAAGTTGCTGATGTAACAGGAAGGGGTCGAATGGGGAGGAGTTAATACCAAAAAAAGGAAAAGCCCAAGCTAGAAAGCCAGAATTGCTGAGAGAGAGAGAACTGCTAGGGTCCTGAGGACTTCTGAGAATTGCTATGAATTGAGAACAGAACTGAGAACTGAGAAGAAATGAGAAGAGGAGACCTGGGAGGAAGCATGGCTTTGGTGCTGGTGCTTTTGTCTGTTTTGATGTTACTTTGTCAGATTCATCTGCTGATAGAGGACGTTGCTGCTGTTACAGAAGCTCTGGCGCCTTACTGCTGGTTCAGAAGCCCTGAAAGAGGATTCTGTTGTTGTATATTTACAGAAATCCTGGAGGAGGGTCTTACTGACATTTTCAGAAGTCCTGGGCCTATACTAATGATTTGTGTTTATTTCTCAGACCTTGTTGTTGGGTCTATGTTGATTTCACAGGCAGAAAGTGAATTGATGAGGATTCTGGCAACCTGTATGAATGTTATTGTGGCTTTGTTAAGCTTTGTCTTCCCAGGAACAGAAACTATGCAGGACTTGAGGTGGACCAGACACTGTGAGCTTCAATATGGAACAGGAACTGCATAAGGATCTGGACAAGGAACTGAGAGCTGTCTGCCTTTGAGCTCAGATCACAGTTGGGTAGATTTGGGCAGAAGCTGGGACCATGTAAGTCCTAGGAACCATGGAAGCTGAGAGCCTGCCTCTAGTCAAGATGAAAAGAACTCTCCTTGGGTATTTAATGCAAACTGAGAAGCTCATGATTTACTGTAGCCTAGGGGTAGAGAACTTTGACTTTTACATTTAGATGACTGAGTTAAGGACTTCACCAAATAAGAAGAAGACTTTTTGATTTAAGAGATTAAGATGTGACCTAGGGGTGGAGAACTTTGACCTTTGTACTTTGTGTCCATTAAGGAGACAAGCTTCCTTAAGGATGACTGAATTAAGGACTTACTAAATGACTGAGTTACTAAATGTTTAAAACTATGTGGCTACTTTGGTGAAAGCCATGTGGCCATTTTAGTGATATACTGTTATGTCATAACATTATGAATGCTGCACTTTGATTTCTGTCAATGTTTGGTCTTAGTTTATTACTGAATAAATAGAGAGTTCACTACACTATGTAATCAGAACCTTGAAGGTCTTCACAGCAGCAGTCCTCTGGAAGGCTGTTTGTGCTTGGCTTTACACTTAGCCAGCACTGCAATTCAAAAGAGTCAATTTTGTGGGTGCTCAGCTTTCCTCACAGCCCAACACTCACAGCCATACATTGCTACTGGAAAAACTATAGCTTTGACTACAGATCTTTGTCAGCAAAGTGGTTAGCACACTGTTAAGATTTGCCATAGCTTTTCTCTGATGAGCAGGTGCCTTTTAATTTCATGGCTACAATCACTGTTTGCAATGACCTTTTTTTTTTTTTTTAATAATTTATTAGTACAGTTTCAGTTAACAAGATTCAATTCCATAGTTCCTTGATTTTCAAATTTCCTTTACTTCCCTCCTCCCTCCCCCCATGACAGCATATAGTCCAGTACAGAATCTGCAAATACATTCATATTAGACATTGTTTTCAATGATCTTTGAGCCCAAGAATATAAAATCTGACAATGCCCCCATTTCTTCTTCCTCTATTTGCCAGGAAGTGATGGAAATAGTTGCCAAGATCTTTGGTTTTTGGTTTTATTTTTTGGTGAAACTTTAAGTTAGCTTTTATACTTTCCTCTTTCAGCCTCATTAAGAGGCTATTTAATTCCTCTTCTCTTTCTGCCATCAGAGTGGTATAATCTACATATCTGAGATGGTTGATAATTCTCCCAGCAACCTTAATTCCAGCTTTTGATTCATCTAGCCTGGCATTTCACATGATTTACTCTGCAAATAAGTTAAATAAATAAGGTGACAGTACTCCTTGCCATACTTCTTTTCCAATCTTAAACCAATCAGTTTTTCTATGTTCAGTTTTAATTGTTGCTTCATGGCCTGCAAACAGGTTCCTCGGGGGACAAGTAAGATAATGTGGTACTCTCATCTCTTGGAGGACTTTCCACATTTTGCTGTGATATAGACAGTCAAAGGCTTTAGTGTAGTCAATGAAACAGAAGCAGATGTTTTTTTTTTTACTTTGCCTCTGAAAACCAGCCTGCTGTTCTGCTAATTCTATCCACTGTGCCACCTGCCTTGAGATAATTGCAGCTAAAAGTTATACAGCCTTTTAAGACCTACAAAGTCTTTTACATACACTCTACCATCTATCTCCACTAAAATCCTATGATGTGGAACTTTCAGATCTTTGTAGTAGTATGGCTAAGTCACTGAACCACTGTATGCTTCAATCTCTTCATTTGTAAAATGAGGATAATAGGGGCGGCTAGGTGGTGCAGTGAATAGAGCACCGGCCCTGGAGTCAGAAGGACCTGAGTTCAGATCCGGCCTCAGACACTTAACACACACAAAAAAAACCTAGCCATGTGACCTTGGGCAAGTTACTTAACCCCAATTGCCCTCCAAAAAAAAAAAAATGAGGATAATAAAAGCAGATAACCTTGCAGTGCTGGTGTCACGATCAAATGAGATGTTACTATTAGTGCTTTTATTATTGGTCTTAATCCTAGGCAGTATTAGTCTTATTTTAAAGTTGAGGAGATGGGGAAGTTAAGTTGTAGCCAGTTTGTATCAGAGGAAGGATTCAAAACCAAGCCTCTACTGATTCCCATGTCAGGCCCCTTCTACCACACTGTGCTAAAATGGAGTTGGATATACAGGTAAAACTGGAATTTCAACCTCCATGCCTCCAGCCTACCTCCTCTTTGCACAATGGGGTAGGGATGAAGTTTAACAGGATCTACCAGCTAGGCTGTAGCCTCAAATCTGCAGATACCAGAAATGTTGCTGAACCTCAAGTCCTCATGAGTTCTGTGTCCTGTTTTCCCTTCCACCCTACCAAACCACAAGAAAGTGAATTGAAAAGAAAGCGAACTTTTTCTTGACATTCACAAGAGGCCAGCAATGTCAATTAGTGACTCATCTTAGATATCTAGAGCCCCAAGGACTAAGAGAAAGGAACATGAGACAAAGGTGATGTGTCACCAAACTGCTTCCCCCACATACATGTGGCTATTTAAACATCAAGGCAAACATCATCACCAACAATCAAGAGTTCCATTTTACCCAGGACTAAGTCCCTGACATAGAGGCTCTTTATAATGAAAAAGCCTTAGCACTTCTGGATACACAAACTGTTTCACCAACTAAAAAGGATGACACACATAGAGAGAATACAAGCTTTCAGTCAAAAGCAGAATCCAGTAGACAAAAACAAGGATGGAAGAATTAAATAAAACTAAGAGGCATGTGCCAGACATGGGTCAGCTAGGTAGGAAATGGAGGGCATAAATGAGAATGCAGAATGTGTGAATGGTAGCAATGTATCAGAAGGCTCAAAAGATAGGTTGGAGTCAAAATGTAAAGAAAATGTTTTAATAACAATTTTGAAAAGTTATCTAGAAATACGTTTTATTAGTAATTGTTTCCCCATTAATTAACTTATATACTTCATGATCAGGGTCAAGTCCAGATGAAAACACTTTCAGAAGATTATTCTCATCATTTCCATAGTTAAGTAATAGAAGAGGTATTAGTAACTGATTCCAGTTTTATTTAAATATATAGAGATGAGTTTCAATTAAAGCTTTAAGTGATTACTGAAGCTCCTGAGGATTTTAAGACAGCCCAGAGTTTAAAACAAGACTGTTTTGTTTTGGGAGTCGGGGCAAAAGGGGAAAGAAGGAAAATAGGATAATGAAAAGAAAAGCTATAATACATATAAAGTGCATTTTTTTTTCTGTTGGACTGAAGGAAGTTCCAATCCAGATTTTGAGGAGCCTCATGAGACCTAATTTCATAACTCCTATTATATGTCACCTCTCTGACTATGACGACTCAATTATATTTCTTTTAAACTTAAAGAAACATCAGGACACAAATTTCAAACAATGTGAAAGGGAGCTCTGAACAACTTCTGGAGCCACAGCACCCACAGAATGGCACAGAGAAGCTAACCTCCTGCTGAGGACAGCCCAGCAGCCCTGCAGGGAGCAGCCAGCACAGCGCTCTGAGAGCAGGCAGCACAGCTCGCTGAGAACCTACAGCACAGCCCGCAGAGCCCAGCCCAGGTCCTCGGTTTTAGCCCCAGGGCGGCCGGGCCTTCAGCCGGCTGGTGGAACCCCAGAACACCAACAATTGTGGCGATTCCAGAATTATCAGCACAGCTATGCCTAGGACAAAGTGAGAGGTTAGTGCCCTATGGACTTTGGGACCAGTATTTGGGGAACACGTGGCTTCCTCCCCTGGGGGCAAAAAGCTGCTGAAGAAACAGCTGCACAGAAGCCATTTTGCAGCGTCAGTAGTGGCTCTAGCTCCTGGTCTGCGAACTGTAGGAAGATCCAGCAATCAGTCTGGGGGTTAATCGCTTTTGCTTTAAACTGCCTGGATCTGGATTGTGGTCTGGGGGGGAAGTATGGGGTGGGTATCCAACTTGCCAGAGTGGGTGAAGGCTTTACAGAGGCCACCCAACTGGCGGAAGTTGTGAAGACCCCACGTTTGGGCGGAAGCTCCCCTGTCTGGTGGCAGAGTCCTACTGTGGCAACAAGCCCCCAAATCAAGTAATTAAGTGGCAATATGCCTAGGCAAACGAAACAAAATAAACAGAAAAGTTCAACATTGGACTCCTATTTTAGGGGCAAAGAGGCTCAAAGCATGGAGGAGGACTGTGAGATCAGAACTCCTGCACCAAAAGCCCCAAATGAAAGTACAAGCTGGCTACAGACCATAGAGGACCTCAAGAAGCAGATAAGAGAAGTGGGGGAAAATTTGGGAAGAGAAATGAAAAAGATGCAAGAAAAGTATGAAATGACAGTCAACAGCCTGACTGAGGAAAATAACACCTTAAAAAATAGACTAACTCAAATGGCAAAAGAGGCTCAGAAAGGCAATGAGGAGAAGAATGCCTTAAAAAGTCAAATTTGCCAGATGGAAAAAGAATCTCAAAAGCTCACTGAGGAGATTCATTCCTTCAGAGTTAGACTGGAGCAAATGGAAGCTAGTGACTTTATGAGAAATCAAGATACTGTTAAACAGATCCAAACAAATGAAAGATTAGAAGGCAATGTGAAATATCTCATGGGAAAAACCACTGACCTGGAAAATAGATCCAGGAGAGACAATTTAAAAATTATTGGACTACCTGAAAGCCATGATCAAGGAAAGAACCTAGAAATCACCCTTCAAGAAATTCTCAAGGAAAACTGCCCTGATGTTTTAGATCCAGAGGGCAAAATAGAGGTTGAAAGAATCCACCGATCACCTCCTGAAAAAGATCCCAAAAAGAAAACTCCCAGGAATATTATAGCCAGGTTCCAGAATCCCCAGATCAAGGAGAAAATACTACAAGCAGCCAGGAAGAAACAATTTCAATATTGTGGAAACACAATCAGAATAGCCCAGGACCTGGCAGCTTCTACACTGAGGGATAGAAGGGCATGGAATATGATATTCCAGAGGGCAAAAGAGCTGGGAATGAACCCAAGGGTCACCTACCCAGCAAAACTGAGTATCTTGTTTCAGGGGAAAATATGGTCATTCAGTGGAATAGAGGACTTTCAAGCATTCTTGATGAAAAAACCAGAGTTGAATAGAAAATTTGACATTCAGACACAAGAAGAAAGAGATGCTTGAGAAGGAAAAGAAATCAAAAGGAACTTATCAAAGTTGGACTATTTACAGTCCTACATGGAAAAACAATAACTGTGTTTGATGAAACCTTTCTCATTATGAAAATAATTGAAGAAGGGTACATGGCATATGTTCACAGGTATACATGGATAGAGGGCACAGGTTGAATTTGATGGGAAGGGATGATTATTATTATTTTTTTTTTTGGAGGGAAATTGGGGTTGGGTGACTTGCCCAGGTTCACATGGCTGGGTTTTTGTTTGTGTGTTGGGTGACTGGGGCCAGATCCGAGCTCGGGTCCTTCTGGCTCCGGGGCTGGCTCTCTGCTCGCTGTGCCACCTAGTTGCCCCAAGGAAGGGATGATTCTTAAGGGGTGAAGTCAAGAGGTGAGAGAGGAAAGTGGCAAGAGGAGATGGAGAGAGACAGGGTAGGGCAAACTATCTCATGTAGAAGAGGCAAGGGGAAGTAGTTGCAGGGGAGGGGAAGAACAGGAAGGCAAAAAGGCAAAAGCATATTCTCATTGAAGTTGGCTCAAGGAGAGAATCACATACATACTAAATGGAATATCTTACCCTCATTCACTCTCCTGAGTAGGGGAAAGGGGGATGAGAGGGGGGGTGATGGAGGGGAGGGCATTCTGCGGGGAGGGGAGGTTGGAAGTACCTACTATCAAAGAGGGATAGGATCAAAGTAGGGAATGGACCAGGTGGGAGGGAAATATAAGCAGTCTTTTACAATACATCTACTATGGTAATGTTTTGCATAGATATACATGTACAACACATACTGAATTGCTTATCTTCTCAGAGGGAGTGGGTGACAAGGGAGAAAGGGAATGGATCTGAAAATCGAAGTTTTAAATTAAATGTTTCATAAGATGTCCAGGCAGTGGGGCTCAGAGATTCACCTTGCCCTAATGGGAAAGTCGAAGGGGGTATGGGAGAAGATATGGGAGAGAGCAGATTGGATGAGGGGATATCTAGTGGGACTGCTATTCTGGGGTGGTGGGTAGGGAAAAAATGGGGGGAAAATGTAACTCATAATCTGGTGGAAATGAATGATGTAAACCAGAAGTTAATAAAGCATTTGTTTAATTAAAAAAAAAAAAGAAACATCAGGTAACCTTATTTCTTAACTTCTGTTCAACTCCACCTTCAAATCCACTATTACTCAATACAGGGTTTCCCAAAAATTTTGGTATTATTTTGATCTACTGAAGGTTTGTTAGTTGTTTGAGTGTTTCAATTCTGTAAGATTCTCCACAACCCCATTTGGGGTTTTCTTGGCAGAGATACTGGAGTGGCTTGCCATTTTCTTCTACAGGTCACTTTATAGATGAGAAAACTGAAGCAAACAGCGTGAAGAGACTTGCCCAGAGCCACACAGTTAGGACATGTCTGAAGCTGGATTTGAATTCAGGAAGATGAGTCTTTCTGACTTTAGGCCTGACACTACATCTACTGTGCCAACTAGTTGCCCCCAAAACACAGATTTTGGTTGTGTTTAGTCGTGTCCAATTATCTGTGACCCCATCTTTTTTTTTTTTTTTTTTGGCAGACATTGGAGTGATTTGCCATTTCCTTCTCCAGCTCATTTTACAAAAGAGGAAACTAAGGTAAGAAGATGTTAAGTGGCCTGCCCAGAGTCACACAGTAAGTGTCTGAAGCAGCATCTGAACTCATGAAGAATAAGTCTTCCGAGACCAAGTCCAGTGCTCTATCTACTACTGCACTGCCTAGTGCAAAGCCTCAGTCTACTTGTGCTAAAGTCACAGCTCAGTAAAGCTTATTATTTACTAGTATTATCTGTCAGCATTTTACTTATTTACTCATTTATTTATTCAACAAGTTTCTCCTTGAGAGGCAAGGCTGCCTAATAGATAGAAAGGCCCACTGTGTGTGTCTATAAAATCAGGAGTCAAGTCATGCTTGCAGACATTGGCTGTGTGGGCCTGAGCAAGTCACTTAACCTTAAGGTGCCCTGAGATAATACTCTTTAAGTTACAGATTTGGGTTGCTAAAGGGAATTCTCACACTAAGCACTCCCTACCCCACCAGTGAAATCACAGGTTAGTAAATTTTTAAACAGAAATAAGAATTTACTCAAGTATTATACAAAACTATTTTTTATTTCTTTTTTTATTAGATAAAACTTTTTTTTAATCTCCTTTATCAGATGGAACAGATAAAAAATTAAGAGTTTATGGCTACTAGGAAGAAATACTTGAATTCTTTGAACTCAAAGTTAACAACTTTAAATAACTAGGTTTGGAGACTCGACATCAGCATGATGTCAAAAGAAGTAATATCATTGCTGGGCTGAGAATTAGTGTCCCTGATCTTAGGAGACCTGGGTTTGAATTATTGGTCTGCTAACTACATGACTGTGTCACCAAGTCACAACTTCTGAGGTTCAATTTCCTCATTCATAAAATAGAGATATCAGAACTGAGGGGAGCAACAAGGTATTGTAATAACAACAAGTTGCAACAACAAGTGTTGTAATCTATCAGTCGATAAGCATGTTACAAAAACACCTACTGGGGGCGGCTAGGTGGCGCAGTGAATAGAAAGCACTGACTCTGGAGTCAGGAGGACCTGAGTTCAAATCTGACTTCAGACACTTAACACAAAAACTAGCCATGTGACCTTGGGCAAGTCACTTAACCCCAACTGCCCTCCCCCCAAAAAGACAAAAATACCTACTATATGCCAGGCACTTTGTTAAGTGAACACAAAAGAACACAAAAGCAAGCTCTGGAGGTGTTTAAATTCAATTGGGAGAGACATTTTGTATAGAGATAGCATGAAGATGCCTGGTACAAAGGGTACAGAGACTGGAGACAGAACATAGTATGTGCAGAACAGTAAACAGGTGGAAGGCAGAATGCGTGGAGGGGAGTCATGAGTAAGAAGCCTGGAAAGCAAGGAAAGGGTCAGGTTGAAAGAAAAAAACCCAACACCTGAGTAGGCCTGTGATACAGTTAGTACTTTTTACAGAGTGGTGGAATATAGACTGAGATATTGAAATAGTCTAGACAAGAAAGGGTCGAAAGGACCAGAATGAGAACAGTGTCTGTATGAGCAAGAGAAGAGGATGTAATGGAGAAATAAATGAAGAGATCTGGCAGCTGATTCAATCTTTGGGGCAAATGAGAATGGAAGACTCAGGGGTGGCACCAAGGTTGTGATACTGCTCAGCTAGAAAGATGGTATGCCCCTCAATAGTAATAGCAACGTTTGGAAGGGTGGGCTTGAGGGAAAAGATAATGTGTTCTATTTTGGACATGCTGAGTGTGAGGTTCCTATAAATAGCCAGTATGAAATGTCTACCAGGTAGTTTGTGATAAGGGACTAAAAAATGCTACGCTTTTAAAGTATTTTTTTTTTTTTGCATATATAGCAAGGATTACAACCCTCAATCACTCACCTTAGACTGGGTTGTTACATGTCGCCCTACCTTCAATTTAGCTCAATTCCCTTATTATTTCTCATTCCAGGTTCTAAGGTAATGAAAGAGAATGCTTTAATAGTTCTGCTAATTAATAAAATGGCAACATCTTTCTTCTTAATCACTTACTTCTGAGCCCCTCCCCAGCTAATCATATTATTATACTGAAGAGACCTCTTTTCTCCAAAAGCACTTGTTTATTACTCCATATATAGAAAAATAAGACTTCCAATCACTAAGCTTAAATGATCAAAGTTATTAGATATACTATAACAGAGTAATAAATAATTATTTACAATATATCAGCTGTGAGAAAGATCACAGTCAATGTCACCTTTAACTGTCACTACAACCGCTTACTTCTCAATTCTGGAAACACAGCCCCACCACTTGGTTCTCTTTCAATACTAATTAAAATCTTCTGAAAAATTCTCTTTAGATGTTTTTTAATGATAGGAATTAAATCCAGTTCTTTCAAGAAATTAGTTCTGTTGCTGTCTTTTCTTTGTTCTCTTTCCAGTCATTAGTTCAACAATCTCTCCAAAATGTTCAGTCTCCTCCCAGACTCCTCACAGAATAACAGTTAACCTGTCATTCCAAGATTCCACTGTCTCTTAAAGATACAGCACCAATATCTATAGTATCTGTTCAAAGACTTGAAGCCTGTATCACTCATTCTTTAAAAAAAAACAAACAACAAACCTTTGTTAGAAAAAGTATCATTCCTTTTCAACATCAGTATGGAACTATTAGAGACAAAGATAGATGAGATAATTATTAAATGTTCACAGTATATGCAAAGGGTTGATGTCAGGAATGTAGAGAAGGGGTACCATAGGAAGAAGACTGCCTCATGCTCCTCATAGTTTTACTTAAATAGTATTAAAATGCAGTCCCTTAGGGTATGCTGAATATACCTGTTTATGGCCTGTCTCTGACAGAATGTAAGATCCCTGAAAGTAAGGATTGTTTCATTTCTGCTTTAGGATAGGGCCCAGCATCTAAAAGGTGCTTTCTGATTGAATGTCACATATCTTGACGCTGACAGTACTCAGTCTGTTTCTGAAGAGCCAGGTTAAGTATGTGACCACAGCCCTGGTCAGATATTTGGTTAAGATTTGAGGAAATCAGCCCAGACCATGCAGAATTCTTGTTTTCTGATGGCTGCCCTAAACTTCTACCTACATCACTTCTGATGGCTATTTCCAAGTTTCATACTTTCAGACTATGCCCAGGCCTCAAAACTGGAAAGCCTGCTCCCAACGCTATGAGCAAAAAGGCAATTATCCCAAATCAAAGATAAAAATGGACAGAATCCTGAAGATTTCTTCCTTGTTATCCAATGAAAAATCATTTGATTCAAAAGTAAAATTTGATATAATTCTTGAATAGTAAATTTAAGTCCCATGATTCATTTCTATTGTGGGAAAATAGTCATGTTAATAAACTATACATAAGTTTATCATTTAGTGATTATGTGAAGAAATAGATGGGTGGACTTGGGGTTAGGAAGACAGAGGTCCAATTCCTACTTCTGATACTTATCTCTGGGACCCTGGGCAAATGTAATGGAAATGCAGATTTAAAGATCTTCCCTGCCTCTAGGCCCTTTGATTGGCTTAAGAGACTCTGAGAACCTTCCTTGATTTGAAAATATACTCTGCCTCCTAATAGGCTGACTGTGGTCACATGGAGCCTATGGGAGGAGGCTTGGTTTTCAGGAATGCCCACACCTAGATGCTGTGTGATTGGGCAGTGGGTCAAGAGGGTTGTGACATTCTCTGAGCCTAGAGATGGCTATATAATCCCTGATGTGAGGCTTTGCTTTGGGGCTCATTTTGAGAAGTGTTGTGTGACTTGACCAGATGAGACTCTGGGCAGCCACTGAGAGCCCCCCGGCTTTGAAAACCCAGATGTTGATGCTTCCCTCTCTGGTAACTGTGATTTTGGTATTGATGTAAAGGTTGGACAGTTTGGAAGCCTGTCTGCTTGATCTGTTTGTTTCTCTGTCTTGTAAGTTCTGTCTGTATACTTTGAAATTCGGGATGCTGACTTTTTTCCCCTGAACTAGGTAAACGATCTATGTTTGATTAAAGTAAGCTTGTTAACCCCATTATGAGTTGCTTTCCTTTAGAAAAGCAGATCTAAGAACCTGGGGATGTTTAAGTGCTTGCTGCTATAGCAAACCACTTAGCTTCTATGTGACTCAAGCAACACCCTAGAGGATTTATATATGCTAAGTATTAGATAGATTGGGTCTGCCTCTGTAGAAGGAATTCCGCACTGAGGAAATCACATACCCTTCTATCTTCATAGAAGATTATTTTCAAAATCATCATTTCACATAATTAAAAAGCAAGAAGTAGAATAATATAAAATCTAATAACATTTCTATATTGCACATTTGCTAAAACACCATATGTTAGTTTAGATACTATGCTTATTACAGATACTCATTTAGTTTAGAAAGAAGGAGGATTTAAAATTGTATAACAAGCAGACATGAAAAGGCCAAACACTCACTCCACAGCTTAAGTGCTACAAGAAAATAGATACCTCCCAAAGCACCACTGTGATCCAGACTCTTCTTTTTTAAGCCATTAAACACAATCAAAACAGGAACTATCACTGAAAATAGCCACCGCCATGGAGAAATAGGGTGCAAGGAACCTGAAAAAAATTCAAATTAATAGTAAAGATCTTGTTAAACATGGTCAAAGTAACAAGACTCTGCAATGATTTCCATCACATTCATTAAAAGATAGGCAAGATTAGTGGTTAGTTTGAGAAACTGACACCAAACTAACATGTGCATTTGTAGATGCATGAGCATACAAATGGACCCTGTCCAAGTTTGCATTAAAATAGCCTAAGCAAGCCATGTGGCTCAGTGGAATAGACAGATGAGTCAAATTTGGCCTCTGACACTTACAACCTTGATGATCCTGAGCAAGTCACTTGACCTCTCTACCTCAGTTTCCTCAACAGTTAAATGAGGATAATGATAGCATCTACTTCCAAACATTACTGTGAGGGTCATTTGTATGGTACCTGGCACAGAGGAGGCATTTTGTAAATATTTGTTCTCCCCTTTCCTCCAACCCCAACTTTCGTGGCTGGTTTTGAATAAAAAGGAATTCAAACCCAGGGAAGGCCAACCCAGACACATAAATATCAATCTACACACTGGCAGATTTCCCAACTTGACTACCAAGACATTACAATGGTATAATGCAGTAGTTCTCTTTTTGTGTACTAAGGACCCCCTTTTATATGTCAAATAATTTCACGGATCCCTGATACAACAGCAATTATAGGATTACAGTTACTATGTCATTGTTATTCACCTTAACACAGTGCTTGGTACACAGCAGGCATTTGATAAATGCCTGTTGACTATATTATACATTGATTGACAAATTATTTTTAAAAGCTGCTATAAATTCAGTAATGCTTTACAATTAATATTTAGTCATACATTAAAAACAATAGTAATTATATGTGCAAGACATTATATAGTCTAGCTACAGCAGGCATATTTGCTTATTAATGGATCTGAGAACCTCTTGCAATACATCTGCATCACCCCTACCCCTGAGGATCCTTGACTCACAGGTCAGGAACTAATGCTGTGTGATCTGAGATAAGTCCCTTAAACCTCTCAGTGGCCTAGGTAACTCCTTAAGAACATATGTTGCAGAGATGTTAACCAGAATTGGTAATGGAAATTTCCTTAGCTGTAAGTTCCCAGTATTCATGACACCAAAGGTCCAGTTCCTATCCCTATACCTCAAAAGATCAAAGATATGCTCCTTGAACATAAAAAACTATGTAAAATTACCTTCAGGCAAAAAAAAAGAAGTACAAAGACTATCCTCTTGAAAAAGACCCTCCCCCCAAAAAACCCCCAAGCCAAATTATAAAAAGATCCAATCTTTCTTTTTGAAATTCTTCTATAGTAAAAGTGAACAACCTGATGAAGAATGAAAGTACTATAAATTATTCAAAAATAAAGCCCTACGTTAAAATCACAAAATTACTTTGGTGTTTCACTGGTCTTTAAATCTCAACAGCTTATACACTAAGAATTTCAAGAATTATATTAAATGAAACAATATTATGTCACCCTGTGAAGTCAATCCATCCATTTTTGAAATTCCTGCTCTGAAGCCTTGCTTCCAAACCAAGTGACAAGGGGCGGCTAGTTGGCACAATGAATAGAGCACCAGCCCTGGAGTCAGGAGGACCTAGGTTCGGATCCAGCCTCAGACACTTAACACAAAAACTAACCTTGGGCAAGTCACTTAATCCCAATTGCCCTCCAAAACGCAAAAAACAAACAAACAAACAAAAAAAACCAAGTGACAGTAACCTTAGCCCACTTATGCTTCCTGATGCTTCCAGAAGCAAATATAAAACGCTGGGTTTAGTGTTCAGAGCCCTTTCTAACCTAGCCCCCTAGTCTTTACACTATACCATACAATGTATACTCAGATCCAGGGACTCTAGCCTCCTGGTAGTTGCAGGAACAAGACAATTCCCACCTTTCAGCTTTGGGCATTCTCTTTGCCTGACCCAATGCCTAAAATGCTCTCCTCGGTTTGGACTTCTGACCTTCCCAGCTTCCTTTAACTCACAGGAAACCTTCCCCAACCCTTTTAAATCCCAGTGCCTTCCTCCTGTTAATTATTTACTATTTATCCTGTGAATAGCTTGCTTCCTACATATTTATTTGCATGTTTTCCCATTTGATTGTAAAGTCCCTGAGGGTAGGGACTGTTTTTCTATGCCCAGCACTTTTAGCCCACAGTCTGGTACAAAGTAAGTCCTTGATATTTATTGATTGAAAAACAATACTACTATCAATTTGGAACTATGCCCAACAAAGGGCTGTAAAACTGCATACCCTTTGACCTAGCAATACCACTTTAGAGGGTAGTACCTATTTGCACAAAAATATTTATAGCAGCTTTCTATGGTAGCAAAGAATGGGAAATTGAGGGGATGCCCATCAACTGGAGAATGACTGAACAAGTCATGGCATGTGATTATGATGGGATCATATCATGCTATAAGAAATGAGGAGGAGAATGCTTTCAGAAAAACCTGGGAAGACTTACATGAACATCATGATGCAAAGTGAAGGGGAATCAGAAGAGCATTTTACACAGTATCAGCAATCTTGTATGATGATCAAATGTGAATGACTTTGCTAATCTCAGCAATACAATGATCTAAGACAATTCTAAAGGACTTATGATGAAAAATGCTATCTACCTTGAAAGAAAGATCTAGTGGGAGTCTGAATACAGATTGAAACATACTTTTTTCGCTTTATTTTTCTTGCCTTTTTTTCACTATGGCTAATACAGAAATGTTTTGCATGATTTCACATGTATATCACATTTGTTTCCTTCTTAGTTGATGAGGGTGGTGTGGGAGGGAAATAATTCAGAATTCAAAAAAAATTTTTAAAGGTTAAAAATAATTTATTTGAAAAAAAGAAGTTCAGTTGACTGTTCCATTCCAATTCATCATCCCTGTCTCCCCAGATTCAAACTCTCTTTCCTGCCTCCCATTCTCCAATGCGTTGTCCTTCCCTATTGGAATGAAAGCTGCCTGAGAACAGAGATTGTTTCTTTCCTTTTCTTTTTTTGGTATTTGTTATCTTCAGTGTTTAGCACAATGCCTGGTACACAACAAAAGCTTAATAAGTGCCTTTTAATTTTCAAGAGGTAGCTACATAATGCAGAGCACAGCCATGGAGTTAAAAAACTTACAAACAGCCTACTATGTGCCAGGTACTGTGCTAATCACTAGGGATACAAAGAAAGGCAAAAGATAGTGCCAGCCCTTGAGAAGGGAGTGGGGAGAGAGACAACACGAAAACACGAGTGATGGGCCTAGAGTCATGAAGAACCTTAATTCAAATCTGGCCTTAAGCCACTAACCGTGTGACCCTGGCAAAGTCACTTAACCCAGCTTGCCTCCATTTCCTCATCAAGAAAATGGGGGTTACAAACAGCACCTCCCTCCCAGGGTGATTGTGAAATTCAAATAAGATAATTTTTGCAAAGTGCTTTACAAACCTTAAAGTACTAGACAAATACTAGTTATTACTATTATTATTGTCATACATTCTCCAATTAAAAGAAATTATCATTATTTCATTTAAAACATTTCTATTTTCAAGTATTGTAATGATCAAGAGAAGCAGCAAGGTGTAACAGACAAAAGAGTCGGCCAGCCTTAAGGTTAGGAACCCCTGGGTTCGAGTCCTACCTCTGATAAATTAGCAGCTATGTGATCCTAGACAAGTCACTTAACCTGTCAGTGGGTATCAGATTCTCCAGGACTTTAAGTGGTAGAGGAGGGACAGATTGGCCAGGTAGGGGGAATTTACTCACTGATACCTCACGATACTAACGAAATCATGGGTCTGGGTCAAAGGAAAAAATATAAAAGTATTCCAATTTTATTAATGGTCCTGTTAGGAAACCTGTCGATTTTTAGGCAGGGATTTGTGGAGTCAGAATCGTCCTCTTCAAGCTGGAAGATCGTTTCAGGCAGGGGTTCTTAAGCTGGATAGATTTCAGAGGACTGGGGAACTTGAATTGGGGGGAAAATGTTTTCATCTTTATTTTCACCGGTTTCTAAATGAAATTTAGCATTTCTTTCAATGATGAGCAGACAAGAAGATACTCTTCTGTGAAGGGTCCAGAGGCTAGAGGAGTGCATTACACACATACACACCCACGCGTAAAGAGAGCATTGGATTTGGGGTTGGGGGCCCCCACGGCTACGACGGAAGCAATGCAGTGAACATGCCTTTCCAGGCTGATGCAGCTGGGCCTGGAGAGCGACCTGCTCAAAGGCAGGCACTGGCAGGGACGGAAGCCCTTACTCACCGTAGTAGGTGCTCGCAGTCATGGACACAATCCAGAAGGCCAAGGAGATGAAGAGGATCAGGCTCAGGATCACGATGTTGGTCATCATCTTTAAATAGCTTCTGCACAGAACGGCCTCCAGATCTGGCATGAAACGCGAGCACGATCACCTGCGAACCAAGCGAACGCGTCGCCTTTTGGGAAAAGCCTTCGAGGGCGCCCAGACAGACCCGCCGGCTCGCCCCCCCCCGCCCCTCCCCGAAAGGGGGCGCGGGCGCCCCCGCAGCCAACCCGACGGGCTGCACAGGCAGGCGAGGGTGCGCCCCGGGGCCCCACGCCCCCCGCCCAAGGAGCGCAAAGGTGGGAGGGGTCCCAGGGCCCCCGGCCCGGCTCGCGCTCAGCGCAGGGCCCCGCCCCGCGGCTAGGGGGTCTGGGCGGGGGTGTCCGGCCGGCCCCCGCCCCCACCCTCCACGGGTGCCGCTCACTTACCGGAAGGCCCCTCACCGCGTGGCGAAGAAGGAGCGCAGGCTCTCGAAGCCAGCCCTAGCCCCGGCCGCGCCCGTTCCCCAGCCCGACCTTCCCCCCCCCGTTCCCCAGCCCGACCTTCCCCGCGCATGCTCCGAGCCAAGCCAATCAGGCTCCGGGGAAAGGCGCTGAACTCTCGGGGGCGGGCGGGGGAGGGGGCGAGCGGAGGTCAAGGCCAAGGCTACGGGTGGAGAGGAGGGGGCCTTGTGTCCGGGAGCTCCCGCGTCTCTGCACCACCCGAGTCCGCGATGCGCCACGCGAGCCTTCGCTCGTGGGGGGATTACTAATTTAGCCTTGAAAGCGACCTTGGAGCTATGGAGTCAAAAATCAATGGTTTTACAGAGGGGGAAACTGAGCCCCTGAGAAGTGGTGAATGCTAACAGCGGCAGCCCGTTTAGTGTACTGTGTGCCAGGAGCCAAGCTGCTTAACTATCATTAGCTCCGTTGCTGTTCCCCCCTCCCAACAGCCTCTGGTGATAGGTGCTGTTATTATAGACAAGGAAACTGAGGTTCCGTGGGTCACACAATTCCCGTGGCTGGATCTGAACCCAGGACTTAATGTCCAGCTCCCTATCCACTGTCTCACCAAATTAAAAAGAAAAGCCCGGGGACCATAAATGCCATCTGCATTATTAACATTTTCTTCTTCACTTGAAGTCTGGGCGCCAGCCAAGCAATGAAACCAAACCCTGATCTGTAGCTTCTGCAGATTTCCGAGATGAAACTGTAAGCAAAGTGCGCCTGGCACCGAGCTCGATCCTGCGGCTGCAGAAGCGGGCGGGGGTGGGGGGGGGGGTGGGAAGGGGCAGAGAGAGCCCCTGCCCCAAGGAGCCGCATTCCAAAAAGGAGATTTCATTGGTATAGGGGACTCCCATCGAGGAAACTCCTGCCAAGTAACATCGGCACCCATTGATTTTAGGGAACTGCCCGGTACTTGGAGCGGTCAGGTCATTTGCCAGGGTCACCCAGCCAGTACACACCAGAGGCAACATTCGGACCTAGGGCTGTCTGACTCTATTGGACCCTGGGAAGTGTTTATTTCATGTTTACAGAATTAACCGGGGGGGCGGCTAGGTGACTCCAGAGCGCTGGCCCTGGAGTCAGAAGGACCAGAGTTCGGATCTGGCCTCAAACACACACTTAACACACACAAAGAAAACAACCTAGCCGTGTGACCTAAGGTCCCAATTGCCCTCCAAAAAAAAAAAAAAAAAAAAGCAGAATTAACCGGAGGCAACGAGGGAGCTGTCAGCACAGGAGAAGGGTGACTGGGAAAGGATTAAGGAGGGATCTGGAGAAATAAGATTCCAGCTCTTTCTGATTCCAAGGCCAACAAACACATGTTAGGCTCTCTTGTAAAAACTGGGCCACTTTTTTGTTCTTGTGGTTGTTTTAGCACATAGACTGTGGAACCAGCCTTTCCATATTGCATTATTTTTACCTGGTTTGTTTATTGGGAGAGGGACTGGGATGTAGTGAACAGAAAGTGAACAGTATAAAAGACTTGAGGACTAGTCCCACCTCTGACACACTGTGACTGTAACTCACAGCCTCAGTAACCCAGTAAAATTCTAAGTTGAATTTAGTTAAATTCCAATTAGATTCTAAATTAAATCTAAGTTAAATTCTAAGTTGAAACTCAGTAAAATTCTAAGTTGGGGGGCTCACTTTGAGAAGTGTTGTGTCATTTGACCAGATGAGACTCTGGGCAGCCACTGAGAGCCCCCCGGCTTTGAAAACCCAGATGTTGATGCTTCCCTCTCTGGTAACTGTGATTTGGTATTGATGTAATGGTTGGACAGTTTGGAAGCCTGTCTGCTTGATCTGTTTGTTTCTCTGTTTTGAAACTACTGTCTGTATACTCTGAAGTTCGAAGTGCTGACCTTCTTCCCCCGAACTAGGTAAATGATATGTTTGTTTGATAAAAGTAAGCTTGTTAACCCCCCCCCCCCAAAAAAAAATTCTAAGTTGATGAGTGCCCCTATTGATAGGTTTCTACATAAGTTGCTCCCTATACCTGCAATTAGGCAGCATGGTACATAGGCCTTTGAGCCAGGAAGACTTGAGTTCAAATGTGACCT
The DNA here is from genome assembly GCA_011680675.1 of Gymnobelideus leadbeateri. Lineage (NCBI taxonomy): Eukaryota > Metazoa > Chordata > Mammalia > Diprotodontia > Petauridae > Gymnobelideus > Gymnobelideus leadbeateri. The sequence goes on along the minus strand of WOXC01011130.1, from coordinate 116,599 downwards.
CAGACCCTTACTAGCTGGAGGGTCCTAAGCAAGTCACCTAACCCTGTCTGCCTCAGTTTCTCATTTGTGAAATGAGCTGGAGAACCAAGTGGAAAACCTGTCCAGTGTCTCTGCCAGGAAAACCACAGACGGGGTCACAAAGAAATGACTCTACAAGGGATACCAAATGAAATCACTATACTACAGGGGTAAGATGTGGCCCTTTGGAATTTAAAGCCTCAGGATGCTTGTTTGCTCAACTCTTGCCTCTGTTTAGCTATCCCTAAAATGGACATCAGAATTGTAGAAATTAGAGGCTGACCTTTACAAATGTGTTAGATAAGTTATGTACCTGTAGTACCTACCTCAAAGGATTGATATGAGATGTGAGTAAATGACCATGCAAACCCCAAGCTTTATAGAAACATCAGTTATTATTATTATTAAGAATCAGACTTCTGTGTCGAGCTTTGTAGTATCTACCTATAGCTGAGTTAACCTGCTTACAATTGTTAGTCTGTATTTTGTCAGACAATAAACATTTATTGAGCACCTACTATGTGCTAGGCATTGTGCTAGGCACTGGGGATACAAAAAAAGGCAAAAGACAGACCCTGTCCTCATGGAGCTTACAGTCTAAGGGGGAAGACAACAAACAAATATGTATAAACAAGCTTTATATAAGAAAAATAGGAAATAATGAACAGAAGGAAGGTATTAGAATTAAGGGGGTTGGGAATTGCTTCCTGTAGAAGGTAGGTTTTTTTTTTGTAGAAGGAAGTTAGAAAAGCCAGTAAGGAGACATGAGGAGGGAAAGCATTCCAAGTATGGTGGCACCCAGTTAAAATGCTTGAAGCTGAGAGATGGAGTGTCTGGTTTCAGGAACAACCAGGCCATTGTCACTGGATTGAAGAGTATAAGATAGGGTGTAAGGTGTAAGAAGTCTGGAAAAATGTCAGGGGGAGGGCTTAAGTAATGAAGTGCTTTGAACATTAAGCAGAGGATTTTATATTTGATCCTGTAGGTGATAAGGAGCTGCTGGAGTTTACAGAGTAGGGAGGTGATGTGGTCAGACCTGTGTTTTAGAAAAATTGCTTTAGTGACTAAATGGAGGATGAGCTGGACTGGAGGAAAACTTAAGATAGGTAAAACTACCAGCAGGCTATTACAGTAGTCCAAGTGGGAAGTAATGAGAGCCTGCACCAGAGTGGTAGCAGTGTCAGAGGAAAGATTTGTTTTTTGTTTGTTGTTGTTGATCTTTCTGGAAAAGGACCAGTGACATCGAGAGGGTGAAGTCTTGGCTGGTGAATGAACTGAATTTAAATGAGGCAGAGTAGAAAAGTCATCAGCCTCACGTTCTCCTCTAGGGTCATTGAAGTCCAGTGGCAATACATAAGTCAAGGACAACTTGGCAATGGCCCAGCTGGAGAAGAGAAGACGGCATATTCAGGACATGTTGCAAAGGTGAAATCAGCAGGCCTTGGCGACAGCTTGGATATGGGGTATGAGATTATGAAGAATTTAAGATGGCTTTTACATTACAAGCCTTAAGGATCGGAAGAATGGTATTTCCCTCAACAGTAATAGGAGAAAGGGAGGGGCAGGAAGATTTAAGGGGAAAGATAATGAATCCAGTTTTGGACATGTTTAAAATGGCTACTGGATATCAAGTTCCAGATATCTGAAAAGTATTTGGAAATATTAAATTGGAGGTCAGCAAAGAGGTTAGGAGGTGGATTTGAGAATCATCAGTATGGAAATAGTAATTAAATCCATGGGAGTTGATGAGATCATCAAGTGAAGTAATTTAGAGGGAGAAGAGGAGAGAGGAGAGAAGAGGAAGGAAGGGGAGGGGAGGGGAGAGCCTAGGACCAGAGTACAGCGGGATACACAGTGGTAGGGACCTGGAGGAAGAGACAGCAAAGGAGACTGAAAAGGAAAGTTCTGATAGGTAGGAGAAAAACCAAGAGAGAGTGATGTCCCAAAAAACTTGAGAGAACAGAGTATCAAGGAGTAGAGTGATCAACACTGTCAAAGGCTGCAGAGAGGTAAAAAAGAATGCAGATTAAGAAAAAAAAAACATTGCATTTGGCATTTAAGAGATCACTGGTAACTTTGGAGAGAGCAGTTTTGGTGGAATGAATGGTGAAGTTGAAAGCCAGGTTGTAAGGGGTTAAGAAGTGAGGGAGAGGAGAGAAAGTGGAAGCATCTATTTGAAACTTTTCAAGGAGTTTGGCCACAAAGGGCAGAAGAGACATAAAATAATAGCAGGGATGGAAGGATGGAATGAGAAGATTTTTTAGGGCTATTTGCTGAATCTGTGCCATAGTTATTAATTAGAACTCCATATATCTTCCTAGGAAATTGGCATTTAATTTTACTCAAATGGATCAGTGGTCTTTTAAATATGTTCCATGTATTTGCTCATCATCATCATTATTATTAAGAATTCTGATTTTAGTTCTGATGAGTCAGCAGTCTAGACATAGACATCTGACTTTAGGGATACCTATCACATGAATAAGAAGTCTTTTCTATATGTTTAAAAAAAAACAAAACCCCAAACACTTGTTTCATTATTCATGATGTGATTTGGTATCCCCAGCACAATTTCTGATAAATAGTAAGAGCTTAATAAATGCTTATTGATTGCATGACTCAGCATACCAATTTTCTTTTTTTTTCTTCCCTTCTCCCTTCCTTCTTTCCTTCCTTTTTCCCTTCTTCCCTCCTTCCTTCTTTCCTTTTTCTTTCTTTCTTATAAAGTACTCATAATATAGAGGAAGGATTCTTGACCACTTTTGTTTCATGGACCCTTTCGTCCTTCTGGTGAAGCCTATGGACCACTTCTCAGTATAATGTTTTTTTTAAATACATAAAATAAAATATATAGGAATATAAAGGAAACAAATTATGTTGAAATATAGATATCATAATTCTTTTTGAAGTTCACAGACTCCAGGCTAGGAACTCCTGATATAGGTACATAAAGTTTTGTAGCAGCAAGCACCCCAACATCCCCAGGGTGGCTGCCAACACAGGTTCTTAGATCTGCTTTTCAAAAGGAAAGCAACTCAAAATGGGTTAATAAGCTTACTTTAATCAAACAAACATATATTACCTAGTTCAGGGGGAAAAGGTCAGCACCCCGAACTTCAGAGTATACAGACAGATCAAATAGACAGGCTTCCAAACTGTCCAATCATTATATCAATACCAAATCACAGTTACCAGAGAGGGAAGCATCAACATCTGGGTTTTCAAAGCCGGGGGGCTCTCAACAACGGCTGCCCAGAGTCTCATCTGGTCAAATGACACAACACTTCTCAAAGTGAGCCCCAAAGTAAAGCCTCCCATCAGGGTTTATATAGCTTTCTCCTGGCTCAGAGAATGTAACCACCCTCTTGACCCACTGCCCAATCACACAGCATCAAGGTGTGGTCATTCCTGAAAACCAAGCCTCCTACCACAGGCTCCATGTGACCACATTCAGTCTATTAGAAGGCAGAGTACGCTTTCAAATTAAAGAAGGTTCTCAGAGTCACTTAAGTCAATCAAAGTCTCTTAAGCCAATCAAAGGGCCTAGGGGCAGGGAAGATCTTCAAATCTGCATTTCCATTACAAGTTTATACAAAATTTATATATCTTTGACTTCTCTCATTTTTTTCTTGAGCCACACATTTCTCCTCATTCTCATTTTTCTATCTTTGTACTGAACTTACCAAGTACCAGAATGTATGTTGATTTGACTTTTAATGAGATTTTTTTTTTTATCAGACAGCTTTATAGAGTTCTATACAAAGTCCTACTGTAATGCTTCATCTGGAGGAGACTCTGGGTCCTTGAAAGTTGTGCCAATGGAGCACAAACTTCATTGCAGGCTCTGTCATACCGGAAGAGCTTCAAGTATGACCCCAGGAACAGTTCTTATCTATTTTCCAAGGACCCAAATAGCAAATTACAGAGAAGCACATCATCAGAAGTCTGGCCACCTGACTCAAAAGCTTCTTTTGGCCATAGCAACCCATGAAAAACAAAAGAAAAACAAAATGCTGAATTTCATCTGTCAAGATATATCACTCAGATACCCTTTGATCCAGCAATACCACTATTAGTTCTGGATCCCAAAGAGATCATTCAAATGGGAAAAGGACCCACATGTACAAAAATATTTATAGCAGCACTTTTTTTTTGGTGGCAAAGAATTGGAAATTGAGGGGATGCCCATCAATGGGTGAATGGCTGAATAAGCTGTGGAATATGAATGTAATGGAATACAATTGTGTTATAAGAAATGATGAGCAGGCAGATTTCAGAAAAAACCTGGAAAGACTTACATGAACTGATGCAGAGCCAAGAGAACATTGTACACAGCAACAGCAACATTGTATGATAATTAACTATGATAGACTTAGCGCTTCTCAGCAATACAATGATCTAAGACTATTCCATGAGACTCATGATGGAAAATGCTATCCACATCCAGAGAAAGAATTTCGGAGCCTGATTGCAAGCTGAAGCATACTATTTTCACTTTTGTTTTCTTTCTCATGGTTTTTCCCTTTTGTTCTGATTATTTTTTTCACAATATAATTAATATGGAAATATTATACATGATTGTATATGTATAACCTAAATATACACACACACACACACACACACACACACACACACACACATATATATATATATATATATATATATATATATATGATTCAGATAACTCATGACAAGTTCCAGTTGTGCTCATTAAAGGAACTCAATATGATCTCGACATTTCCTGTAGAACTGGAATGCAGGGATGCTTGCAGTACTCAATTTTTGTGTCCCTAGTGACTGACCACAATGCTTACTACACACTTAAAAATATTATTTGAATTGAACCGAATGCTGTGGGATTCCCATTACTGCCTCCTTTTGTTCTTTGTTACCATATATTCTATATGACTGTACATTCTACAGTTATCCCTTCCACATTGATGGAGTTAGGAGCTCAGTGCCCCCCTAGATCTGAAAAATCTGTGTAAAATTTTTCGTGTCATCTGCACTTTTAGCTTCTGCTAAACCCCTCCCCCCAACTCCCCTTTAACTTCTTATACCAACCCATGCTGTATTGAAACCTCAATGAGGGAAGTCATGATGGGGAAGGGATAACTATCTATTCTAATATTTCTTACATACTTTAATTTCTTCCCCCTTTGCTTCAAAATGTAGCATACTTGAAATATGTTGAATTACCTCTACAGCATAAGCTGGACAAATTCTTATGGTGCTCTCAATAGGCAAAATCATTACAAGGAGTAGGTTATTGCTCTTCCTTTTTTTCATTTCTACTACTCCTTGTTCTGCCCCACCCCTCAAAAAAAAAAGCTCCCCAAAATGTAAATTACCCTCCCCCACAAACCAGCAAATGTTATGGTGCCTTTTAGAGTTGTTGAAATGAAGCAAAAAGGTTAAGAGGAAATAGATGGGAATTTGGTCCAGGAAAGCAATGCAGTTGAGGAGTGTAACGCCAAGCACAACTTCCAGGTTCAGAAGTACAAGCATAGTAACTCTCCATATACTCAGTAACAAATTAAGGCAAAACATTCACAGAAAAGAGAAAATCAAAATACAGGGTAACTCAGTCATTTAGTAAGTTCTCAATTCAATCACAAAGTATAAAGTCAAAGTACTCCATTTAGTCAGTCAGAAAGTCTCTCTTCTCAAGTGGAGATTAGTTTCCAATCATAAACAAAGTACATTCATTTGGTTAGTCACACAGCACAAAAATCAAAGTGCTCCACCCCTGGATCACAGCTACCACCAAAAGGGGCCGTGGAGAGCTATCACCAAGGCCATCCACCCCTAAGCCACTACAAGGCTAAGATATCATCACAACATTCAATACCCAAGGAGAGGCCTTTTCTTAATCTTGACCCAAGGCAAATTCTCAGCAATCTCTGCTCTCTATCCACCACACCAGCTCCTCCCAGTTCAGCCCCTTCTCTTCACATCAACAAGTCCATCCCACAAGCGAGATTCACAAGCTCTAGGTTTTAACACAACCCAAAAACCAAGCCAAACAAGGGGATCTTTAAATCGCATTACCATTTCAAGGAGTAATCAAGAACAAGTATTTGTTTAATGGTAAGAAAACAAATTCGGGCTTTTTCTACCAATTTAGTCAAATATGAGTCTTCCAAAGAGTGATGAAGAAGTGAATAATGCTGGACTTGGAGTCAGGAAGACCTGGGTTCACATGTCTCCTAACTGGTTGGTTGTTTAATAGCAAATAATTTAACCACTCTCAGCCCCAGGTTCCTTATCTATAAAATGTGCATAATTACACCTGTAGTATCTACATCTCATGGGTTTTGTGAGGATCAAGTGAACTATCCAATGTAAATTGCTTTGCAAACTTAAAAATGCTACATGTCAGTTTTGTTATTATTTTATTACATAATATATTATGTTATTATAAAAATATTCGAGTAGGATACTGACCATTGACCTCCTGATGTTGATCATTCCTTATTCTCTAAAAATCTACTCTGAATATATTTTGGATTGGCAGCTCCTCCTATCTTAACTGTTACTAACTTGATCTAGTCTGCAGTCCCAATCTGTCCAGGTCTAAGGTATGGGAGAAGCCTTCATTTTTTTTTAATCCAAATGAATCATGATAAGTTTGAAAAAACAGCCTCAAATTTTTATTAGGCAATTTTTTTTAAAGCAAACACAAAACAACATAAGACATTAAACTTCAAGGTGAAGGGGATGTAACCCTATTTGAAATGAAAGGAAACCAGTAGTATGCCATACGCCATTGACTACTGACTCTGGTCTCCTTTCATTGCATTTAGGCAATGGTCAATTCTTCTCTGACTCACTGTAAGCACTTAATAAATGTTTATTGATCCTCTTAGCTCTGGTCAGTTTATTATTAAGCAAACACTGACAGCACTATTCATGGAACACAATAAATTCTAATGAAAAGAATTTTAGATGTCCATGTATGTAGTTTATAAAAAAGAAATTTTATTGATATTTTGATGTCCTAATAACTTGGTAACTTCCCCGAGTATCTTCCCATAAAATGGGTTAAATGAAATGTAACTGGTAATCTTAGAGCAGTGATGTCACACTCAAATAAAAATGGATCCCTGCAGGCTTGACTTCAACATATTGACTTTAACCATACATGCTATGCAATAGTATTTTTTTTTTTGAGAGGGGAAGGCAAGGCAATTGGGGTTAAGTGACTTGCCCAAAGTCACACAGCTAGTAAGTATCAAGTGTCTGAGGCTGCATTTGAACTCAGGTCCTCCTGACTTCAGGATTGCTGCTCTATTCACTGTGACACCTAGTTTCCCCTGTATTGTATTTTTTAAAAAATGTATTAAATATTGCCCAATTGCATTTTAATCTGGGTTGATCAGGGGGAGTTTTGCATGAGTTTTATACCTCCGCCTTATAGTATATTCCCTTACCAGTTATGTTTCTGACTGTCCTGGACTTCACTACTAACACTCAACAGCCTTCTTATTTTCAACTTTTCTCAGTACCTAGGGCCTTCTTACCCTGAAACATCCCTCCACCATGCTAGTCCCCTTCTCCCATTGATGAGTTCCTTTTGGGGCCCTCCATTTGTGGGACTGACCCAGGTTGGCCATACTTCATTTCCCTTCTGGTCAAACTTATGACTATCTGGGACTTTGCCATCATGGCCCTCCATGACTACTTTTCTTCCCACCACCCCTCCCTTTCAGCTTCCTTTTATGTATTGTCTTCCCCCATTAGAATGTAAGTTCTCTCAGGGCAAGTATAACATGAAAAAATATTTGTAAAAGATTGTAATGGCAAGCAAACAAGTACTTACCACCTTGTTTCAGTTGAGCCTTGCCCTTGATTATATTAAGTCTTTGTTAAGAAACAGAATTTGTGAAACCCACAGTGGGAGGCACTTGCTAAAGCAACAGGAAGGGAAGGGACAGGGAGGAGCTAATGACCATATATAAGGAGAATCCCAAGCTAGGAGAGAGCAGAACTGAGAAGGGAATGCTTGTGGAGGCTGGTACTCTGTTTGTTTGTTCTGTCTGTATTGATTTTTTTGTTTGTGATACTTTGTACAGAAACCCTGGGACCTTACTGGAAGCCCTGAAAGAAGATTTTCTTGTTTTCTGTTTACAGAAGTCCTGGAGGAGAGCTTAGAGATCCTGGGACTATACTGATGATTTGTGTTGAGTTTTCAGACCTTGTTGGTGGGTCTGTGTTGATTTCACAGGCAGAGAGTGAATTGATGATGGTGCTGGCAATATGCATGAATGTTGTTTTGGCTCTGTTAAGCTTTGTCTTCCCAGAAACAGAAACTGTGAAAGACTTGAGGTGGACCGGACACTGTGAGCTTCAATATGGAATGGGAACTGGATGAGGAACTGGACAAGGAGCTGAGAGCTACCTGCTTTTGAATCCAGGTAACAGTTGGGTAAATTTGACAAAAGCTGGGACCATGGAAGAGGAACTATGGAATCTGAAGCCAGTCTGAAGTCAAGATGAAAAGACCTCTCCTGGGAACTTAGTGCTGAGAAGATCATGATATACTGTGGCCTAGGAGTGGGAGAACCTTGTACTCTGTACCTTGTACCTCTTAAAGATGATTAAGTTAAGGATTATTGGAAACTAATCTCCAACCAAAAAGAAAGAAGATTTTTTGACTGAGAGATTAAGACAATGTGACCTAGGGGTAGAGAACTTTGACCTTTGTACTTTGTGCCCCTTAAGGAGGGTTGCTCCTTAAAGATGACTGACTTACTGACTGATATTTTTTGTTTAAAACTATGTGGCCCCTTTAGTGATAAGTTGTTACATTATAACATTGTGAATACTGTACTTAGGTTTCTATGAATGTTTTGCTTTAATTTACTGCTGAATAAATAGAGAGTTCACAATACTATGTAATCAGAACCTTAGGGCTGTTCACAGCAGCAGTCCTCTGGAGAGCTGCTTGTACTTGGCTTTACAAGGACTTAGTAAAATACCTGGAACATAGTGGGCACTACATAAATAAATATTAACTATTTGGTGGAGCCAAGATGTTGGAGTAGAAACAGGACTTCCTTGTGGCTCCCACTTCTACCTTCTCCAATGCATGTAAAAATGACTCTAAACAAACTTTAGAACCCACAAAGTCATAGAGAGAAACTAACTTCCTGCTGAAGAGAGCCTGGCAGGCTGGCAGGAAGGGGCCAGTGTAGCACTCTGGGAGCAGAGCCCAGCCCTACGTGAGCCTGAGGTTTTAGCCTCAGGGAGGCCTGACCAGCTTAGGCTAGAGGGACATTGGGAAAGTGGACCAGCAGCAGTGGTGGTGGTTGCCAGAATTATCAACCCATAAATGCCAAAGACAAAGTGAGAGGTCAGTGGACTTTGGGAACAGGGGATCTGGGAGTTTGGTCCGGCCTTTGCCCTGGAGGGAGAAGTTGCTGAGGTGCCACCACTGTGTGGCTGCTTCAGAGCTCCTGGCCTACAGACTGTAGGGGGACCAAGCAACCAGTTTGAGGGGTAATCACTCTTGCTTTAACCTCCTTTGATCTGTATTGCTGTGTAGGGTGGAGGTCCTGGGACGTGAGACCAGTGTGCCAGAGCCAGTGGAGGCTTCACAGAGGGCAGCTAACTAATAGCTCCAGCAGCTGAGAAAACCCCAGCTATTTGGGACAAAGCTCCCCTCTCTGAAAGCAGAGTTCTACTGTGGCAAAAAGCTCAAAAGTCAAGTAATTGAGTGACAACATGAGCAAGCAAAGGAAGCAAAGCAAGCACAGCAATCTGACTTTAGACTCCTATTTTGGGGACAAAAAGATCAAAGCATAGAATAGGAGGAAGACAATGAAGTCAGAACTCCTGTATCAAAAGCTTCCAAGAAAAATATGAATTGGTTACAGGCCATAGAGGAGCTTAAGAAGGATTTTGAAAACCAAATAAGAGAAGTGGAGGAAAAATTGGGAAGAGAAATGAGAAGGATGCAGGAAAAGTATGAAATGAGGGTCAACAGCCTGACTGAGGAAAACAACACCTTAAAAATAGACTAACTCAAATGGCAAAAGAGGCTCAAAAAGCCAATGAGGAGAAGAATGCCTTAAAAAACCGAATTTGCCAGATGGAAAAAGAATCTCAAAAGCTCACTGAAGAGAATCATTCCTTCAGAATTAGATTAGAGCAAATGGAAGCTTGTGACTTTATGAGAAATCAAGATACTATTAAACAGATCCAAACAAATGAAAAAATAGAAGGCAATGTGAAATATCTCATTGGAAAAACCACTGACCTGGAAAATAGATCCAGGAGAGACAATTTAAAAATTATCAGACAACCTGAGAGCCATGATCAAAGAAAGAAATCATCCTTCAAGAAATTCTCAAGGAAAATTGCCCTAATGTTTTAGAACCAGAGGGCAAAATAGAGGTAGAAAGAATCCACCTATCACCTCCTGAAAAAATCCCAAAAAGAAAGCTCCTAGGAATATTATAGCCAGGTTCTGGAATGCCCAGATCAAGGAGAAAACATTACAAGCAGTCAGGAAGAAACATGAATATTGAATATTGTGGAAACACAATCAGGATAACACAGGATCTGGCAGCTTCTACACTGAGGGATTGAAGGGCTTGGAATATGATATTCCAGAGGTCAAAGGAGCTGGGGTTAAAACCAAGAATCACCTACCCAGCAAAACTGAATATCCTATTTCAGGGGAAAATATGGTTATTCAATGAAATAGAGGACTTTCAAGCATTCTTGATGAAAAAACCAGAGTTAAATAGAAAATTTGACATTCAGATACAAGAAGCAAGAGAAGCATTGGAAGGTAAACAAGGAAAAGAAATCATAAGGAACTTATCAAAGTTGAACTATTTACATTCCTACATGGAAAAAACAATAATTGTAACTTATGAAACTTTTCTCAGTATGAGAATATATATGTCTCTGTGTGTGTGTGTGTGTGTTTGTGTGTGTATGTATACATATATATGTCTATATAGGAAGGTATATGGGTGTATGAATACATATGTGAGTGTGTGTATATGTATATGTGTATAGGTATACATAGACAGAAGGCACAGGACCAATTGAATAGTAAGGTATGATAATTAAAAGGTGTAATTGAGAGGTAAGAGAGGAATAAACTGAGAGGAGATGAGGTGAGACAGAACGGGGTAAATTATCTCACATAGAAGAGGCAAGGGAAAACTGTTACAATGGAGGGGAAGAACAGGAAGTCAAAAGGGAATGGGTCAACCTTACTCTCATTGAATTTGGTTTAGGGAGGGAATGACATACACACTAAATAGGGTATCTCACCCTACAGGAGAGTAGGGGTGGAAAAGGATGAGAGGGGAGATGATGAAGGGCAAAGCATGTTCTGGGGGAGGGAAGTTGGAAGCACACACTTTTGAAAAGGGACTGGGTCAAAGTAGATAATAGAACAAGTGTGGGGTGGGATAGGATGGAGGGAAATATAGTCAATCTTTCACAATATATCCACTATGAAAATGTTTTGCATAGCTACACATGTACAACCTATATTGAATTGCTTATCTTCCCAGTAAGGGTGGGTGACGACAGAGAAAGGGAAAGAATATGGAATTCAAAGTTTTAAAATCAAACGTTTAAAATATATAAAAAATTATTGTTTTTTTACCTGCAACTGGGAAATAAGATATACAGGCACTGGGGCACAGAGATCCATCTTGCCCTACTGGAAAGTTGGAGGGGGCATGGGGGAGAATATAGGAGAGAGCAGACTGAGGGAGGGGGTATACATTGGGATTGCTGTTTTGGGGTGGTGGGTGGGGGAGAGACATGGAGAAAATCTGTAACTCAAAATCTTGTGGAAATGAATTATGTAAACTAAAAATAAACATAAATTTTAATTCATAAATTTTAATTATTATTATTACCAATTTTTGCTCACATTTATATAACCTAGTGCTTAGCTCAGTAAGTACTTAATAAATTTTTGTTGCCTTCCCTGTTTGTAGTCTACCATTTGTTAAACAGAAAGGATGTTTTAACTTTAGTAATTTGGAACCAGTTTTGTCCATTGCATTTGAGCTGTCTTTTGTTGTCTTTTCCTATATTTTACATCTCTGTAGTAGATATTGTAGCAGCAAGTACCCCAATACCCCCAGGGTGGCTGCCAACACAGGTTCTTAGATCTGCTTTTGTAAAGGAAAGCAACTCAAAATCAGTTAACAAGCTCACTTTAATCAAACAAATATATGTTACCTAGTTCAGGGGGAAAAGGTCAGCACCCCGAACTTCAGAGTATACAGACAGATCAAATAGACAGGTTTCCAAACTGTCCAACCATTATCAATACCAAAATCACAGTTACCAGAGAAGGTAGCATCAATATCTGGGTTTTCAAAGCTGGGGGGCTTTCAACAACTACTGCCCAGAGTCTCATCTGGTCAAATGACACAACACTTCTCAAAGTGAGCCCCAAAGCAAAGCCTCCCATCAGGGTTTATATAGCTTTCTCCTGGCTCAGAGAATGTAACCACCCTCTTGACCCACTGCCCAATCACACAGCATCAAGGTGTGGTCATTCCTGAAAACCAAGCCTCCTACCACAGGCTCCATGTAACCACATTCAGCCTATTAGGGGTCAGAGTATATTTTCAAATTAAAGAAGGTCCTCAGAGTCTTAAGCCAATCAAAGGGGCTAGGGGCAGGGAAGATCTTCAAATCTGCATTTCCATTTCAGATATGTATTTTATCTTTTTTAGTTCTCTCTTCATTCTATTGTTTCTCTGAATTTGTCATACTTGTGCTTCCTTCTAGCACAGTGATATTCTATTGCATTCATGTGACAAATTATCCAGCCATTCCTCGATCAACAGGCACATAATTCGTGAAATAATTTCATTAGAATGTCTGAAATGTGGATTATGATTTTTCTTATCAAACCAACTTCTTCCAACTTGACAATTTTAGTTGGTAGCCATCAGCTTTATCTACTTTTATATGTTTGGAACATAATTGTTTTTGACTGTCCTCTCTTCCTTACCTGTCACATCTAGTTATCAAGTCCAATTGATTCTATATCATCAATGTCTCCCACATTTTCACCTTTCCTCTGGGCCATTATGGTGGCAAAAAGTTCCCTCATAGGATGAACTGGCCTCACCCCTCCAATTCATTCTTCTGGCTACCCTCAAACTAAGTTTCCTTATGCGTGAATTTTTCATAATGTTCCTTTGCTCAAAATCTTCCATTGGCTTCCTGTTGCTAGTTGAATAAAGTTCAAATTTCCTGCCTACCATACCCTTCAAGTTGTAGCTTGTCAAAGGCCTTCAGGAAAACTTCCCTAATTCCTCTCCTCCTACCCTCAGATCTCATCTTTATTTAATTCTAATGAACTCATAAATTCTAGTTGTATGTCATAACCTCTGTGTTCTAGGTCAAAGGTTTCACATGCTACCTCTACTCAGGATTGGACAGAACCAGATTAAAATGCAATTGGGAAAAATTTAACAAAATAAATAAAAACACAATAGAATATAGATAAAGGGTAGTGAGGGGGTGCTGAGCCTGCAGTCAGAAAGTTCAAATCCAGTCTCAGACATTTACTAGCTGTGTGATCCTGGGCAAGTCAATTAATCCTTTTTGCCTCAGTTTTCTCACCTGTAAAATGAACTGGAGAAGGAAATGGCAAACTCCTTCATCTTTTCAAGAAAAACCTAAATGTGGTCATGAAAAGTCAGACACAACTGAAATGATTAAACAAAATAATGGACAAAGATACTTTTAATATGTGGTTTTCTAAGACAATATGTGGGCAGGCAGGGATGCTTACAAACTGTTTAGTGACCCTGTTTCATTTTGAATTTGACACTACTGTAATCTAGAAAACTCCCTAAGACTATAAGGTTTAATCAAGATGCCAGCCTTCATTGGTAGGGGATTTTCTGCATCTGGTTCTTTATACTGATAAAATCATAAATCATTACCTAGGGAGCAGCTAGGTGGTACAGTGAGTAGCGCATTGGCCCTGAAGTCAGGTAGACCTGAGTTGAAATCTGACCTCAGACACTAGACACACTTACTAGGTGTGTGACTTTGGGCACATAACCCCAATTGCCCTGCTTTCCCCTCTTCAATCAATCAATCAATCATTGCCTATTCAGCAAGTAATAGGAAGCCAATAAAATATTTTAGTTGTAAAAAATAGATTTGTCAATTCCATGAGAGCAGGTAGAGTCTATATCTTATTTAAAGCTTGTATCATTTAGCTCCCAGGAGATGGTCCATGGGTAGATTTCAGAAGGTCAGTGAATTTGGATGGGAAAAAAGTACTTATTTATTTTCACTAATGTGTAACTAAAATACAGCATTTCCTTCAATTGTTTAAAAAAATTATTCTAAGAAGGGCCCCAGAGGCTTCACCAAAGGGTTCCACAAAACAAAAAGATTAAGAACCCCCAATTTACACAGTAGATAATATCTTTGCTAAATTGGAGTCTTAAATATTTGTGTGTTTGTGTGTATTATAGGAAAATTGTTAAGATGTAGAGGTAATAAATTATCAATCAGTCTCTAATTCTTGACTTTTGCATAGACTCAATAAAATACAGTTCATTCTCACTTGAGGCTAAAATGACTCTAATCAAATTACAACATGCTTTCCTATAAAATGGGTTTCAAAATAATTCTTAATGGCAGGTGATTTAAAGTGTTTTTTATTTTTCTTTCATTTAAAAAATCTATTTCTCAAATACGGCAGAATTGCCTAGTTCACAGTGTAGCACACTGGAGACTTTCTGCTGTATCAGTAACTTTTCCCTTTACAAAATTATGTGAACTTGTTCCTATGATTAAATAATCTTTCCCATTTACAGGGATTCTGGTTTTTCCAGAATAGAAATACCATGTTTATAATGTGGAAATGACACCTCCATATATGCATTTGCTGATAAGGAAATTTTTCAAGGCACTCTGGCATGCAACTATTTAAGTGCAAATGAAGAGCACAGCCTAGCTAGCAATTTCACTCATGTTCTGAAATGTTTGACTATATCA
This sequence comes from Gymnobelideus leadbeateri, assembly GCA_011680675.1. Taxonomy (NCBI): domain Eukaryota; kingdom Metazoa; phylum Chordata; class Mammalia; order Diprotodontia; family Petauridae; genus Gymnobelideus; species Gymnobelideus leadbeateri. The sequence continues at coordinate 101,566 of WOXC01011130.1, read as the reverse complement.
GGTGTTCTTAATACTGGAAGCTTAGAAGGTAGAACTTGTTGTTCAGTTGTGGCCAACTTTTCATGACCCCATCTGTAGTTTTCTTGGCAAGATACTGGAATGGTTTGCCATTACCTTCTCCAGCTCATTTTACAGATGAGGAAACCGAGGCAAACAGCGTTAAGTGACATGCCCAGGATCACATAGCTAGTAAAGGTCTGAGGCCAAATTTGAACTAAAGTCTTCCTGACTCCTGGCAGGGCACTCTATTCACTGCACCACCTAGCTGCCTGGGAAGGTAGAATACCTTGACAAAATGGGCAGTTGATACTTGGTAGTTGCTAGACTTAGCTGCTTCAAATTTGCCCAACAAAAAATTAAGTGATAACAAATGCATTGAAAGAACTTAGAGCAGCATAAAGGAATGAAGTCTAGCTGTCTAGATTTCTAGGGTTTACTTTTGTTTTCTTTTTTTAAAACTTTTTTATTTTAACAAATGCTTTATTAACTTCTGGGTTGTATCATTCATTTCCACCAGATTTTGAGTTACAATTTTTTTCCCCATTTTCCCCCTACCCACCACCCCAGAATAGCAGTCCCACAAGATATCCCCTCATCCAATCTGCTCTCTCCCATATCTTGTCCCATACCCCCTTCAACTTTTCCATTAGGGCAAGGTAAATGTCTGTGCCCCAATGCCTGCACATCTTATCTCCCAATTATATGCAAAATAGTATTAATAATAGTATTTATATACATTTGAAACATTTAAAACATTTTAAAACTTCAAATTTCAGATCCATTCCCTTCCTCCCTTGTTACCCACTCCCTCTGGGAAGATAAGCAATTCAGTATGTGTTGTACATGTATAGCTATGCAAAACATTACCATAGTAGATATATTGTAAAAGACTGCTTATATTTCCTTCCCACCCATCCTACCCCTCACCTGGTCCATTCCCTACTTTGATCCTGTCCCTCTTAGCAAGTGGGTACTTCTAAACTCCCCTACCTCCAGAATGCCCTCCCCTCCATCATGCCCCCTCTCATCCCCCTTCCCCCTACTGTCCTGCAGAGTGAGATATCCCATTTAGTATGTATGTCATTGTCTCCCTGAGCCAAATTCAATGAGAATATCATTTTGCCTTTTTGCCTTCCTGTTCTTCCCCTCCCCTGCAACTACTTCCCCTTGCTTCTTCTACATGAGACAGTTTACCCTGCCCTGTCACTCCCCATCTCCTCTTGCCACTTTCCTCTCTCACCTCTTAACTTCACCCCTTAAGTATCATCCCTTCCCACCAAATTCAACCTGTGCCCTCTATCCATGTATAACTGTAAACATATATACACACATTCACATATGTATTCATATGCCCATATACCCTTCTTCAATTATTTTCATAATGAAGAAGGCCACAGTTCATCAGCCACAGTTATTGTTTTTCCATGTAGGAATGTAAATAGTTCAACTTTGATAAGTTCCTTTTGATTTCTTTTCCCTGATTACCTTCTCAGGCATCTCAGGCTTCTTGTGTCTGAATGTCAAATTTTCTATTCAACTCTGGTTTTTTCCTCAAGAATGCTTGAAAGTCCTCTATTCCACTGAATGACCATATTTTCCCCTGAAACAAAATACTCAGTTTTGCTGGGTAGGTGACCCTTGGGTTCATTCTCAGTTCTTTTGCCCTCTGGAATATCATATTCCATGCCCTTCAATCCCTCAGTGTGGAAGCTGCCAGGTCCTGGGCTATTCTGATTGTGTTTCCACAATATTGAAATTGTTTCTTCCTGGCTGCTTGTAGTATTTTCTCCTTGATCTGGGGATTCTGGAACCTGGCTATAATATTCCTGGGAGTTTTCTTTTTGGGATCTTTTTCAGGAGGTGATCAGTGGATTCTTTCAACCTCTATTTTGCCCTCTGGATCTAAAACATCAGGGCAATTTTCCTTGAGAATTTCTTGAAGGGTGATTTCTAGGTTCTTTCTTTGATCATGGCTTTCAGGTAGTCCAATAATTTTTAAATTGTCTCTCCTGGATCTATTTTCCAGGTCAGTGGTTTTTCCCATGAGATATTTCACACTGCCTTCTATTCTTTCATTTGTTTGGATCTGTTTAACAGCACCTTGATTTCTCATAAAGTCACAAGCTTCCATTTGCTCCAGTCTAACTCTGAAGGAATGAATCTCCTTAGTGAGCTTTTGAAATTCTTTTTCCATCTGGCAAATTCGGCTTGTTAAGGCATTCTTTTCCTCAATGCCCTTTTGAGCCTCCTTTACCATTTGAGTTAGTCTATTTTTTAAGGTGTTGTTTTCCTCAGTCAGGCTGTTGACCCTCATTTCATACTTTTCCTGCATCCTTCTCATTTCTCTTCCCAATTTTTCCTCCACTTCTCTTATTTGGTTTTTAAAATCCTTCTTAAGGTCCTCTATAGCCTGTAACTCGCTCATATTTTCATTTGGGGCTTTTGGTGCAGGAGTTCTGACCTCACAGACCTCCTCCTGTTCCAAGCTTCGATCCTCTTTGCCCCCAAAATAGGAGTCTAATGTTGCATTTTTCTTTTTATTTTGTTTCCTTTGCCTAGGCATGTTGCCACTTAATTACTTGATTTTTGGGCTTGTTGCCACAGTAGGACTCTGCCCCCAGACAGGGGAGCTTCCATCCCAAACTTTGGGGTCTTCAAAACTTCCAGATGTATTAGTTGGGTGGCCTCTGTAAAGCCTCCACATGCTCTGGCAAGTTGGATACCCACCCCAGACCTCCCCCCAAGACCACAATCCATATCCAAGCGGGTTAAAGCTAGAGCGATTAACTCCCAGACTGATTGCTGGATCTCCCTACAGTTTGCAGACCAGGAGCTGAAGCTGCCACTGAAGCTACAAAATGGCTTCTGTGCTGGTGCTCTTCAGCTGCTTCTTGCCCCCAGCGGAAGAAGCCTGATGCATTCCCCAAATACTGGTCCCAAAGTCCATAGGGCACTAACCTCTCACTTTGTCCTAGTCATATGTGTGTTGATAATCCTGGAATCGTCACAGCTGCTGGTGTTCTGGGGTCCCTCCAGCAGGCTGCTGGCCCGGCCGCCCTGGGGCTAAAACTGCGGCTCAAGCAGACCTGGATTTGGCTCCCTGTGAGCTGCGTTGTCGGCTTCCAGAGCGCTATGCTGGCCGCTCCCTGCAAGGCTGCTAGGCTGTCCTCAGCAGGAGGTTAGCTTCTCTGTGTCGTTCTGTGGGTGCTGGGGCTCCAGAAGTTGTTCAGAGTACCCTTTTACATGGTTTCGAGGTGATCTCAATACTTAAATTTTTGCTCAAGTCTTATTTTGATGTATGGTTAAAATGAGACATAGGCAAGCAAAGGGAGAAATGAAAGGGTGACGTAAATACCACCTTATAGGGTAAACAGGACTTCATGTTTTGGAGTTCCTGTACTATAGAACCAGAGCCCACCACTGAAATCCTTTTCTGATAACGGAAGTATGAAGGTGTCCCCAGTCTTCAAAAGATATGCCAGTAGAACATTGTTCCTAAAAGATTTCACTAGAAGTTGCAAAACTTTGAGCATGGCCTCAGCAATAGACTCCAAATCAATCATGAGAAGATCATCCTACCTAAGACAGAAAAGGCTGAAGCATCAAATAGCCATCAACAGGGCTTGTATTAAGCACCTACTGTATGCCAAACTGGGGCAGTCAGGTGGTACAGTGGACAGAGTGCTAGGTCTGGAGTTAAGAAGACTCACCTTCCTGAGTTCAAATCTGGCCTCAGATAAGTACTAGCTGTGTGACCCTGGGCAAGTCACTTAACCCTGTTTGCCTTTATTCAGAGGTAGGGAACCTACAGCCCAGAGGCCATATGTGGCCCTTTAGGTCCTTAAGTGTGGTCCTTTGACTGAATTCAGACTTTGAAGTTGCAGCTGCAGTGTAGGAATAGGGATTTTAGAGGCCAAAAATCACGAATGGAATTAAAAATCCCAACACAATAATAATGCACAGTATTGTGTTATCTTTTCAAAACACTTTAATCCAAACTTTGAAGTTAGATTCAGTCAAAGGACTACACTTGAGGACTTGAGGGTCACATGTGGCCTTGAGGCTATAGGTTATCCAGCCCTGCCTTAGTTCCTCATCCGTAAAATGAGATGGAGAAGGAAATGGCAAACCACTCCAGTATCTTTGCCAAGAAAACCTTAGATAGGGTCACATAGAATGGGATGTGATTGCAATGACTGAACAACGAAAGCACCAAAGAATGAAACAATCCCTTCTCAGGAGGCAGTTACATTAGAATAGAGAAATACTTACAAATATATGTACGTTATAAAGTTAATAAGTACAAATGTATAAAAAGTAGTTAAATTAAAAGGAGTCTGGGAGGGCAGACATTAGTGGCTATAGGAATTAGTTTTCATGCAGAAAATAGTGCTTGAGTTGTATCTTAAAGGAAAACAGAGATCTATGAGCCAGAGATAAAGAAGAGGGAACTGCAATCTGTCCTTGAGTTGGCCAGTACAGAAGCACAAAGATGTAGTTGGAATGTTATGTGAGGAACAGAGAAGATAGTACTGCTGAACAGCAGTGTCAGAGGGGGCATAATATCAAGTGTGGTTGCAAAGGTAGATTGCACCCAGGTTGTGAACAGCTTTAAGAAGGAATCAGAGGAGTTTCTATTTTATCAAAGAAGCAACAGGAAGCTACTGGAGTTGATTGAGGAGGGGAACCAAATGGTGAGACTGGTATTAGGATCATAGGTTTGGAGAACTCTAGAAGTTATTTATTCCAATCTCACATTTTACAGATGAGGAAACTGAGGCTCAAGAGAAGCAAAATTACTCTTAGGATCACACAAGAGACAAGGATGTGATCTGAACCCAGGTTCTTTGACTCTAAATCTTGTTTTTGATCAGGGGTTGGTCACAAGGGAAGTTTTTGGACCAGAGCAACTGGTGAAGATGGTTTAGTAAGATGTGGAAACACTGATTTATGAAAGAAGTGATAAAATAACAGATTTTCTTAAGTATGAAACCTGAACTACTTCTGACTGTAGACTTGTTAACAAGACTGATTTGAGGTGGTAGTGGGGCTAATGTATGACTTTGAAATAATAAAACAATTACACAGGAACATATGATGAGAGAAAAGTCGTATCAGCAGTTGCATTGTAGGAATTAGGGATTCTAGAGGCTGATCCTGAATGGAGTAAAACACAACACAATAAAAATGCACAGTATTGGGTTATCTTTTCAAAAGGTTTTAATGTTTATAGTTGTAGTGTTATGTTTCTCCAGAGACATTGCTGATAACTTTATAGCCATTTCAAATACCTGTTGTGAACTGGAACTAATGGACAAGGATTGAACGAGTACTACTTTGGTCCTTCTGTGACTGTGAGCTAATATTTTAAAAGATACACATCATATTTAAATGAATGTGAACACCTTTAGCTAGAAGTATAAAATTAGTAAACAATAATTTTTGCTGCTGATAAACTGGTGAAAAAGATGCAAAGATGGGCCATGACCAAAACATAATAGTCATGCTTAACATGTTAACACTGGACAATACATATGTAAAAGATTAAAGTTTTCAATACACACAAATTTTTCCACAAGTATTTCTGACAAGTGCAAAATAAGAATGAAAAACTATTTCCTTACTTTTGCGTTTATCAAATCTACCTTCTTGGAGGACACTGAAAAACATACTGATATTAGGTACTACAGATTAAATTCAATAGATTTTTATTAAGTGCCTACTATGTGCAGGATACTGTGCACACACAAAGGAAAACAGCAGTCCTTGCCTTCAACGAGTTTACATTTTGCCTAAATTTTGGGAGTTGCTATTAAAAGTATCATACTTAGATATACAAATTCCAATAGGAAGTAGTCATTTGTTTTCTCCAGTAGTACACGTTTTGTCAAAGTAAGCAGTTATCTTCCATTATAGAAAACCATCTTTTGTGAAAAACTGAATTACTGCTCATTATGATTGCTAGAAGCTAAACAAGTATCATTAAAAAAAAGAAACCCCCAGATTTAAGTATGACTTACTTTTTTCATATAAAATAAACCCCACATGTGAGAAAATGTGGAACCATCTATGGTTAAGCATTATACTATGCTCACAATATAATATCATACACTTAAATGAGGATTAAAAAATTTGATTAGCTAATGGACTTTCCCATGATTTTGTTTACAGATATCTGAAATACAAAACATTGAATAAATATAATTTATGAAATAAAGCAAACATTTTGAATGATTCCATTAGACAATAGTTTTTAAAAGAGTACTGTTTGCATAGATTTTAGAAATGAATCATTAAAATCCTATTTTTCCACATGCAATGAAGGTGACAGCATAATGCTGTCCTGAAGAAAAAAGGAGGTGGCAGAGGGAGTGAATCCTTGTCTATACTGTATTTTCATGGTGTATATGTTGACTTAATGGTCTATAAATTGATTCCATTTTAAAACAAATTATAAGTTGTCAAGACATTACATGGCTTAGTACATCTCTGCATTGAAAGGATACTGTGTTTTAGGGGAAAAAAACCACTATGCTCTGAGGTTCATACCTATGTAAGTAGTAAAATAAATACTTTACAAACAATTCTGATATCCTAACATACATAAAAATTGTTTAATAAAAAAGAGCATAAAAGTAAAAATATCTAAGTTATGAGAAAGCAGTAATAATCTATCTAATTATTTAATCATTTTGGCAAAAAATGGGATGGACTTAATGCTGATGTTTCACAGATGTATGTGTGTGTTTCTTATGTTTTTTTTCCCTTGGAACTCAAGGTGCCAAAGTACCCATCTGAGCAGATTTGAGGGATGCTTGGCCACTTCTTATCTGATGGACTCAATGGTACATCACATCTAAATAGTACTTAACATTTAAATTAGTGTATCATTGCAAGTCTAATATTTCCATGAGAAAGGTCACTATTAATCCCTTTTTACAGATAAGAAAAAGGTAAAGGCAATATAAGTAAAGTAATTCACCATATATTGCCAAGTCAGTATAATTTAAACCAAGAGGTGGTACTTTTCTAAGGTTATATTTAATTTTGGAAAATGTACTTCAGCATCATATCTAGAATACAAAAGCCTTACTCCAACTCAGTTCAACAAGGAAAATGCCTTTTCTGACAGAAAGTAAGCCTGTGAAATGACCTAAATGTAATACCTGGCATAGATCATTCCTTCAAAAACAGGTTCTTAAAAAAACCAACAAATAAATTTGTAAACATAAGATTTCTTCATGTAGGAAAAATTTCAGCTAGAGCAGGTATTTTTTGTTGAAAGGCACTTGTGCTTGTATTAAAATGATGTTTCATATGAAATTTACTTTTTCCACAAAAATAAGTATTAGTTTTTATAAGCAATATCCAGAAAATTATGCTATTTCAAGTAAAACTGCTGAGAATATAGTTTTTAGCATAATTCCAATAATTCAATAATCCAATAAATAATTACTTATGAATCTAGTGAAGGCTGGGCACAGAATTCAGTTCTGGCTAATATCAAAAGAAGGTTCCTTGGCTTGGAGCTGTCTTCATTAATAGACTCTGTTATGTTTGATCTTCCTGATCCCGTAGGAGGATTCTGAAGTTTTGTAACGTAAGATTATTTAAGGCACTTGGCAAGATGTGTTCTGATATGCCCCTGGGCAATATCTTATTTGCTTCTAAACTTTTCACTAAGCATGTGATTTTGAACCATCTCCGTGTTGCTCTCCGTTCTTTCTGCAAGCAATTCTTCATCTTTCTTCTTAAGCTTGCTATCTCTTTCTCCAGTTTAATTATCCTCTTTTTTGCCTCTATGGGGCTTCTAAAGGCATAGCTGTGTTCAAGCAGAACTTGCTGACAGCTAACATTGGATTTCATATTGGATGGTTTTATTGGGATGCAAGAGTTTTTCTTAGGAAGATTTCTTGACTTGGGTTTCTGTACAGAATAAGATAAAAAGTGTTACACATGAATTACTGAGTTTCACAAATCAAAAGTAAATTTGCCCAGTTTTAGAATGAAATAATTTTAAACTATTTACCTCATGAAAAGATATACATTAAACAGAAATGACACATTTTATATAATGAACAGAAATGTCCAATGGACTGAAGAATTGATAATCAAACTTTTAATCTTGTGTCACCCATTAATTCAATGAGATTTTAGATAAGACACTTAATCTCTCATTCCAATTTTAAATACATGGACCTATATGATACATGTGTAAAAATAATGCTTATTTTAGGAATATTTTTAATATTATTATTACAAAAACTGGGTTATTTTAAAGCTTATTTTAAGTTTAATCAACCCAACCATTACAATCATTGCAAACCTAATACAGATAAGAATATTATTTTTACAGTTATTTTAAGCTTATTTTAAGTTTAATAAGCCTAGTTAATAACCACATAACTATAATAAACCCAAAAACCTAACAAAAGCAGTACACACCTCTCCAAACATCATCTGAAGGCTCTCAGTCATGCTTTCTTCCTTCTTTTCAGTGTGAGTCCCTTTCCCGAGATTAGAAGTTCGGATTCCAAGGGCCCCACTAACTATTGTTCATACCTCTCTTATCTTTTGTGGCTAAACTCCTTGAGAAGGCTGGCTACCAAAGGTTCCTCTGCTTCCTTTCCTCTCACTCTCTTACCTCTACAATCCGGCTTCCTACCTTATCATTCAACTGAAATTGTTCTCTCCAAAGTTACTAAAGATCTCTTAATTGCCAACTCTGATGGCCTTTTCTCAATCCACACCCTTCTTAAGCAGCTTCTGACTCTGTCAACCACCCTCTTGAAATTTGCTCACTGCTCACCTGTTGTCTCCCCCATTAAGGCTGTGAGCTCAAGGACAGGGGCTCTTTTTTGGCCTTTCTTTGTATCTCCAAAGTCTAGCAGAGTGCCTGATACATAGCAGGCTCACTCTCTCCATTCATTCATTCATTTGGTTATTAAATGTTTGTTGACTAACAGTCAGTAACTAAGGTGCTGACCTACATTGGTAGAGACTGTTTCCTCACCCACAAGTTTTCTACACTAATGAAACTACAAGGTCAGTCCATATTCCTATGTAATCGTGTCTTATTGGTAAATTAGTACGTCTGGAAGACCAAAACTTTTTTGATAAAAACTCTGCCTAGCCTAGTTACTGACCCATTTCTCTTTCAAACTCCCCACCCTCTAATTTCTTTAGTTTTTTTTTTTTTTAATTTTTTTGGTAAGCAATTGGGGTTAAGTAACTTGCTCAAAGTTACACGGCTAGTCATTATTTATGTGTGGGTGCTCATTTTCTGAGGCCGGTTTCGATCTCGGGTCATCCCAACTCCGAAGCCGGTGCTCTTACTCACTGCGCCACCTAGCCACCCCCCCCCAATTTCTTAAAAGAATGAACTCTACCCAGTTCTTCCACTTGCTCCAGATCTACTCCTTTGTTGGCCCCTAGGGGAATCAGGTTTCTGTTTCCATCACTTTCCTAAAAGGTTTCTCAGGAAAGTCCCCAGGGGCCTGCCCGAAGCCTTCTTGGTCTTGGTGGCCCAAGGTCTCAGCAGCATTCCACTGTTAATCACCCAGTCCTCACTTATCTCTAGGCTTCCAAGACAATGTACTTTTTGTTTCTTCTCCAATCTGCAGGCCTCTTTGACTCCACTTTCTCTTTTCACCTGCTAAATGTGGGCATACCAAGTGATAGAAGTTCTTAGCTCCTGGGGGGAAAAGCCAATTTTTTTGGGGGGGGAAAATGGAATTTTGAAGTGTGTGAGTGTGTCACATATACACATATCATTTAGAGCCTTAAAGTCTAAGGTCATGTTGTTCAGGAACATAAAATGTATTCTGTTAATTTATTCACAAAATTATCATATTTGATATGTTTAAAATACAGTATACACAATTACAAATTTCAAATATTTAAAATTTTCATTACATATGGTGTTATAAGGAGCTCCATTATAAAGTTTAGCTAAAACTAAAAAATAACAGAATCCTTAATATGTTATTAGAGAAGAGAAGAAACCTGAAACAAAAAAGTTACTAGTGTCCATTAATTATTTTGGCCTGCCCTAAAATTTCACTGGTATAGGAAACTTTCTGTGAGGAAGCTCCCTTGATCACTGATGCTCTGCAAATGTCCTTCAACTTAGTTTTAGAGTTAACCTGAGTGATTCAGTGCAGAGGCCATTAGAAGCCTGGAGGGACAGCTTTCTATCCCCTTAGCCAGTAAGTGCTGCTCAATGGCCTTCAAAGTGTTGACCAAATCCAGAAAACACCAACTTACTGAGGAGGTATGACTAAGACCCCCCAGACTTGGTAAATCTAATCCCTGTCATACTTTAGAACCCTATACAAGTGGTCTCACTTCTGAGTTTCTGCTATGAATAGTTCCTTTGTCTCTGGTGCTTTATTTTTAACATTTTCCTGGACTTCTGAAAACAGAATGATTGCTGGGATGGAGACAGGTTTTTCTACACTGATTTATTTCACGGTTTGGTTGGAGCACTTTTAATCATAATAGGCCAGTTTAGATTTCTTACTACCCCAGGTTCTGAGTCTTTCCCGCAGGGAAGGCAATCAGTTCATTGTTTCTAACCACAGAAAGAATAAATGGATATCGTGGTCAATGTTCATTCCACCCTTAGGTCTTAGATACTACTCAAGAGGACAAAAATATATCCTCTACTCTCTAGTCTAGAAAGACGGTTCTGACACTCTGGGATTCTAGAAAAGGGCAGTCCAAGAAATGGTAACACTAAATATTTCTTTTTTTTTCCCCTTGTCAAAAGGACTGGGTATTCATGGTCCAAATTGTATTTTGCTTGTTCTGTACTGTCTGTACTCATAAGCAGATACTGAAGAAAATTTTATACAAAAAAATCTTATGGCACATTGTTAACTATTTTGGGAAGTAAAGACTGGGAAACAATATATGAATGCTGTATTATATGTTATTTTAAAAAACAGGATAAGTTAATAATGTCAAACTCAAACAGAAACAGGACACACTAAACTGAAGGTGGGTCCCATACAGACTAAGAAAACCACTTGTTAATTATCTATGCTTTTTCATTTCTTTTAAGTGTTTCCTAATTACATCTTAATTTGTTTTCAGCTTCACTTAGAGGAGGCCCATTTATACTTTAGCACATCCATTAATTCTTCTTCTCTAAGGTCTTCTCTTAATCTAGTCCAGGGTTGGGGAACCTATGTCCTCAAGGCCATATGTGGCCTGCTAGGTCCTTGGGCAAGGCTTTCAATTTGTTCTAAAGTTTAAATTCAGTCAAAGGGCCTCACTTGAGGACCTAGAGGGCTACATAGAGGGCCTTGAGGCCACAGGTTCCCCACCTGTTTGATCCCTTCATTCAGGCCCCCACCATTTACTATTGAAATAGCTTCCCAAGTAAAGTAAAATCACATCACAGCAATATACGTAAAACACGATTTCAAAGTTATTGCCTTGTTTCAAATGATATGCAATACAAAGAAGAAATCTGGAAAGTGGAAAATTTTCCTGACTTTCTCATCAGTTCTAATATTCTATATCTTTACCTATTCAATAAATATTTATTAAGCACCTACTATGTGTCAAGTACTATTTGAAGTGCTGGGGATACAAAAAAAGGCAAAAGAGACTCCCTGCCTTCAAGGAACTTACAGTCTAATGGGGAAACAGTATGCAAAAAAATATGCAAAGCAAGCTATATATATATTGGAATAAATAGGAAATAACAGAGGGAAGGCACTGGAATTAAGAGGAATTAGGGAAGGCTTCTTGTAGGAGTTGGGATTTAAAGGAAGACAGCCAGGGAGGTCAGTAGTTAGAATGGAGGAGGGAGAGCATTACAGGCTTGGGGGGACAGCCAGAGAAAATGTCCAGAGCTGAGAGATGGAATGTTCTTTTCATGGAACAGTCAGGAAGCCAGTGTCCCTGGATCAAAGAATATGTGCTGGGGAGAAGGTATTTTTTTTTAGTGCAGAGTTTCTCTTAACTTTTTTGTGTGTCATGGACCCTTCTCACGGTCTGGTAAAACCAATGGACCCTTCCTAGATTAATATTTTTAAACATAAAAACCCCCAAATACATAAGGATGCAAAGGAAACCAATTATATTGAAATACATTTGTCAATACATAAAATAAATTTCATTCCTCCCAAGTTAAGAACCTCTGTCAGGTTAGGTCTGCAACCTGACTCTAACTAGTTGTAAGCCCTAAAGTCAGGCACTTACTTAACTTTCCAGGGTCTCAGTATATTCTTGTTTATAAAATGAAGAAGCTTATCTGAATCAGTGGAGTCAAACTCAAATAGAAATGGAAGCCACTAAGCAGGAATTGACTCAGAACATTATCTATGCTCTATTGTATTTTTATTTTGTTAAATATTTCTCAATTACATTTTAATCTGGTTCCCTCAACCCGGGAAAGTTGCAGCCTTACGCCTTTTGTGTTTGATGTCTCCAATACAGATAATTTTCAAGCTCTAAAAATGACATTTGACAGGTAGAAGGAACAACAAGGACAACTATTTTGATTACATGTGGAGTTCAAGATAGTCTTGCTGTCCTATAGTCTATAGGATAATCTCTGTCAGAAAGATGACAAAAATGGGGGCTTGAGGGAGAAGAGGGAAAAAAAGAAAGGAGTATCACCTACCATTGATTTTAGATGAGTACAGAAATCAAAAATTGTTGGTACGGCATCCATTTTAAGTCTTCTTGTCTGTCCTGTTAAGTCAAAACAGGAGGCTTCAAAGTGTTTTGAGCAAAGAAAAGTATGTTTCCCTGGCACAAAATTTTTGCGCCTAACCAGACGAACCCATTCCTTTCTTCTTTGGGGGTCTAAAGGAAACCTAAGGAACAACATATATCTCAAATGCCAACTGATTTGGAGAAATCACAACATTTCAGGTAATCCTAGTGGTTAAAGATAATTTAAAAATAGACAATAATTTAATGTTGATTACATTTAAATATCTGCCTAAAGATATTAACACTGACGTGGTTTACACACTTTAATGAAAATAATTCATGTTCATTTTCCCATTTTTTTTTTTTGCTTTTTTTTGGAGGGCAAATGGGGTTAAGTAACTTGCCCAAGGTCACACGGCTAGGTTTTTGTCTGTGTGTGCATTAAGTGTCTGAGGTCGGATCTGAACTCAGGACCTTCTGACTCCAGGGCCGACGCTCTACTCACTGCGCCACCTAGCCGCCCCCATGTTCATTTTCATAAGCCTGAATAAATAGTAATATCAATGTAACAGTGAGTTAAACGGTTTCTGTGATTTGGAAGAATAGATCCTTCTCAACATATTCCCTATAATGTACAAAAAAGTGAATTTTTCCCCCCGTCTAAAATTGTTTTAATCACATTCATTCATCAAGTGCATAGAACTATTATGTTAGGATAATTTTGCTATGTCATGTACTTTTGAGGGTATAAGTGGTAAAGACAAAATGGACACAATACTCATTTTGTCAAGAAAACTTGGGTAAAAATGCCTCAATCTTTAAAATGTGCATTTTAGTTTCCAGTTAATTTGTATATATTTGTAATTGTTGAAATCAATTGGTCATTACTGAGCATCTCAGTAGAAATCACAATTCTCTTGAAACATAATAGAAATATCACTGATAGGTCCAATTAGATTTTAAATTCCAATAAAACCTTGTTATTATAATGTTATTTATTCTAAAGGTGCTCAGTAAAAATTTACTGACAAACATAGAGATATATACACATAAGGGATGTCTTCCTGTGTCTCTACATTATTCAGAAAAAAAAATCAACAGGTTATTGGAGAGATTTTTGATCTAGAATCAGGTAGACAATACCTAGATGTGATCAATTTCATCTCAACTTTATTTTGAATGCCCTCTAATGGAAGTGCTGATCATTATGAACTTGCTAAAACAGGAATGAGAAATGAAACCTCTATATTTGAGAAGCAAAAATATTGGGGACATTAAGAGATCATGAAGAGGAGGCGTCCATACTGGAAAGCTGCCATTGCCATGACCCCCATTATACCCATATTTCCTAGCAAGAAGTAAGGTGAATGATAGTACTTCTTTCACTTTTTGTAGCTATACTTGTAAATCTCAAGGTTTCTGGGACATGAAAAGTAGTTCTTCCTTATCAAAAAGTTTAGAGGCATTTTCATTTTCATAACTGTCTTTCCCTTTTAAAAGGATCAGATCAAGGATAAAAATGTAGGCTGATTCCAACATTTCATGATTGTGTCGATAAAACCTAAATGATTTCTTCACTGACCCAGGAAAGACTGGGGAATGTTAAGAGCTCTTCATGATTGTACAACAGTTCATCAAATAAGTCTTGAAGTTATAAATAGTTCCCTTTATTAGTCATCCTTTCCTCACAGGTGTATTATTTTCCAAACCTTTGTCTTGGTAGCTTATCTTAAAATTATAGAACCCAGAGCTGGGCTGTATTCCTTAAACACTGTCATATGGCTCTTGGCACTAATATTCCTAGATAATTTTTAGGTTGAGAGGCAGAGAAGTTTAGTGTTTCCTTGGAATAAGGAAAACTTAGCTCAAGGCCTGTCTCTAGCTCACTTGCCATGGGCAAGTCACTTAATCCTACAGGATTCCAGGCAACTCTTTAAGACTAAAAATTATGAGGGAACTGCTGTGTTGAGCAAGTGACAGATCTGGGCCACTGACAACTTTTCTAAAATCTTTTGATTATGCTGATGGAGAACATTTTTGTTATGGTTTTTTGACCTGTGATTTCATCAGTAGGGGTAACTCCTTATAGTGGAAACTCCCACAACACAGATTAGTAATTTACCTTTAATTTATGTTCTTAGAGAGTTGCCAGGGGCTTGAATCCAGGCATCCCAAATGCAAAAAACTAGTCTTAAATTCACTAAGCCACATTCTCCTAGAGAGTATTTAAGTATTGAGAATTAGAATGAAATTTTGAAGAATAGCACTGGAGTTTGAATGAACCACTAAGGATTCTTTTTAAACTTTTATTCTGAACAAAAATAATTTCAATAAATTTATTTTGACAAATTTTTATTAAGCATCTGTTATGGTTGCTCAGTCTTTTCAGTCCTGCCTGATTCTTCATGACTGCATCTGAGTTTTTCTTGGCAGACATTGGAGTGGTTTGCCATTTCCAGCTCATTGTAGAGAAGAGGAAACCAAGGCAAAGAGGGTAAGTGTGGCACAGTTACTAAGTGTCTTCAGCAGAATTCAAATTCAGGTACTCCTGACTCCAAGTCTATCCACTGAAAAAACAGAGGCAGCTTGGTGTGGTAGATGGAGAGACCCAATTCAAAACCAGGAAGATCTAGGTTCAGGTTCTGCCTCTGACACATACTTGTCTATGTGACCCTGTGTCCAGTCACTTGACTTCTCAAGGCCTTCAAGACTATTACCTGTATTATCTGCCCTATCTGCCAATTCGGGTCTACTTTGGTGGAAGATGTTTATTCACTGGGAGTTCCCTACCCTAATAAAATCACAGGTTTAGTTCCTCCCTCCCCAGGATTTCAAAAAAGTGGTTGGTGCTAGAAAACAAGTCCCCAGCTGGTACTCAGGAATCAAGGTGTCACTCCCCCCAAAGTGTCATACTATATTATGCAATTTTTCTTAGTAGTCAGCTGTACACAGCTCTGCAGAACTGATGGATTTTTATTCATTTTAAAGCAACTGGCAGAAAAACAATTCTGCCTTTCTTCATCCTAGGGTAGAACAGACACCAACCAACCTCTGCTTTTGGTTTTCTGGTAAACAATTAAATTCAGAGCATTACCACAATTTTCACTGCCTGCTATCCCTCAGAAGAATAAACTTTGATGTCAGTTCTGGAATGCAGCATTTCCCAACTTTAATATGAAAGCAGAACTGTGTTTCCAGATGGGGATGATTTCTTTGGTCCAATCAAGCTCTTCTGCCCTACCCTGGTCTCCTACCATCTTTTCCTTCTTTCTCTACTCTCCCTCCTCTCCCCCTCCCCCCCGTCGAAGTTGATGATGCTAGTGGAGATTCTGGTCCCCTTTGGGAGAGAAAGATGATGCTCTAGCATTGGTTAGAAGAGGGCATGGGAAGCACCCTGGGCAGGCTGCTAAGGCTAGCGATCCCTTCGTATAATAGTCATCATCATCATCATCATCAATTTAAATTGTCAGTTGAAACAAATGCTAAATTTCAATGAGTGAAAAGAACGATGACGTTTTTCTCCCGCTCAAGTTCGCGGTCCTCCTGAAATCTAGCCACGGACCCCACATTACGCCCGCGAGTCCGGAGGGGGCCAGGCTGGGTCAAAGGTAGCCCCCGCGGGCGGTCCCGGCTCCGGCCGCCCAGTCCCTCCCGCCCGCCCGATACCAGTTACCTGTGGAAGCTGACGTTGATGTGCTTGTTGTAAGTGGCCGCACATCCCGCCGCAGCGCAGTTGGTCGGCATCTCTCTGACTGCCCTCATCCGACAGACGCGGAACCGAGTCGGGGGCGGGATGGAGAGCGGAGGACCCCCGGGAGGGGCTGGGAAGAGGGGAGGTCCCTACTCTACCTGGGCTTTCTTTCCCTTTAATAAGATGGTGGGCTCGAGCCTGCAGGGCTGACGGTCCCCGAGTTCACGCTGCCTTGTTCTCCTTCACCAAGATGGCGGCTCCGTTCCTCCACATCCACCGCCCCACCCCCACCCCCGTTCGCTGCCCTCTCCGCCCCTCCCCTTCTTTCTTTCCCTCGGGGAGAAAGAGAAGCACCCAAAGTCGCCCAAGGAGGGGTCGACTCGGGGGGAGAGAATCTCCCTCCAAGGACTCGCCCAATGGGAACCAACTTAGCGTTTACAGGGGGTTCATGAAGGTCTCGGGAAAAGGGCGAATAACGGGAAGGGGCAAGGAGAGAAAGAAAAACTACACCTCCCATAACGCACCGCGCGCCCCGGTGGATCACCGCGTGAGCCATCCTTAACCGCGTGCCGCCTCGGCCTCGGGAAGGCACTTCCGGTTTGCCTCCTTCCAGCCTCCTTCCTTGCCTTCCTTTTCTCGCGAGGCCCTGGCGGAAGATCCGGGAATTTATCTCGAAAGGGGCACAGAGGGAGCTGGGTGGCCGGCGGTGGCAGCGGGGGTGGGGGAAGTTGGAGGACGGCGCTCCCTCGGTGTAGAAAGCGTCCGCCTCGGGGTAGGGGTGAGGCCCGGCCGGCCCGGTGAGTGAGGAAGGAAGGAAAGAAGGAAGGAAATAAAGAAAGAAAGGAAAGAGAAGCAGGTGAGTTGTTTCTTTTTGGGTGGCGGCTGCCCCGACGGTGGGGGTGCGGCCGTGAATCCAGGCTGCTCCGTGGATGGCGGCCCCGGACGCCGCGGCCCCGGCCTCCAGCGGCCTCTCGCCTAAGGAGGAAGGAGAACTGGAAGACGGGGAGATCAGCGACGATGACAACAGCCAGGCCCGCAGCAGGAGTAGCAGCAGCAGCAGCGCTGGCGCCGGCGGCGGCGGCGGCGGCGGTAGTAGCAGCAGCGGGTTGCCGTACTCGCGGCGGAGGCCTCCGCACCCGCCCCGGGGCGGTGGCTCCGGCTCGGGCGGCGGAGGCGGAGGCGGCGGCTCGTCGTCGTCGTCGGCCTCGTCGCAGCAGCAGCCGAGGAGTTTCTCGTCCCGCTCTCGGCACCCGTCGGAGCGTGGCCCCCTACGCGGGCCCAGCGGCGGCTACCGGCCCAAGGAGCCGTTCCGCTCGCACCCGCCCCCCATGCGGATGGCGTCGTCCTCGTCGCTGTCGGAGGGCAGCCCTCGGCAGTCCTTCTGGGAGCGCAGCCACATCGCCCTGGACCGCTTCCGCTTTCGAGGCCGGCCCTACCGCGGCGGGGGCCGCTGGGGCCGCGGGCGAGGCAGCAGTAGCGACCGGGGCGGCAAGCCGGCGGGCGGCAGGCCCCCGGCGGGAGGAGGGGGATCGGGCTTCGGCAGCGGCGGCCAGAGCTGGAGGGAGCCTTCTCCGCGCAAGAGCTGTATCCTTTCCGTGGGGGTGGTCGGGGCCGGGGCCGGGGCCGGCCCAGCCTCGCTTCTCCTCTTCTCACAGCCCTTCCCCCTCCTCCGTCTGTCCCCGAGTCTGGGTTTGGGAAAAGTAATGCCCAGGAGCAGCCCCGTAATAAGCAGTGCCACCTTTTATTGTTGTGGGATGTTCATTGACTTGCCTCCTTTTGCAATTCATTCAGCAAGCCTGGAGCGCCCATGGGCCGTGCCGGGCACTGGGATAAAGTGCAGACAAAACCCCCCAGAACTCCAGCCCGCCAGTGCGCTGGAGGAACCATACACATTTGTAAGTAAATAGGAATTTTGTGCCAGGTGATTGCTTCGAACTCCTTTTAATTGTACAGTTCCTCTTTGCTCTTGCCGAACTCAAGCTGTAATTTTATTTAATGCCATCTCTTCTTGATGTCTGTAAAAGTGAAGGGGAAAATGCTCCACAAAGAGCTACAGGGAACCCTGCTATTCAGAATTGTGGCCTCTTGATTTTCCTGGCCTCTTTCATGTTTTTCTTTTGGTGTTGGCTGTTTGTTAGAGGGAGATCTTCCTATCTGGGTAAGTATGGAAGAGAGACATGTTTTAGTAAGTTTGGCTAGTCACTAAGGAAGGTCTTGGGAGAGGTTGGGATAGAAAACCCAGCTTTTTAAATATTTTTTAAAAAAATTACTGTGGTCAGGTACCACCCTGTGTGTGATTATAGAGTGAGTAATCTCGTGTTCTTAGGAATTAGTGTTCATCCTTTTGAAACAGAATCATAAGATTTAGAACTGGGAGGAGTTTAAGAGTTTGGGAAAGGATTAGGGCTGTGATAGAAATGAAAGGTTAAACTCCGTGTCATAATATCAGAGTTGAGAGGAGCCTAAGGTGTTCTCTTGTATATTCAGTCAGTCAGTAAACATTTCTTTGTGCTAGACATTCTTGTTAAGTACTGGGAATACAAGATCCCTGCCCTCAAGGAGTTTGCAATCTGGGGTGTGAAGGAGAGGTGGAGACTTCAAGTAAAGAAATCCGGCCCAACCTAGCTATACCTAACTATACCTACGGGATTATAGGAACAAAAATCCCTTCTAAAGAATCAGGGTTTTGCTTGGAAGCCTTGTCTCCATGTCCATTCCATCTTGAGTCAACTCATTGTTAGGAAATTTTTCCTTAAGTCGAATCTAAATTTGCCTCTCAGAGGGGTTCTTAAGTTTTATTGTTTGATGGACTCAATTGGGGCTCTAGTGAAGCCCCTGGACCTCTTCTCAGAATAATGTTTTTAAATTTGTAAAGTAAAATATATATGATTGCAAAGGAAACCAATTATGTTGAAATAGTTAACAAAATATTTTTTAAAAAAAAATCATTGGCTCCAGGTTTAAGAACCCTTGGTTTAAGGCTACACAGGAAGTAGCAGACTAATAGTTTTTTTGGTTAGAAATTAGGTCAGATTCCAAGTCTTTTTTTCCAATTACGTACAAAAATAGTTTTCACATTCATTTTTGTAGAATTTTGAGTTCCAAATTTTTCTCCCTCCCCTTCCCCAAAGACAGCAAGCAATCTAATGTAGGTTATACATGTACAATCATGTTAAACATATTTCCACCTTAGTAATATTGTAAGAGAAGAATTGGAACAAGAGGGAAAAAACCATGAGAATGAACAAAAAGAAAGCGAAAACAGTATGTTTCCATCTGCATTCAGACTCCATAGTTCTTTCTCTGGATGTGGAAAGCATTTTCCAGTTTTTTGGAATTGTCTTGGATCATTGTATTGCTGAGAAGAGCTAAGTCTATAATAGTTAATCATGTACAGTGTTCTGGTGCTGCTTTCTTCACTTAGCATGTCAGGCTTTCCAGGTTTTTCTGAAATCTGCCTGTTCATTTCTTATTGCATAGTAGTATTCCATTCCATTCACATTCCACAGCTTGTTCAGCCATTCACCAATTGATGGACATTCCCTCAGTTTCTATTTCTTTGCCACCACAAAAAAGAACTGCTATAAATACTTTTGTACCATGGGTCTTTTTCCCTTTTTTATGATCTCTTTGGGATACAGACCTAGTAGTGGTATTGTTGGATCGAAGGGCAACCACCCTTTGGACCTAGTTCCAAATTGCTCTCCAGAATGGTTGGATTGGTTCATAACTCCATCAGCAATGCATTAGCATTCCAATTTTCCCACATCTCCAACATTTATCATTTTCCTTTTCTGTCATATCAGCTACTCTGATAGGTGTGAGGTGGTGCCTCAGAGCTGTTTTTCTAGTGTTTCTCTAGATTTTTTTTTCTAGTTTTCTCTAATCAATAGTGATTTAGAACATTTTTTCATATAATTATAAATAGCTTTAATTTCTTCTTCTGAAAACTGCCTGTTCATATCCTTTACCAAGTCCATTACTCTTTAAATTAAAAACAAAAAAACCTAAAACTTTACCAAGCTTATGAACTAGCTTTCTTTTGTGGTAACTACATAGGCGTAACTTACTTTCATTTTAACCATTTTGCTTGGCATGCATCCCGTATTGAAGTGATTCATTTGTGGGTGTGTAACATTTAACTTTTTTTTTTTTAACTGAAACTCTTTGAAGGCTTCTGTAATGTTGCTTTCCTTCCAGTGAATTTCTTTTTTTTTTTTTTGGAGGGCACTTGGAGTTAAGTAACTTGCCCAAGGTCACACCGCTAGGTTTTTTTTTTTTTGTTTGTTTGTGTGTGGTAAGCGTCTGAGGCTGGATCCAAACTCAGGTCCTTCTGACTCCAGGGCCGGCCGGCGCCCTTCAAGTGAATTTCATAGAATGATATGATTAGGAGAGATCTCCAGAGTTCTGTTATAGGTAGGGAGTCATTAATTGGAAAAATTGTGACACATTCAGAAACTTTAGCTTCTATGTAGGGAAAAAAAGGTTGCCGGGAAAATTAATCCCCACTTTCAGTTTTACCCAGTGTGACTGCAAAGTCACTGTTTCATTGTATTCAGAAAGGAAGGAGGGAGAGAAGAACTATAATTTTGTCCCAGCCATGTTTATTTTTTGTGTTCATCTTAATAGAAGTATATGAGCCTTTACAAATAATAGTATAAAAAAAAGACACATTGAAAAGTCTGGACCCAAAACCTTGATTAGCAGGAAGTGGCACTGCTTTATAAATTAGCTAATGGGCAAGCAAAAAATAAATGTTGTAGACTCCTGTTACAGATTTGTCTGAGGTTTCTCTACCTTTGGCTAATTTCTTAATCTTGATGATTTTTATGATGACTTGGGATCATAGGATCCCAGATTTAGAGCCTTGAAGGAGCCTTGGAAGTCACCTAGTTTAGCCTCCTCATTTTATGTATAAAGAAACTAAGGCCCAGAGAGTTAAGGTTATACAGATACTAAGTGACAGAGGACTCACCTAGGAAATTTCCAATCTGACTCTAGGTTGTATTTTAGAAGTATTTTCCCATTATCTTATTCAAACAACTTTGAGATAGAGGGAAAAATAAATGTTCCATGTTCTAAGGTATTGAAAAATGGCATTGGTTACATAGCAGAAATTAATTTAATTGCAGATAACATTTTGAATTCAAGGGTACTTGCTTTACAGTTCAAACAAATGAAAGAAAAACTCCATACACAACTCTCCCCCAAAATCCAAACCAAAACAAAAAAACCAACATTCCTAGAACCACCAGTAATGTGAAATAAATGGAGACCTTAATGTTAGTCTGGTAAATGATAGCATGTTGCTTATCATTGGAGTTAATTCATTGACCTGACATTTTAATGAACAGTCTGTGTAAGATTAAGGGTCCTTTTCTACATTTGTAGGTAGGAATAAATGATACAATTGACATGATAGCTGAAGAATGTTCACTTAATATTTATATAAAACTACACCCCTCTCCCATCTTTCCCCAGAAACTTCATTGAAAATACAGAACTTTGTCATTCCAAGGAGTTAGGGAAATGAAAATTAACTTTTTATTTAAAAAAAATTCACTTATTATGTAGTTAATATACCCAGTTTGAGGGAAAAAATGGAAAGAAGGATATTTCACTGCTCAGTTCTGCTTTGATAGTAGAAACTACTTGGAATGGATAAGATTCTTTCCCTGTTTTTTTTTTTAAGAAGATCAAGTTTGTGAGCTGAGCTTTATCAAAACAACAGAACAACTTCTACATCTGTCACTTTGCCGTCTTGCTTTTCTTTTCATAGAGCTGTACTTAAAGGAAGATTTTATCAATAACCTGGCTTAGAAATGGGATTTGTATGTTGTGTTTGAAAAGGAACATAGTTCCTAACCACCTTTGTGAAATATCAAACAGAATTTAGAATAATAAACCATTTACATTAGCCCATCATATTCCTACTCTATCAAAGTCTACCTTGTGGCTTGGAGTTGACCCAAGGTTCTTAAGTCTGTAAGTGGAAGAGAAACACAGACAGGTCCTACCAAGAGGCATAGGTTTGTTTGTCTTCTGGGGGACCAGAAGCCAGTCTAGCCAAATCTGGAGAGGTACATTGCCAGGGTGGCGTTTTTGGACATAGCAATCCTAGATTAGTTTCAAAGAGATTACAGTCTTCTGTTGGTGAAGCGAACACCCAAACCAGCAAATTCTTGGACTCTTGAACATCCTTAGTATTATATTTAGAAGTTATCATTGTTTTAATTAAATTAAAGGCCTTTTCATTCCGCAAAGATTATATGAAAAAAGGTTGCAATAGTGTTTATGGTTCATTTCCATAGATACAAAGTGGATGTTTCCACTGTTTTCAGTGTACTTTTGTTTCATTTTACTTGTCTTTTGGTCCTTGATTTAGGGCTGAGAGAGCCTCAGATTGATTCTAGTTCTTTAAAATGAGGCCTTGTGAAGTTAACTTTTACAGTGAAACACAGGGATTAAGAATGGCTTGAAGAGTCATAGATATTATTTAGATGAAATTATAGAACTTTTATGCTGTATTATTTTCCCCCTGTGATCTAGCAACACTGACCTTCTTACTGTACCTTGCATGTGAACTTGCATCTTGCTTCTCTGAGCATTTCATCTGATGGTCTTCCATGCCTGGAATGCCTCCCCTCATCTCTGACTTGAGGTTTCCTTGGCTTCCTTCTGGTCTCAGCTTCAAGTCCTGTCTTCTGCAAGAAGCCTTTCGTAGTACTCCTTAGTTCTACTGCTGCCCTTTTCTCTGAGTTACCTCAGTTGTGTGTGTGTGTATATGTGTGTGTATATGTGTGTGTATGTGTGTATACGTACATGTGTGTATAGATAAGAGAGAGAGTTGTTTGGATGTTGTCTGCCCCATCAGACTGAGCTTCTTGAGAGGAGGGACTGTCTTTTCTGCCTTTCTTTGTGTCCCCAGCTCTTAGCCAGTGCCAGACACATAGTAGATGTTTGATAAATGCTAATTGACTGACATCATTTCTTTTAGTAAGACTTGTTTTCAAATCTTATTTAAAGTAGATAGATGCTGCTTTCCAAAAAATTATTTCAAAATATTCAAAACATTTTTCAAAAAGTATTAAACAAATACACAAAAGAACACAATTAGCTAAACCTTTTTTTAACTAAACCAGTTAACTAAACCTAAGCTCTTGAAAAAGTAGAAGCCAAGAAATTGAAAAAAAATGTTCCCATGTTCCCTTTCAAGTTTTGATACCTTTGAAGTGTGTGTGTGTATATGTATGTGTGTGTGTGTGTATGTGTGTGTATATGTTGGTAACAGCTTTGTGAACCAGGGTAAGACACTTAACTTCTTAATGTGCCTTAGTTTCCTCACCTGTAAAAATGAGGGGATTAGAATCTTTCTAAGGTCTCATCCAGTGCTAAAGCTATAATCTAATTCTGGTTTGCTTTACATACAAAGAGATCTTTCTGTACTTCCTTGTATTTGTGGTTTTTAAAAAAAATAAAATGTACTATGGTAGTCAGGCATGTGGCTGCCTAGGATTATGAAATCAGGCATGGATTATGGATTGACTTTGATCCAGGCACCTTATCAGTGTGAAACAATTCCAGTGCAAGTTGGGAACTTGTAATGATTGCCTTTTGAGTTGTTGGAACAACACCTCATTTATTTCTTTTTTGAACGAAACATTTCAAGATGCTTAGATTGAGGACTTCAAGTATCAGTTACATAGGTGACTTTAGAAGGTTTATTCATTTATTCTCCCAAATGTTTGAGTATTTAGTTTGGTTGCTGTAGAGGAAGACCATCTTTCATAGTCTTAGTAATTAGTCCATTACTTTTTTCAGCATTTTCTTAATTGGGCTAAGGCCTACTTTACCCTTCTCTTTCCCCCTTTTCCTTTAGTTTTGTTTGGTTTATTGGGTTTATTTTGTTTACTTTGGTTTTGGAGCAGTGACTAATGGTAGCTGATGATATCTATATCTGTATCTGTAATATGTATCATAAAGCATTGCCATTAGTTTTATATAAGAGGAAACTGAGGCTTAGGTTTAAGTCACAACTGAACCAATAAATGCCTTGTAAACAAAATAACATTTCAGCAAAATTTTATAAGAAATATTTGATACTTTGTCCTATTTAAAAACAAGAATCAAGTTGATGGTTGTAAGGTATTGAAAATTACTTTGACTTTAAAGGATTTTTTATGGGGAAAAAATTTTCAGAATGAAAAATGAGTACTGTCTTTATGGTCCTAATCACTTTTGAAAATGACCTTTAAAAATACTTAAATTTTTTTGTTTGTTTCATTGCTGGCTGTATTGGTTCTAAATCTGTTGGTTGAATAGGTTCTCAATCTAAACATAAGCAATGTTTAAGATGAACAAGGGAGTTTCAAAAATTTGATAGAACATTTCCTTTTACCAAAAAAAAAAAAAAAAAGGATTTTGTATAGCACCTTGAACCTTGGTTAACATAGAATTCTTCCCGCTCCACCCTCCCCCCCATAGATATTACATTTAACTTGATCCAGTACTGCCTTTTCTTTACCATGTCCCCTTCTGACCTTCCTTCTGCTTTTTTTGGGGTGTATTTTAAATGATTCATTGATGCTCTTTTTCTTTATTAGTGATTACTTATACTATGATTAGTTATTCCCTATTCGTCCTCATAACATCTATCTCCCTTCTCCCCCATAAAATAAAAACTCTCTGCTATAACAAGTAGATTCCTGTAAAACATTGGCCATGTTTGAAAGTATGTCTCAGTTTGCGCTTTTAGTCCACCTCTACCAAGAGATGGGAAGCATGAGTCATCATCAGTCTCTTCCGGAGTTAAGGTTGGTTGTTGCATTGATCATAATTTTTATGTCTTTTATAGTTCTTTTCCTTACAATGTTGAAGTTGTATAAATTGTTCTTGAAATTGTTCTTGTTCTCACTTCACTCTGCATCGTTTCATACAAGTCCTCTCAGGTTTCTTTGAAACCATTTTGTCACTTCTGATACATAAATTACAATATGTAGATAAATGGGTAACATTTCATTACCTAGATTCACCATTATTTGTTCAGCCATTCCCCATTTGATTGGGAATCCGATCTTTCCGTTCTGTGCTACTACCACCACAACAGAATGCTGTGTATCTTGTCCTTTCCCTCATTCTTTCATCTCTGTATAGTGGTATCGCTGGTTCAGAGGATATGCACAATTCAGTGAATTTTGGGTGTTATTTATAAAAGGCTTTCCAGAATGGTGCCACCATTTTCCTCTCATTAACAGTGCTTTAGTGTGCCTGTCCTTTCATAGCCCCTCAACAATTTGTCATTCGCATTTATCTTAGTGATTTGGAACATTTTTAATATGATTGTTGATAACTTGCCTTCTGTTAGAATTGCTTAATTATATCTTTTGACCATTTATCAATTGTGGAATGGCTCATTTTATATTTGTGTAAATTCCCTATTATATCTAATGTTAGATTTATCAGAGAAATTTGATTCAAAGCTTTTTTTTCCCCTCTAAGTAATAATTTCCCCCCTAATTCTAACCACATTGATTTTGTGAAAAACTTCAATATTATGCAGTAAGAATTGTTCATTTATATCTCTTTGTTTAATCAAGAACTCTTTCCCTATCCATAGTTGCTAAAGGAATCCTTTTCTCTGTTCTTCTAAGTTGTTTGTGGTATCATGGTGTGAGTTGTCCCAAACCTAGTTTTTTCTACCTGACTTTTTTCCAGTTTTCTCAGCAGGTTTTGCCGAATAATGAATCCTCATCCCAGTGGTTGGAGTTTCTGGTTTTATTGAATACTGCTAACATGCTTAGTTTCTTCTGGGTTGTGTGTACCACTGACCAGCTTTTGTATTTTATTTTTGCTTTTTGGAGGGCAATTGGGGTTAAGTGACTTGCCCAAGGTCACACGACTAGTATGTGTGTTAAGTGTCTAAGGCCGGATTTGAACTCAGGTCCTCCTGACTTCAGGGATGGTGCTCTATTCACTGCGCCACCTAGCCACCCCAATTTTTGTGTTTTTTAAACTAGTTTTGATGATTATTACTATTATAGTATAATTTGAGATCTGGTAATTCAAAACTTACTTTACCGCCTTTCCACTTTTAAATAGTTCAGTTTGTGTCTTAAAAACAATTACTAAAATTCTCACTTTTGAGACAAAGACAGAAAAGATGGGCTATTTCTTGATTATATGCAAGTCTTAACAGGTTGTGTTGAGGATTATCTGTAGAGGGACCTAAGAACCATTTTTCTGTTTTCATGTTAATATATGCTTCTAATGGGGCTAGACTAACTTGCCATTGATAGTAGGGCTAGTACCCTAATATAACCAGGTGGGTTATTTTCAGATGGCAATTTATTAATGTTGCCTTTTTTTTTTTTTTTGGAGGGCAATTGGGGTTAAGTGACTTGCCCAGGGTCACATGGCTAGGTTTTTTTTTGGTTTGTTTTTATTGTGTTACGTGTCTGGGGCCAGACTTGAACCCAGGTCCTCCTGACTCCAGGGCCAGTGCTCTATTCACTGCGCCACCTAGCCGCCCCTGCAGTTATTAATGTTTAGCCAAAATTTAAGGGAGGTTTCACCAAATATTTATTAAATGGTGGAGGGTAGGAATTGATAAATGATTACTTTCTTTATCTGGTCATTGATCTCATCCTGTACTTTCCCAGCAGGTTGTATACTATGCCTTGAAAACATTCCCTCCTTTTCTTTAAGGGCCTGCTTGGTTGCCACTTATTTCTTCCACGAAGCCCTCCCTGTTCCCAGCTGAAAGTGATCTCTCTCCCTCAGATTTTCTTATAGCATTATTTCTGGATCTCTGCCTTGCTCCCCCATTCTGCCTCATGTCATACTTATTTGTGTACTGTGGCTGCCTTACAACCAATAGTTCTTTTAAGGTGGGGACTATATGTCTTTTTCATCTTGGTATCCCCAGTGCCTAGCACATTACCTGGAATATTACAGCTACTTAATTCATATCTGTTGAATTAATATTCTTAGGGATCACAAAATCTTTTAAGAATTTTAGAATTCTTTTTTCATGCAAAATATAATTGAAGAACTCCAGCAAAAAGGAAGAATTCACTTGAAAGTTAAGTATTTTTCTTAAGTAGAATTATGGGAAAAAAATCTTGTTGAACCAATTTTTCTTAACGGACTGTTCAGCTAAAAGTTTTGGAAGGTCTCCATCAAGAAAACAGAGTTACTCATCCAAAAATGAAAACTGTGGGGAAGAAAGTTTTGAAGACTTGCTTTTAAAATATAAGCAAATTCAGTTGGAACTTGAGTGTATTAATAAGGATGAAAAACTGGCTTTGAGTAACAAAGAAGAAAATATGCAAGATGATGCTAAAATATTGAATTCTGAGGACCAAATAATTACAGAGAATGTCAGTATTATAAAGGACCCAGTAAAAGAAGTACCTCCTGAGGAAAAAAAACAGGCTAAAACTTTTCAGGCATTTGAACTGAAACCTCTCAGGCAGAAATTGACTTTACCAGGAGATAAAAACAGATTGAAAAAAGTTAAAGATGGAACAAAACAACTTTGCCTAAAATCAGAACCTACAGAATCCAGTCAAGGTAACTGAATTGAATATTTCTTTTTGTATGGTACCACTCTGATGTAATTTTTTGTAATTTTACTTTAGAAAAATCAAAAGAGATTTGATTCACCTCATATAATGTTGTGCAAATGATGGGTTGCATGTTTTTGTTAAGAGGACCAGCCTAGATAAATTTCTAGGGATTCATCAACATGTTGGTTTCAGGGTGACAGTTTTTCAGCCATAGCCCCCAAAAGACTTGTCCACTAATAATAGAAGGTGTTGCAGTCTATGTTGGTAGGATTGAAATTACTCATCCCTGAACTATTAGTGTCATATTTTATAACAACTTTTTTTTAGGTCAAGTTTAGTGTCCTAATTTGTTTTATTTATAGGTTTTTGCATTAGTATTTAAAAATATGATTTATGGAAAACTTGGAAACTTGTTTCAGTTTTGTTCCCCTAAACTTAAGACAATGAAGAATAGTTTTTAATTAAGAACTTAAAAGATTTAACAGTGTTTTTGGTCGGTTATCATAGTCCATGTTTGTATCTGACTACCTTAGGACCCAGTACTGGCTTTTGCATATAATTGAATTCTAATATTTGACAGTTTCTTCATTTTGTTCGCAACTGATTGAAGCCAGGCTTTACAACAGGCAGTGGCAGCTTGTATCATATATCATTTTAGAGATGATTTTTCAATAGTCTTGAAGCCTACCCTAGACAGGTTGTGAAGAAAACTTCCTCCCTGTTCCCTTTGCTGCTTATGTGGTTAACTGATTACTTAGCTTCTAAGAGACTTAAGGTCTGAACCTCCTCAGAGGTATTTGTATTTTAATAAAATGTTCAATGGAATGAAGGAGGGGAGAATAGAATTTATTGACTCTTGCTCTATAGTTATCCTATTTCTCATTTTCTACTCTTTAAGTCTTCCCTAATGAGGTATACTCAATCACAATCTGGAGTAACAGTTGAAAATGTTATAAGGACTATTTCTTTTCTCTCTCTCCTACTCCTTCCCTTTCCTCTTTCCTTCTCCCTCTCTTTCTTTCCCTTTCTCTCCCCCCGCCCCACTCCCTTTCCCTCCCCAACCCCGAGCCTCCTTTTTGTGGGTCTGAGGTCTGAATTACAATACTTGAAATAAGAAGACTACCTTGAAGGGTTTTTTATGGCCTCAATTGACCTGTTTTCTATGACCTCAGTTTCTATCCCTCAGTTGCTTTAATGTTTTAAAAAACTTAAAAATTAGCAGTGCTACTTTAAGTACTTTCTATCAAGGTATTCTTTATATAATTCCCTCTTTCTCTCATGTCACAATATAATAAAATGAACAGATGAGAAATGTAAAGATATACAGGTATTTGGGCTCTTATCATAGTCCTCAGTATGCTGTATGAAAAAATAGAAATGACAGTAAAGAAAATATAAGAGTAGCTGGACCTAAGTATACCGATAGGAATTCTATGCAACATGGTTTTGGGACCATTGAGGGATTAGTTCCAGTTGAAAGAGAAGGATTCCAAACTCTCAAGAAAAAGGAGACAAAAGACATTAGCAAAAAAAAAAAAAAAGTCACCAAGAAAATACCAATAACTTCTCTACCCATATGGTCCCATCTTTACAGATTTTTTGAGAATAAAATTTGCATGCATTGATGTCTTCTTTAATGAAGTTTTGACAAGGGAATAGACAGGCTGTTGCAAACTATGCTGCAGCAAGCCGCATCTTTATAGTCACAATTAAGTGAAGAGGCAGAGAATACAAGATTCTACTATGATTATTATTTCTTGATTGTAAGAAGAACGCTTTGATTTGGTAGAGCAAGAAGTTGCCTTAGTCTTTTCTAACAAGCTTTCTTCCATGCATGAATCAGTGTTATATAAGATTCCTTGAAGATATAATAACATAATTTTTTGATATTTTTCATTATTATCAGATGAGGCATGAAATAGATAAAAGTATGCTCACCAAAGGAATTTGATAATGTCATTGATGGATGTCCAGTTTAGAATATAAATTGAAGAATTCCTCATAGATGATGAGTTTCTCCAGGTGTTCCTGTTTGTGGATTAAATTGTGCCGATTATATCAAGTGTTTTAATACTTCAGAATATCCTAAATAAGATTCATAATCACTTGTTTGGTCTGTCTGCATTGAAATAATCCAAGAGTTTATTGCCCAAATTATGATAGTAATATGGACAAGCTATAGTGATCAGTATTAGTGCATTTATCCTGGACACACAGTGCTGATGGACACTGAGTAAGTGGGAGGAGCCAAGTGGGCTGGATTGCCTTCAGGAGCTAAGTTTTCTGAAACAAAGTCTCAGTTTTTTTTTTTTTTTAACATTCACAGTCTTCTCTTGAAGCTGCTTTGGTTCTGAGTCATGGGACCCTCTGAAGAATCAAAGTTAAGGGATGCCCTCTGGGCTTTGGAGGGGCTTGTGGTGGGCATGAGTAGGCAACATGTTAAATAGAAGTAGCATAAAAAATCTAACCAAAGTGATGCTTGAATAGAAAGAGTGAGGGATAACTGACAGCCTGCATTGTTTATAAAAATCTGCAATATCAGGAGATCTAGAGAAAGACACATTGCCTGGACCTCTGTGGAGAACATGGAGGGATGTGCAAGAGAGACCCAGATAAAGTCTTCACTCCTGGACAATACATACAATGTGCAGTGCATGAGATCACAAAAAAATTCATTGAAATATCCAAAATACAACCCTGTGAGGAAGGTAGTATGATGTTATTCCCACTTCACAGATGAGGAAACTTATATTGATGCCTTTAAAAAGCATTTTTGCCATTTCCAACCTTGCCTCCCCCCACCTTCATAGAAAAAGCAGCACAATGGCCATGACTGACACTTTGCTTTATTCTGTACATATAGTCTGCCAATTCAACGCTGAGAGAGGTGGGAAACATACTGCAGCAGTCCTGGAGAGTCAAGGCTGGTGAAAGCACTGAGTTCTTTGGTCTTTCAGGGATAGGTTTTCTTCATTCATTGCAGTGATCGTGTTAATTCTCCTAAATTTTCTTATTTTACTCTCGTAAAGTCTTCAGTTTCTTTGAGTTACCTGTGTCATTTCTTAGAGTGCTATGATATAACATTTTATGCATATACAGTTTTGTTTAGCCAGACTCTTACTCACTGTGTATGTGTTTGGCTCCCAATTTTACCCGATAGTCTGACTAGAGCCGGAGCTAAAATTTAAATCCAGGTCTTCTCTCTCAGTCTCCTTATGCTGTCCATTTTATCAAGATCCCACAGTGTGCTAGTTGGGATTGTGTAGAATAAATATTTAAATATGTGGAATCAATGGCCAACATTTTATGTTTAGTTCTTGAACTATTGTTAAATTGTACATTAAAATTCACCTTCTTAGTTTCTAAAACTTAAAAGTGTTGCTAGGGAATGTCTTAGTTTTTTCCTTTTCAGGGTCTGAAATCTAATGCTGCTTAGTTACTAATCCATGTTCTACTTGAAGTTTGATGGATTTGTGGCTAATAAGCAGTGCCCACATTAGCAGTGGAATGATGTTTGGAACACAAATGCTTTACCATCTGCTTCTCTTCTACCAGTTTACCAGAAATCTGGGCCTAATCCTGGAAAATCTGGACATGTGTGTGAATGAATTTAGATTGTAAAACTTTGCAGTGTGTCTACTTATGCTGTATCTGCTCTGTGGATTAACAGAGGGCTTTTCAAGATTTCAACTTAGTATAGTCTGTGAGTGAATTAAATACTCACATTTTCCGGGTGACAGTTTGTCCTACTTTTGTTTTCTAAGTTTGTAAATCTGTTGTAATGAAATCGTTCTGTCCCTTTATCCCATCATCTCCCCCCGCCCAAATTTGGCCCTTTGTTTTTATTATTAGCATTCGCTTTAGTGATCCCATAGTCTTAATATTGGCAGAGATAGGATCATTTTCCTGTAATTTTATTGTGTATAACTAAACATTCAGAAGTTGCTATCTTATTTTAAAGGATTAGAAGACAAAGAACAAAGTTTAACGAGAAAGATTAGCACTTCAGATCTCCTTTCTGAAAAGGTAAGGAATTTACTTTGTGTGGTTTGGAGTGATGTTTAAGAATTATTTATTGGGATGCTTTTCTTTTGAGTCTTCTCTTCTGAAAGAGAAATACGGAGTAACTCAGAAGAGAAGGGATCTCCCAACCCAAGTAATTAAATAGGAATCCTCTCTTGACCACATCCCTGACAACTTGTCAACTTCATCAGCTTGATTTTAATTTGTCAGAAGTATAGATCACATACAGATCAGTATCTCATAACCCACACTGCACAAATGTGTGAATGCTTTGGGAGAGGCACAGTTTTATTTTTCCTTTCCGTTAATTTCTCATCCTTGCCTTAGCTCCATTTTGCTTATTATTTAGCTTGCTTACTTTGAAATGGTCTTTGTTTGGAGATATCTTGTTTGTTTTTTAAAAAATCCTTTAAATTTAAGACATACTTGTCTGAGATTCTGCTAGTTAAAGAAGGTAGTCAGTGCTAGGGAAAACATAAATGAGCTCTGGAAAGGACCATATTGTTCAAACTTTTTTTTGGTGCTTAATTAGAATTTATTAATAGTGTGATACATTGTGGTGCAGATTATGTCCCTGTGGAAATTTCTCTCTAAAAACTGGAGCTTTGGTGATTTCCATTGAAGTCTTTGACGTGGAGCCTCACTTAGCTAAGATCTTGAACAAGTAAACCATTCTGGGTCTTTATTTCTTTTATCTGTAAGGTAAGGGGTTGGACTTAGAAGATAATTTAATAAAAATCTTTTCTAGTTTAAAAATTCTCTAGGCCTAGGATGACTTTGGGGAGAAAAGAGTTTTGAATATATTTGTAAATGCCATTGAAATTTTTGTTTTGAAACTCACTCTAGCATAAGTTGTAGACTAGGCCCAACAAGAAATACTTAAAGATACAAAGGCTTTTAAGAAATACTCACTTTCATTAAGCTTTCTTAATTTAGAAGACTAATGCCTCAGCTTGGTGCAGAGATGAAACTAAATAGAGTACCTATTTTGGGGTTCTGTGTAATTCTCTAGGCTCTTGCCAGAACAAGCCAAAATACTGCATTTATATATGATAGCTGGGGTCTCAACATAAAGGAATAACTTTTGTTTTGCTAATTCAGTAAAGGTTAGTTAAAGAATATTGCTTGATTTTTAGATGAAATAAAATAATGGCATCCATTCTCCCTCTGAAGGGGAGAGTCTAAACCTTCCACAGCAGTTTGCAGAACATAAAAAAATTGCAGACCAAGTGGAGACAATAAATAAATCATGTGCTAATAATTTACTAAATCAGAGTATACTGTAGTTTATAAAAAGTTTCCCAAGAAAACAATGTAAGATTTGTGATTTTCTTTATATTTGATAGAAAGAATTATTAATGCCTTCCATTTGTGAAAAATAGTAACAAGTCATTGCCAATTAGTTTGCAAGATTTTTGGAAGAAAAATACCATAATGGTCTGAATATAGGCTGGATTCTTGGGGCTGGAGGGGCGGGGCAGGGATTGTAGGTATAAATTGAAAATACCATTGATTATAGTGTATACTCAGGCTTTAACCAACCAGAGTTGGGTGTATCTATATTTGGAACAAAGGCTGAGTATAAATACAAGATACAATCAGAATTTTGGACAAACATAATTCAAGGTATGTCCTGAAGTGTTTGGAAAAATTTATTTTGTAAGGCAGATCGATTTCCTATGTTTTGACTTGTTTTTCTGTGTGAAAATTGGGATTCCAGAAATAAAAAGTTTTCTAGTTGTTTCAGGTCCTTGTCAGATTATAGTCTTAGGATACTTGGGGAAAGAATTTATTACATGCAGTGGAATGGTGTTTGGGTTTGCTACTATTAGTGGCATCCGACTTTAGTAGCAAAACAGGTTTCCTCTAGTTCATAGGCCATAGAGCTAGAAAGGGGCCATAGACATTATCTAGTCTAGTTTTTCTTTTTCCATATGAAAGATACTGAGCCCCAGAGACTTTAAGTGACTTTCTGTCATAGGTAGATAGTAGCATGGCTGAATTTGAAATCAGTTCTTTGGTGCCAATTGCAGTGCTTTCGTTACTATAGATAAATCAAGTTTTTCAGCCTAAAAGGAAAAAGTGAATTTTTTTTTTTAATGCTAGCAAGGTAGGTATTTGCATGTAGGGTGATGATTTATGAAAATTTTAAAATTCAGGTGGAAATCTACTGGTCTGTTGAAAAAAGTGCTATCTTTCAAGGTTGGTCATTAACAAAATGATGAAATCAGTGATTAAAAAACTGGGGGCAGCTAGGTGGCACAGTGAGTAGAGCCCTGGCCCCGGAGTCAGAAGGACCTGAGTTTGGATCCGGCCTCAGACACTTAGCACACACACAAACAAAAACCTAGCCGTGTGACCTTGGGCAAGTTACTTAACCCCAATTGCCCTCCAAAAAGCAAAAAAACAAACAAAAAACTGCTTTCTGATCAGTTTCACTTAGGTGCAGAAGTATTTTAGGATATGTAATGTAGATCTGTACATTTTTTCCCCTTTTTAAAAATTTTCCTACATTTTCTAAAAGAACTTTAAAATGTAATGGGAAAAATGTTCATAAAGTTAGCATTTCTTTAAAATTAGATTTGAGTTTTTCTTTGTAGGAAATTTCTTTTGAGGAAATATCTACAATGCAGATTGATACTTGCTTGGCAGTTTACAAAATTTGAGTTTAAGCTAGCTGCCTGGGGCACCGAGAGATGGTTAAGTGACTTGCCCAGAGTCATTTGACCCTGTTTGTTGAGATTGGACTTAACCCAGCTCTATCAGACCAGTACTCTTATGCTGCTTCTCTGTTTGGATTACTAAGGCTTGTAATGTGATGTGGAACCTAAATGTTTTGCTAGGAGAGGTGATTTTGTGGAGTTAACAGTGAATTTCCTATTTTCTCACCTTTCTGCTTTCTTCAAAATTGCCAGCTGGGGCACATGTTCATATCAGTCTTCCAGGGGGTAGTGACAGCTGTGACAGGATTGGAAGTCTCACTTCCCAGCAGTACTCTGAGGTCTGCCTACCCTTGAAGAGTGACAGTAATTTTGATAGTATAGTAGCTGAAGATTTGGAATTGGGGGGGGGGTCTTTTTAGGAGGCCCTTGTACCTTTTCTTTACTTATCTTTACTTCTTTTTTGGTGTCCTCTAGATACTTTTCTAGGCTTTTTATTCCTTACTCCTCTCCTTGTGACTCTGGTCTCCTTGCTGTTCCTTAACATGTACTCTGATCTCTGACTCTGAGCATTTTCACTGACAGTTCTTATGTCTGGAATTCTCTCTCTCCTCACCTTATCTCATCTCTATCTCCCCTTTCTTCTGGTACCTGTTACTTTTTGCAAGAATTCTTTGTCTATTTCTGTTAATGCTAGTGTCTTCCTTTGAAGACATAAATCTCTAATTTATCCTGTTTATATCTCATGCATATGAAATTGACATAATAGACATATTAGACTATGAGGATCTTGAGCCAGGGACTGATTGGTTTTGTTTTTTGTTTACTTTGTGCTTTCAAGCACTTAATTCAGTACCTGGCACATGAGTAGGTGTTTAATAAAGGACGTCTTGATTTCTTAACTGTTTCTTCTATATGATTTCATAGCAGCTATGTTTTGCTCATCTGGGAAGGCAGAGTAAAATTGTTTTAACGTATTTCTTCAGTATTTTTTTTTTACTTATTAACACTTAGTTTGGGGGTTCTCCCTTTTTTCCTTTTTCTTGCTTTTTGCTTGGATTCATTTAACCTGAATCAAGGTAAAATATTGTAAATAATTTAGTTTTCCAGTTTTTTCATTATAGGCATTAAATGTTTTTATTAAATTTATGTCATACATACAAAACACCCTGAAACAGCAGATTTCTTGGAATTTAAATATAAATTTTATATTTATATTTAAATATTTATATTAAATATTTATATTTATATAAATATAAATGTTACTTAAAAGTAGACCAATAAGTTGAAATAATTAGAAAAATGTCATTACCTTGAAAAAGTTATGCTTTGGGGGGGGGTTGTGGTCATTGGGGGGGGACAAGATAGTGGCAGTAACATTTTGAAATGTTAAAAGACATTTTATAACTGCATCTTTCTTGTTTTTAAAGAAACTTGGAGAAGATGAAGAGGAGCTCTCTGAGTTGCAGCTTCGCCTGCTGGCTCTTCAGTCAGCTAGTAAAAAGTGGCAACAGAAAGAACAGCAGGTGATGAAGGAAAGCAAAGAGAAGTTGACAAAGACGAAAACTATTCAGCAAAAAATTAAAACCAGCACAAAAACGCATTCAGCCAAAAAAGTTAGCACTACAGGTGATTTTATTTTTACACAAATGTCTTTTCACTGAACTTCATGTGAGTAAGTTGGCCATATGTCAGTTTACAGAATAGGTGACAGACTCACTGGGTCACAAGGAGGTTATGCAATGTTCATACCTTCTAAAAAGTTGAGAATTTAAAAGTGTAGATAATGTGGGTAGCTCATTATTGTTATTTTGAAACTTCCTCTGAAAAACTCTGAAACAAAATTATTCACTTCTGTATATAAAGGTAATTAAATATTTTTCAGTCAAAAACATTTTTAAAATAATTTTTTCCATTAAAGCTAAACAGGCCTTGAGAAAACAGCAAACAAAGGCATGGAAGAAACTGCAACAGCAAAAAGAACAAGAAAGACAGAAAGAGGAGGATCAGAGGAAACAGGCTGAAGAAGAGGAGAGAAGAAAAAGAGAAGAAGAAATCCGGAAAATCCGAGATCTCTCAAATCAAGAAGAGCAGTACAATCGGTTCATGAAGCTAGTAGGGGGAAAGAGGAGGTCAAGAAGCAAAGTAAGGCATGATCAATCTTGGCAAAAGAGGGGTTTCAGGCCTTCTCAAGAACAGAAGACCTCTACTAACCCTTTAACGTGCCTACTACTAGTGTCCTGCATTCGCAGGTATAGGCCAGCAAGATTAACAACAATACATTGCATTTGCTAGACTGCAGGGAAATGGAGAGATGGAAAGGAAGCCTTTTCATAAAGGCCTAAAGATTAGGATGGGTTAAGAGAAAACAAGGAAGAAGTACAATTAGTGTTGGATTAAAATTTACATAAAGAGGCTCTGCTTTTTTTAGTTTAGCCAGAGATCAGCCTTGGAAGGCATGAGTATGTGGGATGTTTCTATTACAGAGAGTTTTGACTTTTTAGTTGTAATCTTTTAGATTTACGTTTTAGTGTTTGTGTATACACATGTCTATGTACTGAGTGCCTACCCAGATTTAATGAAAGCTAGTGAAAAACTTGTGTTTTTTACTACATTTTGGCTGGTGTCTTGAGGAAAATGAATTTCCTATAAAGTTTTGACAAACGGCTATTCATTACTAAAAACTTAAGCTTGCTTTTCAAAATTTAGTATTTAGAGAAGAAATAAGCTGTATTCAGTTTATTAGTTTCTGGTTAAGCACACAAAGGTTAAAGTCTGAATCATATAATAGTCATTTCATTGTAAAGAAATGTGCAAATTTGTGATTTTTGAGAACTTTGGAGAAATTTTCTCAGAGCCCTGGCTATAGAGTCAGTTGACAGGGCTTCAGATTCTATCTCTGACACTAATTCTGTTTGTGGCCTTGAATAGATCCACGTAATCTCCTTGTCTCACTTTTCTCATCTGCAAAATGAGACTATGGAGTCACTTTGAAACATTTCAAGCTTTAGATCCATGTTCTGACTTAATATCTTACTGATCATGCTTTTCATGATATTCACAATATCCTTGTTGTTAAAATGTATTCTCTTTAAGTTAGGGAAGAAATGCATGTCTGATGTAGTTCTCTGTTCCTACTTATTGCCTCCCACTAAACATTGTAGCTGTTTCATTATTATTAGTATTTTATTTTATCGTGTGTGTGTGTGTGTGTGTGTGTGTGTGTGTGTGTGTGTGTGTGTGTGTATAATATATATATTTTTACTTAAGACCACACCATTTTAAATGTGGTATAAATTGAGCAAAGCTTTCTCTTGTGTTTAGTCTTCAGATACAGACCTGAGGCGATCCTTAGATAAGCAGTCTATTGATAGTGCTGGAGGCATCTATCAATATGACAATTATGAAGAAGTTGCAATGGATACAGATAGTGAAACTAACTCTCCAGGTAAAGATGTTTTTTAAATTGGATGCACCTTTGAAATACAAAACAGAAAAATTTTATTTAACTAAAAGTTGTAGAGAGAAATGTGGAGTTGCTCAAAAATCAGTCTTCAATGGGTTACTATAACCATTAGGACTTTCAGCACTTTCTAAAGACATCTTTTACTTGAAAGCAACAAATGTTTTTTTAAGTTGTCTCAATAGCTCCTACTTTTTTGTGGGTTTGTTGTGTTTGAGCCAAAGGTAAGAAACTTCTTACAAAGAAACCAAAGGATTATGCCAGATAGTTGGACTGCTTTTTAGAGGAGTACCGAGGAGAGACAGATGTGAAAAGTCCTTTTAGTTTTTAATTCTCCTTTTAATTTAGGTCTGCTTTGTAAAATTCTACCTAGCAATCAACTGTACATTTAGAGTACTTTTTACTTTGGTTCATCAGGAGAAGACACTTGTCCAAAGTCAATAGAATAGACATTTATGTAGCAGTTTCAAAGTATTTCCCACTGGTATTTTTGGATCCTCTTAGATTTTTGGATCCTAAGAATAGATGTGGAAATGATAACTCAGAATCTTATTAAATATGTGATTGCCCAAAGTCACAAAGGTAGGAGGTGGTAGATTTGGAACTAAAAAGTTTGGTCTTTAAACTCCTGTTCTGGGGTCCTTCCCATTAGTCCAAGCTAACTCCCTGTCACCTGTTTAATTCCTTGGCTTTTTTCAGTGTAGTGAAGTAAGGAGCATGTTTGCTAGAATACTGTTGTTCTTCTGTGACATCATTCTGGTATGCTCAACATATTTTTTTTTTGTCTTTTAAGGGAAAAAAGGCAGCAAAAGACTTCTCTTCCTAACTCCTGTTGGCATTTATTACCCTGTTAATGTGGAACTACGTAGAGAGCTGAAGTGTACATTTTTTTGAGAGCCTACAATGCTAGGAAATGGATGGGTGTAAACAACACAGATCTTGTCCTCAAGAATCTTAGCTAAATGGGAAAACGATACCTAGAAATAACTAGTGGAAAGAATAGATACAAGATTTAGAGTCAGAACCTGGGCTCAAATACTAGCTATGGGTGCTCCCTGGGCCTTTGCTTTGTGCTGAGCATTGGAGCAACAGATAAGGGGGAAAAAGGTGTTTCCAACGATGAGGGCATGCTGCTTTAAAACCTTGAGCCTCTGCCGTGTACTGGATGTTGACACTGTAGCCAAAGGTGATGGGCTGCATGAGTGAACTCTGGGAGTTAATTTCTCCCCTATTACCTCATGAGATAGGTAGAGGAGTGGAGTCTGTTACTTTTGGTTGTAAATAAGGCTTCTACTTGGAAAGAGTTTTCTCTTTTAAGTGAATTTTTAAATTTATATTTGGAGATTAACTTTTGACTTGGTGGATTTAGGAGTCTGCAAAAGGAGAGAGGGAACATTGGTTTATTAAGCAAAATACATAAAGAGGAGGGAAGTGTGATAAGGAAATAAGAGTAGAAAACAGAAAACAAAACATCTAAAAAAATCAAACCTATGGAGTTTTTCCTTTTTCATCAACTATAAGATAATACTAATTAGTGAAAGTAAAGGGAATAGCTTATATAAAACAGGTTGTTAGTAAATTGTCAAAACGTAGGCAGCAGGAAGACATGAGCAAATAGGATATGATGTCTTTAAATTCCTTCTAGCTTTAACAGTATTTAGATTGTGGTATGAGGATGGATGAAAGAAATGCCATAACTGGGACCTGCTACGGTGTTGTGAGATTTTTAAGAGGGGAGCTACCACTCTCACCTGGAGAAGAGGATATCAGCAGGTTTCAGTGGAAGGCAGATTCTTTGTTGATCTTAGGATTAATAAAATTAAAATAAACTAAATTAAACTAAAATTAAATCATTAATTTTAATGTGTTTGGCAGGGCAGAGAGGAGAAAAGGGAGATCAGATCAGACCACCAGTGTCAGTGCTCTGTTGTTTGGGAAAGACTGTAGGAGATGGAGTTCTTGGGTTCATAAGGGCTTGGTCTCTGGGAGATTTACCTTTTAAATGATATACATTACAATTATTTTCTGTTAGAATATTTCTGTAATAAAAGTGTTAACAATAACTGAATATGTTTTGTTCTAGCTGCTTCTCCAGTACAGCCTCTTTTCTTCCCTGAGTGTTCATTGGGCTATTTTCCTCCATTACCACCTATTTCTTTGCCTCCACCACCTCAGGTTTCAGTAAGTCAACTTTTGGTACGTTTTACTTCCTTTCATCTTTTCTGTCAAAATATTTTCATTTGTGTGGAAAGCAATTAAAAATGTTATGTTATAATGAATATTTAAAATGGAATTACTGAGAACAGGCAGTGTTTATTCAATGTATATATTCTATATTCTTGAATATAGTTGAAGGCAGATTTATCGATATGTCATTCTTTGTCACTTTTTAAGCCTATTCTGGCTTCTATAAAGAAGCTTGTCTTGGTATGCTTTTGGAAATCTCTTTGCAGTTATGCTGGTTTGTGCTAAGAAAATAGGAATTGATTTTGAGATCATCCTGAAAAAAATAGTTGTTTTAATAAAATTGTCATCCCAGAACTGAATTGGAATTTTGGATTATCTGAACCTTTACTTATACTTGTTGCACAGAAAACTAAGAGTGTTATGTTTCCAAAAAGTTAAGATTGTAAACTACAGGTTTAATTATATACATCTTCTTTTGTAGGGAAAAAATTTTGCTTGTGTCTGCTTTTACATTGCCATTCATGTACAATTGTATCCCTCTCCTGCCCAATGAGTTAATGTTTTTTTTTTTGCTTTTTGGAGGGCAGTTGGGGTTAAGTAACTTGCCCAAGGTCACACGGCTAGGTTTTTGTTTGTGTGTTAAGTATCTGAGGCCGTATCTGAACTCAGGTCCTTCTGACTCCAGGGCCAGCACTCTACTCTCAGCCCCACCTACTCTCCCCTAGTTAATGTGTTTTTCAAAACCAAATAGTTCATTGAAACCAACCTACACATTGTGTCCAGTAGTATATAGGCATATGATACATTCCACTCTTAATAGCCCTCCACCTCTTCTGAAAGAAAAAAAGAGGAAAGTTAATTTTTGTTGTTTCTTATCTGGGGCCAAGTTCTTTAGTCTTTCTAATCAGTCTTTCAAATTCACAACATTACTTCACCGCAGTCATTGTGGTTCTGCTTACTGTGTTTTGCATCAGTTCTAGTCTCCCCAAGCTTCTGAATTTATATTCATCATTTCTTACACAGCATTATTCTGTAGTATTCATGTGCCACAACTTGTTTTGATCCATTTTTCACCACTTGATGACGTGTACTTTGTTTCTAGTTCTTTGCTTCCACAAAGTAGCAAATGTGAATATTTTGGTGCATAGGGGATCTTTCTTTTTGCCTTTGACGCATGTATTCAGTAGGGAGGAATGTCAAAGGGTCACTTAATTAGCATAATTACAGATTGTTTTCCTGAGCGGTTGGACTAGTTCACAGCCCCACCACAGTATATTAGTGCATACTAGAAATGATTGATGAATATTTTTTACCCAGTTGTCAGCTTCCCTTGTCATAGCTTTATTGATATGCTTAGTTTTGGTTTTGTAATTTTCTTGGGTTTTCCTCAGAAGTTTGTCATTGGAAGCAGTTCTGATATTTAGTTAATTTCCACAGAAAAAGAAAGTGAAGTTCAAACATCTTATTTATGGTTCCTGAGTTTTTATTTAAGAAAAAAAATTTTGCTTTAATTTTTTCCCTAATTTTTATCTAATTTCTACCATGACATCTTGGCACAGAGAACTATGAGCAGTCTTATTTTATTTGTGTTAAATTCTGTCTTCCAAAATTTTGAGCAGTCTTGTTTTTAAGGGTCAAGTTCTGTTTTCCAAAATTGGTCAAGGTTTGGACTGTGTGACACAAGGAAAGTCAGGCCCCTATTTGGTTAATTTTTATCTGAGTATCTATACAAAAATTATAATGCAAGAGAAAAGAGCAGCTCTCTAGGAGAGTGTAATGAAGTAGGAACCAACACCTCAGTGTCACCCACCCTTGTGTGTAAATATAAAGTATACATATACGATAGACACACACACACACACACACACACACACACACACACACACACACACACACACACACACACGTGTCTTGGTTGATCTAAGTCCTCTTAGTTTAGGACCAGATCTTTGAACTTTACCTCCTCCTCTTATTGTGTTGCAGGAGATTGATTTGAACAATAATTTGTTTAATTTTATGAACATTTATTAACCATTCAGTGTGCTCAGTGCTGGGGATCCAAAGGCAGAAATGAAACCGCCTCGGCTCTTAAAGAGCTTGTCTTCTTTTGGGACCATCATATGTATGTGGATGAATAAGTGCAAGGCAGTGACCAGTAGGGAGAAAGCACTAATGGAGAAGAAGGTATAAGGAAAGACTTCATGGAACAGCCACTGCAAT
Source organism: Gymnobelideus leadbeateri (assembly GCA_011680675.1). Taxonomy (NCBI): domain Eukaryota; kingdom Metazoa; phylum Chordata; class Mammalia; order Diprotodontia; family Petauridae; genus Gymnobelideus; species Gymnobelideus leadbeateri. The sequence continues at coordinate 59,083 of WOXC01011130.1, read as the reverse complement.
TTTGAGTCCTTTTAAAAAAAACTAAAGAGAAGTTCTCTTTTTATAACTGTTACAGTTAAATAAATTTAGAGCTTGTACAGAGCCTAGTGAATCCCATTTAAACAAATGCTGTCTGTGACTAAGGAAGCAAGATTCCCCCTGGAGAATTCCCTAGAGTGAGCATCTCTTCTCCTTCCTTTACTATACATATTTCTCAGTGGCCCTCCCTCCTAACTCCTGTGGAGTGAGTCCAGGCTTTTGTGAAACTCAGGTATTGTAGTTGAAGAGCATCTCTGCTCACCCCAAGTCAGCTGCTCTTTTGTTAGACATTGTTTTGATAGGCAGTAATATCTTAACATTTGGATTGGGGCTACGAGGGAGTGGAATGAAGCCTGACTTTATCTTCCTCCTTAACTAAGTGTCTTGCTTAGAGTTTCAGAGAGTAAGAGATAATATGAGAGTCTGGGGACAATTCCTTGGCATGGGGAATAATCGTAGGACCTTTAGCCTTTTGAGGAAACTAAGTACATGAAAATTCAAGGATAATGTGCTAGGAGGAGCTTCTAATCCAAATTAAATGGGTGGATGAGAGAAGTTTAAAAAAAAAGCCATTTAAAATAAATATAGCTAGAATAAGTGTCATCTAAAGTTCTTTCTCCATTAAAACTTTTCTAATGTTTATTAATTGCTATTTACTAATCCTTTTTTTCTTTTTTTCCCCCAATATCTTTAGGCTATGCCACCTTTGAACCAGCCTTATGTGGAGAGTATTTGTGTTTCTCTTGAGCTTCCTCCTCCTCTCCCCCCTCTCCCACCCCTTCCTCCAGAAGACCCTGAGCAGCCTCCTAAACCACCTTTTGCAGACGAAGAAGAGGAAGAAGAAATGCTGCTTCGGGAGGAGTTACTTAAATCTCTAGCTAATAAAAGAGCCTTTAAATCTGAGGTAATTTGGGGCTGTGAGCCTCTAGATGGCATTATTGAGCTAGCTAAGTTCGCACTTTGTTTTCATTTAACACTTTATTTGGAGTTTGAATTTTTTTTCATTGAAGTTGGCATAAGCCTAATATAACAATGTAGATATATTTAAATATTATAAATTATTTTTCCACTTAAAAGTAAGAATTTATATATTTTATTTCTTTATATAGGAAACATCCAGTAATAGTGGCCCACCTTCTCCTCCAGTTCCCAACAATTCTCAGCCTGTGCCAAGAAGCAATCTTTCAATAGTCAGTATTAACACTGTATCTCAGCCTAGAATACAGAACCCCAAGTTTCACAGAGGACCTCGACTTCCACGTACAGTGATATCGGTAAAAAGTAGCTTAATCTTTTTAAAAATAAAATAAACTACCAAAATGTATGTAGAGATTTTTTTTTTCTGAAATACCAAAAATGGCAAGATTTTGCTATTGTTTCATGAAGTTAAGCTAACTTCTTAAGGTTAAAATTGATAGTAAATGTGGTAGTAATGTGTTTTTCTGTTCAGCTTCTTAGAAACATTGTTTTGGGAATACTTTCCTGAATAATAAATAAAAGATCGGTAGAATTTTGTCCTTACAAAATAACTGTATGAGCTTGTAGTGTTTTGTAGATCACCAGATGAGATCATCTTGGGGTTTTACATTGGGAGAATTAAAATGAATAATGATGCTTCATAATTACTCCTCTTTGCTGTTTTCCCTTCTAAGCTACACGTACAACCTAGATGATTCAAAGAGACTTTAAGTTGGTTTAATTGTTTGACTTCTTCCAAAGTAGATTGTTTTACTTTGTATGAATCATTGTGGTTCTTCCATGTGAAACACTTTTTCCCAAATGAATCATCTGTGCGTGGAGAGGCTTTACAGAAGAAAAATAAGAATAATGATAACCGATATTTATATAGTGTTTTAAAACTTAGAAAGCACTTTACATATTTGTTACCTTGTTTTATACTCACCACAATACAGGGAGGTACTTGAGGTACTATTCTCATTCCTTGGAGGAATAGGCTTAGAGAAGGAAAAGTAGCTTGAGCAATATGGTTATACAGCAAGTAATAGTATCAAAGCCCAATCCCAGGTTTTCCTGATTCATAATAAATAAAGATAATCTTGGCCTCCAGGTGTAAAGGGAAAATATGATTAACAATTTAAATTGCGTAGAAGCAGAATATAGCAGGGTCACCTGGCGTAGCATTAAGATAGAACTGGGTTGGAATCATGTTAGTTTCCTCATCTATAAATTCATGATACCTGTATTACTTATTTCACATTATTTTAAGTGATTCTCTTTGGCTATTAAATTGTATTTAGCACTTTATAGAAATGATATTACTTGAATAACTTTTAGGAGACTTTGAATAGGAGTAAGATAGAATTTTAGATTCAGTTTTTGATTCTGTAGGTCCTAACCCATGACATTATCAACCATATATACAAGAATTCATGTATTTTTTTTCAATTAGAAACTGGCAAAGTATAATACAGTTTGGTAGTGGTTTGAAATACAAAAGAACTTGTAGTTATTCTTACAGCATATCGAAAGAAAATAGTTTTGATTAATTACACATAAATTCTTGATGTGTTAGGTGATAATGTATATTTTTTGTAAGGGCTGTACTTTTGTTTAAAATGGATTAATAATTTTTTGGTGAAAGATAATGCATAAGAGTTGGATAAGTCCATAATTGAATGGGAAGGCTTTTAGGGAATATAACCAGGTTGGAATAGGATCAGATTAAAGCTACATACCTTTTCTTGGGCTGAAGGGCTAAAGTAAGATGAGTGATTATAAGTTATAAGTTGGTAGAGTTCATCTAACAAGGGAGCTACCCCAAAATAGAATGGGTTGCCTTGTGAAGTACTGAGTTCTGTCACTGAGACTCACCAAGCTGAAACTGGATGACTGTTGGGAATTTTATAAAAGAGATTTGTGCTTAAGGTGTGAGTTTGAGCTGTATGAACTCTTAAGGTCCTTTCTAACTTATTGAGTGTTTGATTATTCTTTAGAGAAGAAACATCTGTTACTACTAACAAACGCATTATGTTTACAGCTTCCTAAACATAAATCAGTGGTGGTAACACTAAATGACTCTGATGATAGTGAATCTGATGGGGAACCTTCCAATTCAACAAATAGTGTCTTTGGAGGATTGGAATCCATGATTAAAGAAGCAAGACGGACTGCAGAGGTTAGTGGGACAGTTGGAGGAAGAAAAGGTGATCTGTTTGTCCTTTCAGAGAACAGTAGTATTTTTTCCCCTGTGAATTAGGTGATCTAAATTCTTAAGATATATTTTTAATGTATTAAGACTTGGAGATATTAAGTATTTGCATTGTGAGAAACTGTCAAAAGAAATACACAGATTGTGGGATCTTATTTATGATTGATTACATTTTCAAAAATAGCAAGTTGCCTTATTGTTTTCCTACAATAGTCTTATTTAGAAAATAAGTATGTTACTGTGCTATGAGGTAGTGTTTTATTTACAAAAAATTGCACATGCATTCCATCTGTTTCTATTGTGTTTTTTGTTGGCGTATGTTCTACTTGACTTCAAATGGTTTCTCGTAGGCTTCAAAACCAAAAGCACCACCAAAATCAGAAAAGGAAAATGATCCTATGAGAACACCTGAAGCTTTACCAGAAGACAAAAAGATTGAATATAGATTATTAAAAGAAGAGATTGCCAGGTGAGTGACATTGTTATACAATTAATATTTTAAAAATGATCTACTTTTAAGTATGGAAGCCTGTTTGGGACATGATTGAGGAAGATTTTTCTCTTCTACCCAGGTTAAATGTTATTTATACCCATCACCCAGGAGGGGGAGCCAGATAATCATATATAGAAGTAAATATATTTTTTGTTTTACTTTGGTATTTTATACCACATCAGGGAAACACTATAGAACAGAAATAAGTAGGAGTAACATTTTGAATTCCCTAGCAACAGATATAGGGCCTTCTAGCAGGTGCCTAAAAGTACTTGCTTGCTTAATTATTCACCAGGTACTAAGGAGGTTATCTTAGGTTATTCAAATCAGGATTTATTTTTTAATAGTAATGTTTTTGGTTTATTGTTTAGTATGTATACTCTTTGTTTTTTTTTTTATTTACTCCATATTCCTCCACCTTCTAGTTTTGATTCTTAGAATAATGATACCTTTTATTTTTTACTTTGGTCTTAGTCGAGAAAAACAACGTTTAATAAAATCAGATCAGCTGAAGACGAGCTCCTCATCTCCTGCCAACTCAGATGGTGAAATTGATGGGGTTGGTAGAATAGCCATGGTTACTAGACAGGTGACAGATGCAGAAGCAAAACTTAAGAAACACAAGTAAGTCTTTTATCATCTCAACTAATAGTAGTAATAATTTGGGGGAATCTTGGCATGTGGTTTTCTGTCGTGGTTAATTGAATTTGTATTGCTTCACAAGTAGAACTTAATTTTTTTTTTTTAATTTTTTTTTTTAACAGAGCCTGTGATTTCATTAGTATAAGGGCTTCCTGTAAGGAAAATCTTTTTACCAATGTAGATTAGCATTTGCTCTGCAATTTAGTTTTAGAGATTTGCCCAGGGCACTGAGAAATTAAATGATTTGCTGATAGTCACATAGCTAATTTGTATTAGAAGTAGAGCTTGAACCAGGTCTTCCTGATTACAAGACCAACTCTTTATTCACTTTTATCACATTGTGCCTCTCTTATTCATAATATCTTGAAACCTAAAATGATTGACGTCTTTTTTTTTTCCCAGAGGGCAATTGGGGTTGAGTAACTTGCCCAAGGTCACATGGCTAGGTTTTTGTTTGTGTTTGTTAAGTGTCTGAGGCGGGATCCGAACTCAGGTCCTTCTGACTCCAGGGCTAGCGCTCTACTCACTTTGCCACCTAGCCACCCCTAGTCTTCTAATCTTAAAAGAGGATGTGATACTCCAATTTTTGGAAATATCTTTGGTACTTCTCTCTCTTTTGAGAGAGCACCTCCCCTTCTATCACCCCCAAGCAATTTTTTGCAGATCTTTTTTCTTTTGGTTTTGATTTTTGGAAATAGCCAGACCTTTTTAAGGGACAGGTTCCTTAAATTAGGTGGGGGGACCATTCTGGGTGATAATTTCTGTTCAGTAAAGAACTTTGGCAAAGTAAGACTATGTTTTTCATGTAGCCATGGAAATTGTCATGGTAATTTCCGAAGAATTTAAAAACTGTCAGTTGAAGTAAGTAGAACCTTAGAATTGACTGCTTAGAAGGGTAATACTTGTTCAGATGCAAAAATGTGGTATATTGTTACTTAGAAATACTCAGCAATTTTATTGCTTTGTGGGATCACTTTATTTAATTTTGCTTAATTTAATATCAAACTGAAATAAACTAGTTACAGACAGTTCTTGCTTTATGTAAATTTGCATTACACAAATATGACATAAAGAATTCTGAAAGAAATCTGTATTCAAAAAAAATCTGTTCAGCCTCCTCCCCTACCCCTGCAAAAAGAAGGCAAAATAAAAAACCCTTAAAAAGAAAACCCTCCAAATGCAGAGCTGTTGCTGAACCACTGGGGAGGGGATGCTTGGCTTAAGACCTCTGAGAGGAAAACCCCTTGCCCTGCTCCACTTAGCTGCCTGTGTGTCTGGCTGGCAAGTCTGTCTTCTGTCCATCTGCACTAGGTACTGTCTATCTAATCCCAGCCCCAAGGTTTCCTTCTCCTGTTCTTGCTTTTCTGTCCCTGGCCCCATGTGTCCCTGAATTGTGTGCCATCCCCCTCCATGGGAGCATGGTTCTCTTTCTGCCTACTTTTCTTTCCCCCCATCTGCAGATTTGCATTATGTAAAAAAAATCAGTTTCCATAGAGGTCTGTGGAGTAGTCCACTTCACAAAGTTAAGAGCCATCTGTATTCTCTATCAAGAGATAAGAGTTGTACTTTTCATTTACTTTGACTACTATTGTTTGGGTTTATACCATTTGTGACATTGAATAAGGGACTCCAATGAGTCCATTTTCTGGCCTGCTTCAGTAATTAGATATCAGAAACATGCACTTGCATTTAAGACTTTAAAATAAACTACCAAAGGTAAAAATGTCGTAACAGTAGTTAAATTCTCCAGTTCTTAAAACAAGTAAGTTGTAAGGAGATTGATAGCATTTCTAATAACATAGGTAATTAAGAATGATTTCTGTAACTATTATGAAAGATTCCTTCTATTTGTAGTATTTAATATTGTCTGTATTGTGTATTAGATTTAGTAAAATGAAGTTTTCCCTGTGAGTGAAATGCCAAAGTTTTATTATCACATAGATTTTAGATATATGCTAATTATATTTTCTCAAAATTTAATACTCCCAGTGTGTCTTCTGTCTTCGAGGATAATTTATGATGTTTATGGCCACCCATTGGCCTACAGTAGAAATTTTCCATCATGAGTATAAGCAGCTTTTTAAAAAATGGATATTAAATTTAATTTGCTTTACTAGTATTGCCTCACTTTTCTCCGTTCATTTCTGAACTACTTCTTGCTTCTGAATTTTTGAAATGTTTCATTGATGCTTTTTTCTTGTATTACTTGTATTACCTCCCTATTCTCAGATCCTCCCCTTCCTCCCCCCCAAAAAGTTGTATAGTCAAGCAGAACAAATCGTGTTCGGGATGATTGTGTCCAAAAGTGTATGTCTCCTGAGGGGTGGGAGGCATACTTCATCATCCTTTTGGAATGTTGTTGGTCATTGCATTGAACATAGTTATACCTGTCAGATTTGTTTTCTTTTACAGTGTTGTCATTGTCAGGTTTTTGTTTCAATTCTTTCTCAAGACAGTTGGGGTTAAGTGATTTGCCCAGGGTCACACAAGCTACTAAGTGTCAAGTGTCTGAGGCTGAATTTATATTCAGGTCCTTCTGACTCCTTGGCCAGTGCTGTATGCAGTGTGCCACCTAGCTGCCCCTGTCAGTTTTAATGGTTCACTTACTTGATGATGCATAAGTTCTCCCCTTCCAGATTTCTCTGAATTCATCCCTTTTGTAATTTCCCATAGTGCAATAATAACCATAATTGTTTCCTCTGTTGCTGAATTGACGAACATCCGACTTGTTTCCATTTATTTGCTACAACAAAAGTGTTGCTGTAAATACTTCTATATTAATTGGTTCTTACCTTTGTCTTTGATCTCTTAGGGAGGTGGGGAGTAGGGTAATATATTACTAGTAATGGCATTGCTGTGTCAAAGGGTATGTACAGTTTATGACTTTCTGGGTATAGTTCCAGATAGCTTTTCAGAATGGTTGTACCACTTCACAGCCCACCAATAGTGCCTGTCTTCATAGGCTCTTAGATAATTGTCTTTTTCAGTTTTCAGTTATCTGTATCAGTCTGGTGATTGTGAGGCAGAACCTCAGAATTGTTTTAATTTGCATTTCTCTTATTGGTCATTTATAGTATTTTTTCATTTAGACCTTAACTTAAAAGGACTATTTTTGAAGGCTTAAAAATTTTAATGTAAAGCATGAAACTCTGGAATTTCCATGTATTCTTTTGTTTTAATCTCTAGATGGTTAACTAGTTTATATGAAATCCCTTTGTGTTATGTTGTCTCTGAGTTCTTTTTTTCTGATAATATTGTTCTGATTCTATTTTTTTCCCATTTAGACTTCTCCTGATGAAAGATGAGTCTGTGTTAAAGAATCTCTTGCAGCAAGAGGCTAAGAAGAGGGAATCTGTTAGGAATGCTGAAACAAAGATTGTGAAACTTACAGAACAGCTTCAAGCAACTGAAAAAATCCTTAACGTTAACAGGATGTTTTTAAAAAAGCTTCAGGAACAAGTAATACTGCATTTTGGGCTTAAAACACCTGTAAATTTCACATTTGCTTTATGCCCTCAATCTGAAACACACCTTGTTTCTCACTGGGTCCGGAGACCTTTCATGGCTTTATACACCAGACCTGTGTAAATTCACATAGAATTTACTTGTCTTCATTTTAAAAAAGAAAAAATTCCCACTAAATATATTCAGTCCATATACCACATTTCATTACATACAAAAATCTCATTTATAATCAGCCTTTAAAAGTTTCTTGCATTGAAGAGGATATTTCTTCAAAGGTTCATTTCTCTTTAATAGGTTTTTAGAAGTTTTCTTATACTTACAGATTCACAGAGTTCAGCAACGAGTAACAGTTAAGAAAGCATTGGCATTAAAATATGGAGAAGAACTTGCTCGAGCAAAAGCAGTGGCTAGTAAAGAAATAGGAAAACGTAAACTGGAGCAAGACTACTTTGGAGTAAGTTGCTTATAGAAATGGTACCTTTGTGGGTGGGAGGTTGGTAATAATTTGCTCAGCCTTTGTCTACAAGTTCTAGAGGCAGGTAGGAGTCATAGTGTCTGATTACTGGACTTGGAATCAAGAAGTCCTAAGTTGGAATCCAGCCCTAGACCCTTACTGTGTGACCTAAGTCTCATCACTTAATTTATATCTACCTCAGTTTCCATATCTGGAGAATAGGGATGATGATAATGACCCCTACCACTCAAGATAATAAAGTGATTTATAAACCTTAAAGTGCTATATAAATGTAGCTACTATTACTGTTATCTGGAGGAGAGAACACAAGTTTATTTTAATGAATTTGTGATTGTACATGCCTCTTGGAGGCTTCAGAATCTAGTTAGAAAAATTGTTTTAGACCTGAGTGGAATAGCTGACTAAATGTAAGTGACAACCATTTTTTAATGTTCCTGAGATCAGTCACAGAAAACGTGAAAGTGTATGCTTTCTTTTTCTAGCCAAACAAAATGATAAAACTAGACAGCTCCCCTGCATCGAGTCCGAAAAAGCATTCAGCCGAAATGATTGCTTTGGAAAAAAAACGATTACAGCAACTAGAATATGAATATGCTCTGAAGATTCAAAAGCTAAAAGAAGCTCGTGCTCTTAAAACAAAAGAACAGTCAAATACAGCCCCTATTTTGGAAGAAGAACCTGAATTTTCTTTACCTCAGCCTTCCCTTCATGATCTAACACAAGACAAACTGACTCTAGACAGTGAAGAAAATGATGTCGATGATGAAATTCTGTCTACTTCAAGCAGAGAGCGAAGGAGATCTTTCCGAGAATCTAATTCTTTCACCAAACCTAACCTTAAGCACACAGATACACCTAATAAGGAATGCATAAACAAACCTAGTAAGAACACTGTGGAGAAACCTGAACTCTTTCTTGGTTTAAATATTGATGAATTGAAAAGATTGCATGCTAATGAAGATAGCCTGAAGGAGCTGATTTCAAAAAGTACTTCCATCATTTCAGAAAAAGTTTTGCGTGGTCAAGTAGGTGGTTTATTTTTGAAAGTTAAATTTTGCTTTCTAAAATGTTTTTTGCCATATGAAACATTTTCTGTTTGTTTCTTAGGAAATTTCTGTGGATGTGGATATTGTTACATCACAAAACAAACAAACAGAAGGAAAACCGTTTCCATTTGGACCATACCATAGCCCTCTACTTGTTTTTAAGTCCTACAGGTAAAAGAATTGATTGTTGTTTTTCTGCTGTTACTGATAATACCAGTTTTTACTGAAAGCAAGTACATTTGTGAAATAGACTTTTGTTCATTTTCAGACAATTAAATTAACTTCTGGATCATAGAAAACAGTATTGAAGTCCCTAGGAAATGAAATTGTTTTCAGTTCTTTAACTTTGTGGTGACGGGGAAGGGGATGTGTGAGAGAAAGAGTAGACAGGAGAGGGTAGGAATGTGGAATAGAAAAGCTGTGAGAATTGGTAATGTTATTTTTTTTTTTTTGGAGGGCTATTGGGGTTAAGTAACTTGCCCAAGGTCACACCACTAGGTTTTTGTTTGTGTGTGTTAAGTTTCTGAGGCTGGATCCAAACTCAGGTCCTTCTGACTCCAGGGCCGGCACTCTACTCACTGTTCCACCCAGCCGCCCTGGTAATGTTATTCTTAAGAGGAATGTGAAATTCTTTTTGGATTTTATTATTTTTATTTATTATTTGGATTTATTATTTTTTATTATTTTACATTTTTAAAATTACAGAACCAACCATGCTGAGGGTTTTTTGGGCTGTGTGTAGTTTCTGATTGGTGGTCCTAAGGGTAAAGTGTTTAGAGGTTTCAGATGGTAGAGCAGACATTAGAACCCAGTGAGATCTTAGAGACCAATTTGGTACCTCATTTTACAGATAAATGAAATTCAGTCACAAGGAGCTTAGAAAAATTTGCTATTATTGCTATATCACTCTTATGACAGAGTAAATGTTAGCAGGATTTGAAACCAGACCTTTCATTCCTTTTACTCAAATTTCTATTATGTAAAAAGAAAGAGTTAACAATTGCTTATCTGTCTTGGGAAAGATTTCAGGTAGTACTTTGTTTACATTAGCCATCCGTATGTTTTTTTAAAAAAGTCAACAACTGAAACACCAGCAGTGTCTCATATACTTATCCTGGCTGTCATTAGCCCTCACCCGGATGATTTCAGAAGTTTGTCAGGTACTCTCATCCTCTTAACCTCTCCCCTCTCAGTTGATAACTTCACATTGCTTTTCACATTACATTTTCTTTTCAAATGATAGTTTTTTTATAACTCCTCTGCTCAAAGTAGCATACCATTGCTACTTACTTTCCATATTTTCCAAAGTCACTTCAGCATCCTTTTAACAAACCTTTTTTGGAAATGAGGTGCAAAATTAAAATTATTAAGATCAAATCTGGGTTGCTTTTTTTAACTTAATTTTTTCCTCTCTTTCTTAGATTTAGTCCTTTTTTTCGAACCAAGGAAAAGCTTTACCTCAGTTCAGTATCATACAGTAATATGATTGAACCCAAACAGTGTTTCTGCCGTTTTGACTTAACTGGCACATGTAACGATGATGATTGTCAGTGGTAAGTTCTGGTCTGTCATCAGCATTTTGTTTAACTGAAGCTATGATCTTGATGTCAGTTAACTTTGTACATAATTATTTCTTTTGTGCTGTTTCATTTTACTTATAGGCAACACATGCAGGATTGCACTTTTACCCGGAAACAGCTGTTCCAGGACATTTTGTCTTACAATTTATCTTTGATTGGTTGTTCTGAGAAAAGCACAGAAGAAGAAATTACAGTTGCAACAGGTTTTTATCAGCCATTTCTGCCATCTCCCTTGGCCCCACCCTTTCCAGTTCTCTAACTGAAAATGTGAATCTGACAGATTTAAAATGTAACTTTCCATCTAGTTTAGGTTTTCTTTAAATGAAATCAGTAGGTTTTCTTGACTTAGAAATGTCAACTTGTTTAAAAATACTAATAGTTTGCTTGTAAGTGATTTGAATCTCTATAGAAAGAAACTTAATGTTAATTATGCAAGCCCCTGCTCCCTTTGTGTCATTAAAAAAAATACCAAACACAAGACTTGATATTAATTAAAGTTATAGGAGAAATCACGTTTTATATACTTTATTGGAGTGGTAGTAGTTAAGCTAGGTTTATTTTAAGTTTTAATGTGCTATTCTCCCTGGAGAGTAGATGGTGACTATGTTGTATGTTTTTATTGATGCCCCTGAAAACCTTAATGTGTGAAAATCCTAAACCTTTCTATTTTTGGAATTCATTCATAGCTAAAATTGCTCAATTAACTGACTCAAGGGACTTGATCTCCCTTAGTGTTACTGTGAAAGCTTAGAACTTTTCTAATCTTTCACATTGGCTATTTAATTGGCTGCCATATAAGGTCCAGAGGAACTATTCACATTCTGTATAAAAACTCTTTGTCTTTAAGAAAACACCCACAAAGGCCTGTGCAGTTCCTGAGTTTAGAGTCCTCACTAGGGAGCTGGTTAGAGAAAGGATGGTCATAGGTGCAGGCAATTCTCTCATTCTTTACTGCACAGGATCCTGAAACCCAGGAGATGAAGACATTTAACTAACTTAAGGTCATTAGGCTAATAAGTGGAAGAGTCAGTGTTTGAAGTCAGGCCTCCCCATTCCAAATCCCTCCTTTCCACTCTACTATGAATTGCTTCACTTCTGAGAAAAAGAAGATTACTGTAAAGATGCAGAATTTAAATTTAATCTTTGTCAACTTTAACAAATTTAAAACAACACTTTCATTTTATTTATGTATATAACTTCCATAAGATAGAATGGAACACTATCCATAGAGATTATTCAGCATGTAAAATAGTGATGCTTAATTATTTTAAATGGAAAAACAAGTGTGATTATCTAGGAGAATGAAACTTTCCATGTGGTTTCGATTCTTTTCAACTAAGAAGGCTGAGTAGTTAGCTTTTTTAAGGAAAAAGCATCCTAATGCCTTTCATCCTTGTTAATGTGGAGGCAGCAGAGCATCCAAAGGGCTGGAATTAGCATTAGGAAGTTCTGAGTTCAATATCACCTCTCACACTTACCACTGTGATTGGGGGCAGGTCTTTGTGTTTCCTCCTCTGTAAAAAAAAAAAAAAAGAGAGAGAGGATTAGATTAGATGATTGCTGGGGTTCTTTCCAGCTTTATAGTTATGATCCTAAATTTCATGCTGTTCATTATTGGCATTTCTTAAATACTGAAATTTTTTAAAAACATAGCTTTTTGAATAGACTTACTAGCTGAGTTATCACTAAGCCTCAGTTCCCTCATCTGTGAAATGATTATAGCACCTGTAATACCCACATCACAATGTTACTGTGGGGTCAAATGAAATTCATATATTAAAAATGCTTTCGGGGCGGCTAGGTGGCGCAGTGAATAGAGCGTTGACCCTGGAGTCAGAAGGACCTGAGTTCGGATCCGACCTCAGACACTTTACACACACACACAAAAACAAAAACCTAGCCGTGTGACCTTGGGCAAGTTACTTAACCCCAATTGCCCTCCAAAAAGCAAAAAAAAAAATGCTTTGAAAACTTTAAAACTACAATATAATTATTGGGTTTTTTTATTAAAACATTTTATATTTGTAGCTTAATACAAATTTTCTGTAGCTTGCAGTATGGCCAGATTGGTGATGTGATTTTAAAAAATCAATGGATTTTTTTTAGAATTTGGACATTATTTAAGAAAATTACGGTTTCTAAAATTGTATGAAAAGGTAATAAAAATAAATATTTCCTGTTAGGAGTTTTGCATACAACCTAAGAACTGCATTAATACTTCCAAAATAAAACATTTTTTTCCTGGTGCATCACTCATTTTGGTGAATGACCTTATTTTTTGTTTTACATTGCACATTGTCTTGCCTGATCAAGATAATGTAATTTTAGATTTTTGATAGTTTTGAATTCTATCAAAGATTTCAGTATGCTCTAGCTTTGATTTAGAATAGCCAATTTCTTGGATCTATACTGTCTTTCAGTTTATTTTCTATCTTTCATTGAGTGGAAGGTGCTGTGTTAAGAATTTTTTAGATAACATAGGCTTTGCCCTTAGGTAGATAGAATGCTAGTTTTACTAAGTGACATTATACAATTCTTTTTGTTCTTGACTCTTTATTTGCTGTTTTTTTTACTTGTCTTCCTACTTTTTCATTTTCTTTATGTTGCTTTCTATCCATTTTTACCCTCTCACATAGTTCTTATTTTAGCTCTTATATTCCCATGATCTGTACCTTCTTCATCTCTTTTTTTTTTTTTTTTTTGGTGATATTTGCCCAACTCTTGTCAGTGGAGACTCAAAGGGGGTGGAGAAATGTACCCCTGAGCTTTTCCTTCATGAAACAGTATAATACAAATATATGCACCTCTATCCTATACACTATTTATGAAGATAGCATTGTTCTAATTTCAGAAAAATACATTGAAAAACTTTTTGGTGTAAACAAAGATCGAATGTCAATGGACCAGATGGCTGTTCTTCTTGTTAGTAATATCAATGAAAGTAAAGGTCATAGTAAGTACTTTTTCCTTAAGTTGTACTTAAAATATACTATTTTGTGGTAACTTAAAGGAAAATGCAGTTTGTAATGTTATATAGTGAATCTTTAGAAAGTAAATTCTTCAGATGGCATTGTGTTGTATGTTTTATATATGTACATATATCTTTATATATGTAACCCACTGACATTTTCATTATAGAGCTTATTGCTTTGGTTATCTCCCCAATCAATGTGCATCTCAGTCAGTTCATATTCTTTTGTCTTAGCACCTCCATTTACAACTTATAAGGAGAAAAGGAAATGGAGGCCAAAATTTTGGAGAAAACCTGTTTCGGATAATAGTAGTAACAGTAGCAGTGATGAAGAGCAATCCACAGGACCTATTAAATATGGTAAGAAAAAATATTAAGATATCAAAGTCAGTTTTGAAATTGTTATAAGGATTCAACTTTTTACTTAATTTGCTTTATTGGAATAATCTTGATTCTAGAAATTTCTGACTTAGACATTTATTTATGTAAATTTAAGAAGCCACTCAGTGAGAAAAGTATACTCTTATTAGTTGTACCATTTTATTTATTTAGATTTCTGTGTAATATTTCTTAGAGATCAGATTATTTTAAAAACATTTAAAACATACTTCATTTGGAGTGACAGCCACAGACTCAAAAGGTTAGATTCCATTAATAGTAGTACTTTGAGAATACAGGTAATGCTAGTTCTGCTCATTGTGTTCTTGCTTGGTAAGATGGCTTCTAAAGTACTGTGTTCAGTTTTTGACCTTACATTTTTAGAAAGATCATTGTTGAATTAGAGCAGCACTTCTAGGGGGAGTCAGCCAGGCTGGTGAGGAACTTGAAATAATGCCAGTGAGGATTAATTGATAGGACTCAGAAGTTTAGAGAAAAGACTTTGGGGAGGGGGAGATATGATAGTGTCTTCATGTCTTTGAAAGGCTGTTGGAGTGACCAGACATTAAACTTACTCTGCTTGGCCTCAGCAAAGAATTAGTTTGAGAGACAGATTTTTGTTGCTTGTATGAAAGAACTTATCAGTCAGAACTGTTTGAAAATGTAATGGTATGCTTCATTTATTGTGAATTTACTGACCCTGGAGGTCCTGAAATGAGGGCTGATTGATCAGTTGGTGATAAAGAACAGATTGGTGCTTTAGCCAGGGGTTGGGCATTATGATCTTTGAGACTCCTTCCTACTTGGGAGTCTGGGGTGTTTTAAAATGTCATTTTATAGCAAAATTATTATGAATACAATTAACAGGATCTGTCACTCACTGTTAACAACTGATTGTTGAATGCAGCAGATGAGATGAGGTAGTTGATGGCGCTGTGGATATCGAGCCAAGCCTTAGACTACCGAGGGCAGGTGGACCTGAGTTTAAGACACTTCCTAGCTGTGTGACCCTGGGCAAGTCACTTAGCCTCTGTTTGCAAATGGAGATATAATCGCATTTACCTCCCTGGTTGTTGTAAGTGTCCAGTGAGATAGTAATTGTAAAGTGCTTAGCACAGTGCTTGGCACATAGGAAGTGCTATATACACGTTAGCCGCTGTTACAAATTACATTGTCATTATTACATTATCTTTCTTAGGCAGTCAGTCCCTTTTCATTAGTACAGTTCTGTGTCTAGTTGCTACGGAATTTTTCCACTGAACAATATTTTCCCTTGTAGCTCCCCCACCCGAACACCAGACCAGTGTTCCAGTTTTGGATGCTGTTGTCACTCCTGATGATGTCAGATACTTTACAAATGAGACTGATGACATTTCTAACCTGGAAGCAAGTGTTCTTGAAAACCCTTCTGATGTGCAGCTCTGGATCAAACTTGCATACAAGTACTTAAATCAGAATGAGGGGTAGGTCAATCTTATCTTTGTGTAAGCAAATCTGTTGTACATTTATATTTTTATGTGTTAGAGGTTTATTTCACCTGTAGCAATCAAGTTTCCTCTTTGGTGTTAAAAGGAGTCTTTGTTTCTTTGTCAAAGCCACAAGCCCTTTATTGTTTAAAAGAAGTTAGAAAAGGTTTAAGATTAGATCTTGAGTTGTACATGAGCTTAGTATGAGTAATAAATTATATTGGAGCATTAACTCCAGATGGCTTAGTTCAGCATGGAAGTTGTTGAAATGGAAAATAGTTGATGCTGTATGGAGTAATTGCTGGTAAAAATGTCAAATGACAGTCTATCAAATTTAAGAGATGATGGTAAAACAAGAACTTTTCCACTGGGGATTCCATCATGTTAAACATTTTAGGAGGGAACAGATTAATGTTTTATGACATTTCAGCAAAATTTGTGGGTTTTGACTAAGTGAATGCAAATTTTGGTGAATTGACTTAGGGGCATTTTGAGCAGCATTATTTTATTTGGTATTTGTGTTTAAAGCTGGATCTTAAATTTGTATGCCGACATTTTTCAGCCTTAATTGAGTAATTTTTGATGATGGATGAGCTAAATAGATGATATATTCACTTAAATGCTCTCTGTCACATACCTAGGGCATTTGAGCTGTGTATAATAATGGTAAGAGCTTCTGAAAGGTCTCAGTAGCCTCTGTGTGTTTGGCAAGACCAGAAAGAATGTTTTCACTGTGTAAGTGGGTGATGACAACTTAACCACTGATAGAGGGAGAGAAGAAATGGCCCCCATAGGAAGGTTCTACATCTTATGTTCCTCTCTTCTCATTCCATTTGAGACTACCATCTCCATTTTCATAGGCAACACGGGTAGGTGGGTGTGTGGGAGGGCCAGATTAGAAGTAAAAGAAAATTTAAGCACTGTAGATTCGTATGTGTGGATTTAATGTGATCAAAATATCCTGAAAACTAATTGTTTGGTAATGGAGTCTCAAATGTGGTCAATTATGTGAAACATTTGAGAGAAGGTTCTGACTTTAAAACTAAATTTGACAAAAGTGTTTTTGTTGTAGAATGTTCCCGTAGGGGGTACGCTTTTTCTGATGCAAGTGTCCAAAGAGACTGTAGTTGTACCAGCTAGATTTTTCTTACTTGACTCTGTCCTACTTTAATGATGTATGATTTTAGAAGCATTTTTCCTTATGGCATAATGTAACAGTGTTAATTTAGTGCATACATTTGGGTTTTGTGCTCATTTAGTGTCCTTTATGGGTAGTTCCTGTGTTGAAGGGATCAGTTACAATGTTTTCTTTAGTGACTCACTGAGTGAAGGCCAAAAGAACTGTACCTTATTTTATGAATAGGATCATGAGAGAATTATCTTTTCCAGGAGATAGCAAGTCCTTGACCGTTGATAAGGTCTTTTATATTGAATGCTTTGATATTTTTAGTTGACAGAGAGAGAGTTGTTTAACTTTTCTTGGACCAGTATAAACCCATAAAAGGCATTACTGAACATTGACTTTCTGAAGCATGTTTGAAGGTGATAAACCTGTAGCTTTATAACACTGTGCTGTTTTTACCTGTGATAAATACTCACTGAGCATTCATTTAAAAAGTAATCTCTTTGTTGTTCAGTCCATAGCTAGAAGTGTTTTAAATTCAAAATACATTTTTCTTGGTTCAAATCTACCTTGTCATTAAGAAAATTATCTAATTCATATGAAGTACTTAGTAAAAAGATGTAGTATAAATGATAATCCATTTGCACATGTGGTACAGGAAACCCTGTGTGCATGTATCCTATCTTGTTATTTTAAAATTTTTTTATTAAGTATTTAAAACATATATATATACACACACATATACACGTGTGTACATATAAACTAACAACAAACAATACACAGTTCTTCCTCAGAGTGTTTGGATGCAGCTTTAAATGTTCTGGCTCGAGCACTGGAGAACAACAAAGAAAATTCTGAAATCTGGTGCCATTACCTCAGATTGTTCTCAAAAAGAGGAACTAAAGAGGAGGTGCAAGAGATGTGTGAAACAGCTGTAGAATATGCTCCAAATTACCAAATTTGGTGGACTGTAAGTAAATATTGGCAAAGATTTTTCTTGGAATTACAGTGATATATGTAGGAAATAAATAACGGGGTCATCAAACAACTTCATCTGACTAGATCTTTTTATGTTTTAATCTGCAAGTAGATTCTCGTGTATTCATAGGATCATAAAATTTAGAGCTGGATGGGACCTTAGCAATCATCTAATCTCACTTTTTTTTTTAAAACCAGACACTTTTGGCTTCAGTTTCCTCAACTGCAAATCGAGGAATAGATGACCTCAAAGGTTCTACCTCTGAATTGGTGAAACTGATGTCAAGAGAGTTTGTGACCCCTGATGCTTCTGTTTTTAATAATCTCAGAGATAAGTTGCTTCCTTAGGATTCATAGCAATTTAGACTAGGCAAGGAGAAAAAATTTCATTTTCTTACTTGTCCCCTTGAGGAAGATAATCTTAAAAAAAAGAATTTCAGGCAAGAAATCCATTTTGTATTTTGTTAGTATTTATATTTAGTCAGTTTGGTAGAAGGTTAGTAGTAAATTTTTGGATCCTTGATAAAAGGAAAGAGAAAATTGTACTACATAATAATTCTATTATATCTTATTTATTATATACCTCATTTCTGTTTAAACTTGACTTTCTAACTTACGGTTTCTTGAAACCTGGCTTAGATGAGTTTGGTTACTAAAAATAATATTAGAAAATGATAAGTTTAGGTTATTTAATAAAATCAACAATAATCATGACTCATTTCTGTATATAAAGTATAATTTAATTGTATGAACCATTTCTTGACAGTTTCTGAACCTAGAAACCACTTTTGATGGAAAGGATTATGTATGTGGTAGGATGCTTCAGTTCCTTATGGAAGCAGCAGAGCATGAGGATTCAGATTTTCTGTCCTTTCAGCTGTTGGAGTCTCTTTTGTTTAGAGTTCAACTGAGCTTATTCACAGGAAGATACCAAAATGCCCTTGCCATCTTACAGGTGAGCATTGACTCTAATTTGACTCTAACATTTGAACTAATATTGTGCTGAAGACTTTATTATATAGGTTAAAAATTTCCTCATATTAGATATTCCAGATTTGAGCTTTGAACATCGGGCCACTGTTTACATGTTTTTCTTGAATCTTTTATTAATCTTCTTAATTTGGTATTAAATTTTTATCAGAATGATTTTATTAGAGCATATAATTTTCATTTATTAAAAATTAGTGATCATTTGCAAATGTAAATCTCATTTAAGAAAACTTGGCTTTTAAAAGTGTTCCATATAATTGAATACATATTCTTGAAAGTTTTTACCTTAGCTACTTCCTTCTTTTTCAGTTAAATGTTTTTCTTGGACTATTGACATTGTATTCCATATCAGATTTTTGATTGCTTTTGTCAAATACATAACCGCTCAGAAAAAAGGCAATTTTGTTCCTCTTTGCCCTCCATTTTTTGCATCTTAGTCCAGTGTGTCATTACGATTTTTAAAAAAAATATTTTGGATTAATTTTTCATTTTACATAGAATGCATTGAAATCGGCCAATGAGAGAATTGTAGCACAACACCTTTCAGCAAGTGATCGATGTTTGGCTTGGCTGGCATACATACATCTCATTGAATTCAACGTTCTCCCTCAGAAATTTTATGATCCATCCAATGCCAATCCTTCAAGGATTGTTAACAAAGAGCCATTTTTAATTCCTTGGCAAACAACTCAAGATGTGAAGACTGATCATGACATGTTAGTAGCTGTTTTTGAAGGTATGTGTATACAAGTTTTGAAATTATTTAGAGCAAAACATAACCACCGATGTTAAGACTTACCATTATTTAAGTTGAGCATTTACTTTCAGATCTTTCAGGGATTCAGCAGTTCATCTGAATACACTAGTAAGAATAGGTATAAATATTTCATACAGTATTCATGCTTGGTATGATGAAACAAAGATATATGAACAGATGAGAAAAGAAGTGAATTTATAGGACACTTATTCTTGGAAAATAAAATTATCCTTTAAAGAAACTAGAGCCTATATTGTGTAACCATTTTTGGTGTATTTATTTGAAGATGTTGCCACATATTAAAAACTAGCCAGGGAATGCAGATAATATAAGGAGCAGGTGTTAACTGGGTCACTCCTTTGACACATAGTTAACTATTAAGGAGATTTAAAAGGCAATGTATTTTAACTATCTTGGATTAATATTTCTTGAGTACAGCAGCAAGTCTTGACTGAATTATAGCTATCACTAAACTAGGCACTATCTGTATATGATAGAATAATGTAGCTGAGGAGGATGTGGATCAAAATTGGTAGGACTGGAGTCGGAACAGGAGAGAGCAGAGGAGAAAGAAGTTGAATTGGCAAGGTCAGAGAAGAGGTCTGTAAGATGAGAGAAGGACTGCCTGTCCAGATACTAATGAGTTGGTGACGTGGGGGAAGTACTAACAATGCTAGGAGTCTGCCACAGTAGCCTGCGGAGGGGAAACTGTGTGTGCAAACAAGAAAAGATTGTGAATTTCATTTCAGATGTGGATCAGGAAACTAGTGATTTTGCAGGATTGCATGGGTCAGGTGTCTCTATATCTATCAGAGGCAAATGACTGCATTCCAAAGGCCTTGAGAAAAACCTCTGTGCTTCCCAGATTGTCAGAGAGGTTGAAGGGACATGCGCGCGCGCGCGCACGCGCACACACACGCGCACACACACACACACACACACACACACACACACACACACACACACACGTCCAGAATGGCTTTAATGAGTGAACACAGAAGAAAAGGGTGTGATTGTGAGGAGGTCAGTGGGAATCCTGACCTGGATCAGGAGGGTGGATGGAGAAAGGGAAGGAGGGTCTCTGAATACTTGGGCTTAAATATGAGGTCATTCTCCAAAAGAAAAGGAGCTGGAGCCCCCCAAAAAGTAGCAGCTCCTTGTCTTGCAAATTATAAAGATGTGACTCTAAAAGGTATAGTCAGGGTCTCATGGGTGAGGTGAGAGGAGTAGTGGTGGGTGGTTGGAGGGACATGTATCCAGACTTTGTAGAGGACCCCACAAGAGATGTCATGCTACATGATGATTGATAGGGAGGGGTACAAACTATCCTGCTGGAAAGAATCTAGGAAGCATTGCGAAAACCTAAGAAATGTTAGGAGCACAGGTGATATTAAATTATCCCTGCAAGGATTTCAGAAAAGCACTGTGAACAGAAGTTAACCCGACAGTTTTAGACTTGATTTAAAGGAAAAACTTAACAATAAACAGCTATCCAAAAGTAGAATAAGTTGCTTTGGGATGAATGTTCCCTAAATTAGGGGTCTTAAAGACCAAAATAACCATTTGTATGTTGTCAGGGAAATTTTTAGTTCATGCTGATTATGGAGAGCCTTAAAAGCTATACAGACTTCTTTTTTATTGGAGCAGCATGGTGAAAATAGTATAGACTGAACTGAAGCAATTTCCTTCTTTATTCTTTCCATCACCCATAATCAGAATCTTTGATTTTTTTTTCTCCTCTTCCCCCCTGCCCCATCTTCATCTGCTCCTATGAATTCTCTGTCTCAATTATTTGAACTATTACAGTGGGCTTTCAGCTGGTTTTCCCATTTCTACTTTTTCTGTTTTCTAACTGTCTGTCATTCTGCTTCCAGAGGAATCTTCCTAATGTATCCCTTACTCAGAACCCTTCAGTGGCTCATTACAAAGTTGAGACACTTTAGTCTGTAATTCACTGCCCTCCATAATATAATTTTGTGGAAAAAACACATTTTTGTTCACACAGTAGTATCTTCCAAACCAAAGTACTACCATTGGCTTCAGCCCGTCTGGACTTCATTGTCTCTCTAAAGTGCACAGCCAAAATTGTCAGACTTCTTTGCCTTCTCTCTGTGCTTAGCACAATGCCTGGTATATAGTAGGCATCTGATAAATGTTTATTGATTGATTGCTTCTCTCATGGTGTTTTCCTGTGCCTATCTAATATAGCTTCCTTTCTATCTCTACTTGTTAAGAATACTAGCTATTTTCTAATTTTATTTCACAATTAAATTTTAAAAGAACATTTATATATACACAGTGGAACAGAAAAAGATTATTTGGGAAATTATGCAGCTTGCTTTAAAAAAAAATCACAATTTGTCTCCATTTCCTTCTGAGTTCCCTTTTGTTCTTTTCTGTGCACGGAAAAAAAATTTTTTTGGTCTTTTTGGAGGGGAGAAGGCAGATCAATTGGGGTTAAGTTACTTGCCCAAGGTCACACAGCTAGTTTTAAGTGTCTGAGGCAGGATTTGAACTCAAATCCTCCTGATTCTAGGTCCAGTGTTCTATTCACTGTGCTGCCTAGCTGCCCCCCGCAAATGTTTTAATGACTGACTTTTTTGGGGAGCATTATTGCTAGTTCTTCCCAGCCTATTCCCCACTCCCAAAAAAGACACAGAGAGAGAAAGCTCTCATAACAAATAATGATATACAAGCAAATTGAATCTATATGTTGTCTAAAAAACATATCTCATCTTTGCCTTGATTCCTCTATCAGGAGCTGGATAGCATTCTTCATTTGTTCTCTGAAATCTTGGTTGCTTATTGCATTGATGGTTTCTGTTCTGTTTACTCTGTGTGTCCACACACATCCTCCAAAATTTCTATGAAACTTTTTATCTTTTCTTACAACATAATTCCATTTTTTTGGGGGGGGTGAGAGTGGGATAGATGAATTGGGTGGAATGTCACAGGCCTGTTGTCACTGCTGCTTAACATGGGAACTTTGACCCACTTTATTTCCAGCCTAGGCTAGTTTATTCTCCTTAGGCAGCCTGGTGACTCCCTGTCCTCTATTGATGCTGGACTTAGTTTGTACACCCAGTCAGTTTAGCACATTGCAGCTCAGAGCTCCTGAACTCAAGTGGTCTACCATCCTCAGCCTCTCCAGTAGCAGGATACCATAATTGATTCAAGTCATGTCTAGTCATCCTGATCTATATCTTGCCACTGGACCCAGAGGGCTCTGGAGGAGAAAGTGAGACTGGTGACTTTCACAGCCCTCCCTCACTTAAATCCAATTCACTTACAAGTCATGGTATCACCTTCTTGATGCATATGTATATGTTTTATTCCTGTACTGTAATTTAGAGCTGTGTTTTATTTAATCTCTGTATTTCTTTATCTGCTAGCATAGAACTTTGCATGTAGTAGACCCTTTATAAATGTTTGTTAAAGTAGAAAAATCAGCTGTGAGCTAATTACTACAAGCCTAGGTTAGGGTGGAATCTGTGGATGAATGAAAGAAAAATTGAAAGAGTTGATATATTGATTAGTTATGAAGGATGAATGGGGGCGTGGGGAAGAGTCCAAGATGATGTCAAGGTTTTGAGACTTTGATGATTAATGGGACCTTTAGCAGAAATAAGAATAGCTCATTCTGTGGAAAGGAATATGTTGAGTTTGGCTTTATATGTGTTATTAAAAATGGCAATGTGACACTTAAGTTTAAATACCCTTTATGCATTTGGAAATAAAAAACTTAAACTTGGGTGAAAAGTCGGTTCTTTCAAGATGGTGTTTTGGGAGTAATATCATAGAGTTCATAGTGAAGCCATAATGATGTTTCATGAGGAAATATTAGTGTTCAGAGAGAAAGTGGAGGCCCAAGTTAAAACTGCCATATATCCACATTGTGTGTGTGTGTGTGTGTGTGTGTGTGTGTGTGTGTGTTACAGAGAGAGTGTGAAAGGGAGGGAAGGAAAAAAAGATCAGAGGTAATCTGAGGATAAGGGGAAGATGTTCATTAGTGTTAGATTCTGCCTCAGAGGTCAAGGGGATGGGAAAAAGACCAAAGAAAATGCCTTTGGCTTGGATTAGAAGCCAGTCACTGCTAACATTTATGACTGTGACTAAAGAAGAGCAGAGAGAAAATCCAGGTTTCAGTGGGTTGAGGAATGAAGTAGGTGGTGAGAATAGCTGGGGGATAGTAAGACAGGGAAATCTAAGAATGTTTGCAGGGAGAAGGAATAAAGCTAGTGAAGAAGGGAGGATGAACAGGGAATAGTGCCCTAAGGACGCTTGGAAGACAAAGGGAAATCAGTCACCTTATTTTGAGGCTCTTTAGTAAAGAAGGGAGAAGAGTTTAAGAAACAAAAACCTGTTGACGTAAAGAGCAGTGTATCAGTGCCCACAGTGTGGTCTGAATCTTTTTAGTTATGTAGGAGGTAAGGGGAGACAGGGACATTGTCTAATACGAGGTTGGGGGGTTGGCAGCGAGTGCTTGAGTAGGGAAAAGGTCTAAAGTACATGCTATAGGAAATGAGCCTAGGAGTTCAGAGAAGCAAGAGAAAATAATGACAGCATGGAGGGGGTGGTCAGACTTTCTGGATTATCCTGTGGACAGATGTCTTAAGGGTTATAATCTTGTAATTGTAGTTGAATTTAAGAAGAATTTTTGTCAACCTTTTTTGATGTAGATGCAATTCAAGCATGTACTGATGAAAGCCTTGCTGTTGCTGAAAAAATAGAAGTCTGTCTTCCACTGTACACAAACTTGATTGTTTTACTGAAGCTCCTAGACAGGTAAACTTGAATTTGCAAACCATTGAGCTTCCATTTGAAGGTTGATCTTTTCACCTTATTCAGATATCTTTTATTTTAAAGGTGTGAGTCTGCAGTGGAGCTCTGTAGGTCTTTATTGGCATCCTGTCCTGTGAACTGCCAGTTGTTGGAAACCCTCGTGGCTTTATATTTGCGACTGGACCAGCAAGACAAAGCCAGTGCAGTATGGCTCAGTGCATTTGAAAAACACCCTCAGAATGCAGAGGTGTTTTATCATTTGTGCAAATTCCTTATCTTAAAGGTAAAGTGTGGCATACGAATTGTGAAAACAATTTGCATAGCTCAGATTTTAGTTCAGAACTAACTGTAGTTAATTCTAAATCTGTGGTTTGTCAGTTAATTGGCACACATTTTATTAAATGCCTGCTCTGTCCCAGGCACGTAGGGATACAAAAACAAAATAGTTTCTGCCTTCTAGGTGGCTTACATTCTATAGGAGGAGACAGCATGTGCACTTGTACACACACACACACACACACACACACACACACAGTAGTGTTTGAGGGAAAAGGGAAGAGAGTACATTCCAGATGTGGGGGGATGGATAGCAGTGGCAAATATTGGAAGTGGAGTGTTGTGTGGGAGTACCAATATGAAAGCCAGTGTGACCAGACTCTAGAGTGTATGGAATAAGGCTACAAAGGTAGGCAGATGGTGAAGAGGTTGGCATGCATTTGGAGACAAATAGCAAAGAAGTTTACTCCATTTTGCCCTTAGCCCTTCCACATGGGCTTCTTTTGCATTTATTTGTCCTAGCACACTAAATCTCAGTTTAACTTTAGTGATCTAATATGCATCTCTCTCTCTCATAGGATCGGTCTGACAGTATTCTTCCATTGTTGCGAGAATTTATTTCACCGTTTTTTGAACTTGGGTGTGAGGAACATAATCCTATAGATCTCTTTCGGTACGTTTTTGTAGAGGTAATTGGAGACTATACTTAAAACAGTGGAAACCATTGGATTCATCGGTTTGATTTATTCTTCATGTAAGACTTGCTGATAGTAATTAGAAAATTACTTGACTCCTTCTGCTTTTATTCATCCTGGGGGTTTAGCAGTCTTCATTAAGCATTATGTAAGAAGCTGTGTTAATGCCCTTGACCAAACTGAGATAGTAACTGGGGACCCTGCTTGTGTCATTCATTATAAGAAGGCCATCTTTTTTTTAATACCATTCTTATTCTAGTGCTGCTCTTGTTTGCAAATAATGGAATACCATAATATCTAAAAGGGAATATAAAGATAATAATAAATGAAAGTAGGCTGCAGCATGTTACCAGTGGTATTTTAAGATACAGAAAAAGTGGTGAGAGTGCATAGAACTGAATAAGGAAATGGTCTAGCATGCGTTAGGAGAGACAGCAAATGGGCAGTCTTTATGGAGGGTGGAGTGGATGATCATTTTTAAGTACCTGCTGTGAACCTGAAACTCAGTGCTTTATTCTGTTACCTTATTTGATCCTCCTAACAGTCGTTTGAGGTATAGCATAATTGGCAGTCGAACAGAGACAGGGCAGGTAGCTGAGTAGGAGGCAGTAGTTCAGGGCATGCTGGATAGCCAAGTTCAAAGATTCAATGTTCTGGGGCTAAGGGATGAAGGGCAGGCAGAATGCAAAAATAATATCAGCTGAAAGGCAGGGCAAGAAAATATTTGAGGGCCAAGAGGTTGAATACTTTATAAATTTCAATGTACTTGTGCTGTACTGAGATTCATTGATAATTTAAAACATTATGTTTAGGTTAAAATCCATAGCAAGTACACTATTGGAATAAATTCATCTGAAAGCTTATATTTTTAGTGTAAAAAAAGAGGTATATAGTAGCAAAAAGTGCTCTTGTGATCTTGGGCTACTTAGCAGAAATAGAGTATTTTGCAGGAGCACCTTGGTGGAAGAGAGGGAACAAGCCCTCATTTAGTGTCTACTGTGTGCCAGCTGCTTTGCTAAAATATCATCTCCTATGATCCTTACAACAACTCTGGGGTGGGGTTATTATGCTGTTCTCTTTCCTGTTCTATAGCCGAAGAAATTGAGGCAGATAGAGATTAAATGACCTGCCCCAGGATCATAGTCTGTAATCTGTCTGAGGCAGAGTTGTACCTCAGGTCTATTTAGCTGCTTCAGTAAGGGAAGTAGACATTTTTACTCTGTGCTGCTGTGTCAGGCCACATCTGGAATAATTGTGGGGTGGTTTGAGAGGACTGAGATAATTTACAGGGAACTCAATGCATATCCCAGTTGGAGAAGTTGAGAGCATTTTATCTTGGCTTGGGGAAGGTAAGAAAACTGTCCTCATGGTTTTTGTTTTTTGCTTTCCCCGCCAAGTATTAGAAAGGCTTTTAGGCAGAAGAAGGGCTAGACACCCTGTGTGCCTTCATAGGACAGAAGATGGGCCAGTGTGGGGGAAACTTACAGGCAGATTTCTGTTCTGTATAAAGAAAGAGCTTTATGAATTTGAGGTGAATAATGCTTAAGGGGGAGAGATTACTTCTAGGTTCAGAGCCTCATGGAAGAAGGAAGCATTAGGAAAAGGAGGAATTTCAGTGACTAGAAAAGTACAGGAATCCTTTATATGCATGGAAGGTATTATAAGTAAGGACTTGTAGATGGGAATTAGGAGGATGGAAATCTGAGAAGTAAGAGTAATTCTCATTTGGTTGAAATGTTAAATGTTTGAAAAGTAGTAGGATAAATTTTAAAAGTGGGTTGGAAGTCAGATTGTGTTGATAATTTTATATAGTAGGGAGCCACTGACACGTTGAGCAGGATGGTGCTATGAACAGAGTGATGGATTAGAAATTGAATTCAGCAAATACTTTGTGCAGAATACTATGCTATTCAATGGGGGAGATATAAAGGTGGGCAAAACTGGGTTCCTGCCCATTGTAGGAGCTTGCCATGAGGAATGTGAATTAGGAAATGTGGATGATGGATTAAAGGGCAGTGTCTGGAAGAAAGTCAAAAGGCAATTATTTGGATAATGGTTGTGTGTGTGTGTATGTATGTATATCTATGCACACACACACACACAAACAATAATGTAATATGTAAATAAGGTAAGTGTAATTAGATTCATTACTATTGTGAGATTGAGTCCAGGAGCCATATACAAAACCTCATCTTAACTATGTTTCTATACAGGTGAATATTTGACAATCTTTCACAAAATTGTAGTACTTTAAAGTTTATAAAGAACTTTTACACTCATTATTTCATTGACTTTTTCAACAGCCCCAGGACATAAAGACAGTGATTCATTTTTTTAAAATAGTTTTTATATGATCACAGAATTTGCTGTGTATTTTTAAAGTTTTGTTGCTCTTGTTTTGATATAGTCATAGTCAGTCTGCATATTCTAATTCTTTTTTTACTTTTCCTCATATAAATAAGTGCATTTTTGTATTTTCCATGTTCATTTTTCTTACAGTGCAATAATATTCCCTTACATTGGTAGAAATGTATTCAGCTATCCTTCAGTTATTGGACATGTAACTTTTTGGCGTTAGCGACAGCAGCTATGAAGATATTTGTACACATTGACCTTTTCTTTTAAAAACATCTTCAAGATCATAGCTCACATTTTATAGTGTTTTAAAGTTTACAAAACACTTTATTCACAGCACTGTGAGGTAGGTATTGTGAGTAGTATTTCTAGTACAGAGCTTGTCTGAATGAAGGATGCAGTCAGTTTTATAACTCCTTTTGGATGCTACTTGCTCTTCAAGAAGATTGTACCAGCTCAAAAATCTATTCACGGTCTAATAAAGTACCTTTTTTCCTACAGATCTACTAACATTTGCGTTTTATTGCTTCTGATTATTTTGGCCAGTTTGATAGTTTTCAAAGATATCTCAAATTTTGTTTCTTTGTGGTCCTAATTGGTAGAGAGTTGGAGCAGTTTCTGTTTTGGTTACTTTTTGAATTGCCAATTCAAATCATTTGAAACCTATCTTTCAGTAAACTCATATAATTTTCTCATAGATGCTGGATGTCAGACTTTTATCTCAAAATTTTTGCGAATATTTTCCCCTTAAAAAGTTTTTTTTTTTGTTGTTGCTTAAAGTTCTTTTAGCTTCATATAATTAAATCTGTTTTGTTGCTGATAATTTTCATTTGTTATTTACAAATGGACAAAACTGGATCTCTTCACCACAATTGAGTTACTATTAACTCTTTTCAAGTTTTTAATGTTAGAAAAAAATTAGATCATTGAAACAATTGGAATTCACATATATGGTGTGAAGTATTGATTTTAGCCCATTTTTTACTCTACTGCTGTTCAATTTTCTCAGCAATATTTTTTATTTATAAGTTTGTATTTACATATTTTTTTACTTTTCCCAATGTTCCATAATTGTGAGTTTAATCACAATTGAATCTCTTGCATACAATTGGTTCTAGTTCTGAAGTCTTTTAATTGTTCTGATTTTTTTTTAAAAGATCATAGCACTGATCTCACGATATATCCAGCTTCACCATAGTTAAAATTTAAATTTTGAGAAACACAATAAAATTACTTCTCTGTAAGAAACTATTTCAAACAATAGTATACATTCTTGTTTTCAGATATCTGTTGAATGTTCCTGGGCCATTTGACTTTGCATCACCTTTGTGTAAAGGAAATTTTGATGATGAGATGTTAACCCACCAAGTCCCGTATTTGTGGCTGATCTACTGGTGAGAGATTATCTAGTGTGAGGAGAAAGATGTGTTACATACCAGGCATGCATTCAACATTTATTAAATTACAATTCTGAGAAATTAAAGTGAAGTTAAGAGTATAATCTAAAAGAAAGCTTGAAGGAATTTGGAAGTAAAATGTCGAAGTTTTTATTTACAATACACGATCTGATATGAATCATTCAGCAATAACGGTTAATATAAAGATCATATGAAAGATTGCTCTGTAATAATGTCTGTCTAAAGTCTGCCTTTCCTTCACTTTAATACAGTTAAGCAAATTAAGAATTGAACTGTAGAGATGTAATGTTTTTCTTTCCTGTCATAATAGCTTGTGTCAGTCTCTTCAGACAAGTATTGAAGAAACAGTGGATGCCTATGAGGCAGCTCTAGGGGCAGTCATGCATTCTGAGATGGTACAGAACATCTGGATGGAGTAAGTTCAGTTCTTAGTGTGGAAACTGGATTTCCAAAAGGAAGATTTTCATGTGTGTTATTTAAATGCATAGTTCAAAAGTTGTAGAATTTTAAAATAGTTCATTTTCCTTTTTCCCTTGCAGTTACCTCATCTTTGCAAATACTAGAGCTGTTGGATCCAAAAATAAAGTCCAAGAATTCAAAATTTTTACAGATTTAGTGAACAGATGTTTGGTGACAGTTCCTACCCGATACCCAATTCCTTTTAGTACTGCTGATTACTGGACCAACTATGAGTTTCATAATAAGGTAAGATGTGTAATGTTGTTCTACAGTGAATTTTCCCTTCCTAATTTTACAGTCAATTTTGATTATCCTTAAGATCAAAAAAAAACATTTTTTTTTTTGCTACTTTTGTCTTAGGCAACTGATGTCTTTTTCTTATCCAGATTGTATTACAGCAAAACATGTTAGTTTTTTGTCCCATAAAATGCTCTTTTTTTCTTGAAAGGGAAAAAACTGGAAACTAGATTAGGACCTAGATATTTGCAGTTCAAAAATTATACTAGAATTACTTCACAGTTAATTGGCTTCCTCTTATTAAGATAGGAAATCATGATTAAATTATAAACTAAATGACTCAAAAGAACAAGTTTACTAAAATTAAATGTAGCTGTTTTGGGTAATATTTTTTCATGAAAATATAGTTACGGAAAACATAGTCTAAAAGTATTAGCACCTTTTCAGATGAAATAGAAATTACTCATGGTACCTGTTTAGTTCATTTCCACCTTATTGTTCATATAATGTAAGCTATATAAAATAATGGCCCACTGCAAAATGTTGAAACTTCTCAATTTAAAATAGTAAGACTGTCATATGGTATTGTTAGGAGATACTCTTGATGATCAGGATACCTGAGGTCCATGCTTTGTACTTCTAGAATAGTCTTTATCCCAGGGTTTTAAATCACTTATAAACATTAAACCATTTAAACACATCTATAAATAAGATGTCAGGTGACACTGAGGCCTAGACATGAAGGCCTGTGATTTGCTCAAGGTTCCATAACAAGTGCATGGCTTTCATTAGTAGGCCACACTTCCTAATTCATATTTGGAAAACAACCAATTAGTTGTAATAACTAGTTCATAGCCCCATATGTCATAATAATTTATGCATACACGTGAGCTACCACTTGGTTTGTTTCATAGGTAGCTAGATAGTATGTTTTTAGTTATTTTCATTTTCCTGTCTTCATACTTTGCAGGTTATTTTCTTTTATTTGAGTTGTGTTCCGAAATCCCAGCATTCCAAAATCTTGGAACGATTTTGCTCAAATATGCCAACCAATCCTGGACTTGCACTGAGGTAAGGAACAGTATATAAATATTTTCTTAGTGGCTAGTATTCATTTAAAAAAACATTTTTTGAAGTTTAAAGCTGTTCTTTAGACATTTTTTCCATTGCTATCTGCAACTTGAGACTTAATAAGGAAATCATTATCATTAGAGCATTCACATGAGGATCACAGAACTTTTAGATCCTTCAAGTATAAAAGTTTAAAGGTAAATGTATAAATAAATCTTAATAGTACAATAAAAGTATTAGACAATACAGAAATTATTTTTTCTTTAATTTGGAATTCAGTATAGTTTTTTCTCTAGGAAATTATTATCTTCCCAAACCTCCCAAACCTAAAATGTACTATTAGATTAATATTGAAATTAGTTTGCATTCTTTGATCATTTACCACCTGATGAGAGAGATCCTAGGTGACATGGGAAAGACAGTCTAAGATTATAAAATTTGCCATGCATAATATATACAGGTAATTTATGACCAGTTTATTTTTTTAAAAAAATCTCTTCTTGGAGAGATATTTTTACATGATTCAGTAACACTTTTACCCAGGATCTTTCTCTTGCTTAGGACGCAATAACTTAGGAGACTTCTTGGTTAGTTCTCGTGACCATTAGAGTGATTCCACTCCTTTCCCCGCCTCAAGCCTCTGAACCCTTGGTTCCAAAAAGCTATCCTGGGCATTTAGGTTCTAACATGAGTGTTTCTGCCCCCCACTATTCACAAAGAGTTAAGAAAATTTCCCTAAGGTGTGTGGTCATCCTAGTGAGTAATGTGGAGCTGTGGAAAAAGCCCTGGATTAAGGTCTGAGCATTAGGATTTTAGTCCTGACTCTGCCTCAGGCCTAGTGACCTCAGGCAAACTCCTCTGGACCTCAGTTTTATCTAAAGTGAGGGGCTTGGATGAGATGACCTTTAAGGTCCCTTCAGACTTTAAATCTGTGATCCTCTGATCTCAAAGTCACAGGTCTTGCTGATGGAGTTCAAGATGCGTAGGTGTATATCAGGTATATTTGCTTATCTTTCTTTTAAAGTGTTCATATTTCAGTTAACATGAACATTGGAAGTTGTAAAAAAGAAACAAGAAGTAAGACTTAAGAACAATACAACCAGTAGTTTTTTGTCATTAGTCTAAATAGGTTCAAAAGTAAAGGGACTGTTCTAAGTTAAGAGCCAGTATTAGGAAGTATAATTTTTTTTAAATTATAAAATTTGTGAAAAAAGGACCTTGGACCACTTTTTTCTGTATGCTTTTATTACAGCTGAGACTTTTGAAAGTATTAAGTGATTGGATCATTGATTCTTGTTAGCAGACATTTTCTTTTTTGTGTTCGTAGTTGTCCTTTTGTTTGAAGGAGAAATGCAAGACCAGCTTAGTTATGATTTCAGAGACCTTTACATTTTCATTTAAGTTGGCCATATTCCATTCCCAATTAGATGCAGGATACAGGAAGAAAATGACCAGAAAATAGCAATAAATTGATGGAATAATAGTTCTTCAGATGTTTCAGTTTTTTGGAGAACTTTATGCGAAGAGATAGCTGACATTTATATAGCACTTCTAGATTTTTGTAAAGTACCTTACATGTCTCATTTGCTTTCATCTTATTTGTTCTTTCTGTATGGTTATAAAATGCAAGCATTTTACTTCTCACATGGCAAGATTCTTGACTTGTTACTTTCCTAGGTAGCAAAGATATAGAAGCTGACTTTCTCAGTTAGCATTTGATGAAAATCTTTCTTACTATTTTCCCTGGTGGAGCTGAATTAACTAGATATGGCACTTTTGTTCAACATGATTCTCTTCATATACTATATTTGGATTTTCAATGGTTGGAATGATCTGTTCATTTTCCTGAATGTACTTTACAGGCTACTCCAGCAAGAATGGGAAGAAAGCAATGTTCAGATTCTGAAACTACAAGCCAAGATGTTTACATATAATATCCCAACATGCCTGGCCATCTGGAAAATGTAATGCAACAGTCATATACATGTTTTCATAGTTATTACTTTTGTTTATAAGATTTGCATCATACAGGTAAATCTGAAATCCGACATCCTTTTTTCCTTTTCCTGGATACCAAGAGGAAATGCTAATACTTGTACTTGGTTTAAAAAATGGGAGAGCTTTGTTTTCCTTGAAGAAAACATTTATCAAGTAATCTAGGCACTATTAAAATGACATCTTTCAAGTGCCTTTTTTATGATTATGATTATGATTCTTTTAGAGGTGGGTTTATTGTAGTAACTTTGTTTTTACAATTTCCTTTTCTTTCCTGCTCCTCTACAGGTTATAGTAATTGCCATTATTAAAATAGTGAATCGATCTTTTTCATCAACATTGTTTATAATCAAAAACTGGAATGTTGTCTTCTTGTTAAGTTGATAAAAATTGTTGGATTTTTTTTTCTTCACTATAGGTTATCCTCATTGGAAGTATAGCCTGTTACTTTCAGGAAGTTTTGTACTCTGATTCCACAGTCACTATTCTGCCAGTAATGGCATGTTAATTATGTTCAGAGATATATAATTTTCTTCCTTTTCTATATCCTTTTTTCTCAGAGCCATTGCTGCCGAGAGCTTTCTAAAAGGACAGAGAGAGGTAAGCTGGCATTGATAGATCATTTGTATAATCAGTCTAAGTATTCAGATTTAAGGATTTAAAGCTCATTTTGTTTAATGCCTAGATTTGAGCAGCCATCGTGTTTCTTATATATTAAAATATAACATGTGTAAGTTCATTGTTGATCACAATGGGTTAATGATTTATTAAATGACTAAAGCATGTTATTTGTTGAATAGTTTTTGTTAAAATACGTCTTTTTGTCATGTTTGATGGAATCGTATACATCTTTTTTACAGGTCCACCATTTATATCAGAGATCCTTTCAGAAGTTACCTCTGTGTGCAACACTGTGGAAAGATGTAATGTTTTCACCTTTCATTTCAACTTGAAGTTTCCTAAAAATTTTCTGCATGTGCCATATCCATTGATGTGGTAATGCCCAGGTTTTAGCTAAATCTTAGTTGTCTGCTTCCCTGTCTCTTACAGCAACTCTTGTTTGAAGCATCAGGAGGAGGTAAAACTGATAACCTGAGAAAACTAGTTTCCAAGTGCCAAGAGATTGGAGTCAGCCTAAATGAGCTCTTAAATTTAAACATTTACAAAACAGAAAGCAAGAATCACTGAACACTTCGTGCAGTCAGTCCTAAGTCCTATTAATAATTGCCAAAATCATTTGAATGATTCTTCAAGATTAGGCTGATCCCTGGCTAAGGTCTGTATAAGGCAGACAAGCATTGTTGATCATATCAAGTCCCCTACAATCTCCAGTCCTTGAAACCAGAAGCAATGAACATGACCCTCTTCAGTTGGATAAATGGACTTCCTGTTTGGCCTGCTTGTAGGCCCTTCCAGATTCTCATAACATCATGTACGTAAGTATAGTTCATCAAAGTGACTGACATTTATTTTTATTTTATTTCGTTATTTTTATTTTATTTTTCTCCCCTTACGTTGTGCTGTTTCCTGATTCACTTGACACTCTCTGATGCCTGAGAGATCCGTGTTTGGGATTAGTTCCTAGGGCTGTGTTTACAGTAAAAATCAAACAGTCCATTTTTTTTCCTTTTTAAACCTTTTGAGATTCTTCATTACAGGATATAAAACAAAAGCAGTCCATCTTAAGGAAAGTGTAACTGCCATGGCCACAAGTCTGCTAGTGCACTTGAAGGCTCTAAGAGGGCTGTTCACTGCCCTTCTGCATTCTGGACTCGTTGCTGAGACTGTTTAACTTGAAGAGAAAGAAACGATCACATATGCCAGTGCATCAGAACCCAAGAGTGGTCAATTATTATGTGCAATTTTTTTTGTAAAGAAATTTTAATTTATAATAAAGTTTAACAGTTTAAAGAACAGTTAATATTTGAACTGCTTTGTATTAAAATACTACTCTGTAGTATTATAATTGTTTATACAAAATATTTTGAATATAAGTTAACTTTAAAACAAACTTTCTGTCTTTATTATCTATTCACTTTACACATTTTAGGAAAGGCTTGATGTTATCCACAACATTTACCATATAGTCGTCACACCCATAATTTACTCTTGACCATACCTCCCATAGAATAGAAATTTAGTTTTTTAAATATAAGACTGTGAGCTTTGTTTTACATTGTAAACAAGCCAGTTAGAGTTGATGATGTTATAGTTGTCTATGGAAAATGTTATCTGCATAAAATGGTAGTGTAGATAAAACATTTTACATTTTACACTTTACAAATCCCGTTATAGACATAATTTCGTTTGACCATCACCTTTTGAGGTAGATAGAAGTATCACCATTATAACTCAGTTTCATCATTGAAGCTCAACAAGATTGTATGACAGAAATGCCCTGTGTTCTTTCCACTGTACTACTGCATTGCTTCTCACTTACAGGAGAAGCATTTTCCAGTTAGTTTAGTACCTGTATCTGCTTACTGCTGCCTAATGTTATGTGATTGTAGATTTAAAAGTTGTGAAGGCTTTTAAGAGACTTAGAGGTTTCCTGACCTCATTTTATGGAAAGGCAAATCACACAGGCAAGGTATAAGTAGTGGCAGAGATGAGGTTCAGATTCAAGTTTTTTGACTCCAAATAGAGGGCTATTCTTAAGATTCTTGGGAGATTAAAAAAAAAAAAGGACTAGCTAATAATGGAACTAAATTAAAAAAAAAACCCAACAAGTTAGGCTTTTATGTTCTAGTTAAGTAAGAACAAGGTCCTGGATAAAAATGCTACTAGGTTGTATAAAACCATCTCTCACAGCCATAGGTCCTCAAAACAGATTTTGTAGTAAGTTGATTCTTGATTATAATCACCTTCATGTTTCATCCACAGCTTAGGTGTGGGTGTCTTCCTCAAGGTATTTGGAATGCCTCACCTAAAATGTTGGTGCAGGCTCAATTTGGAAGGTTTTCTGGGGAACAAGGTATAATAATGCATCCTGAGATAAAGATGATTTCTGAATTGCCTGGTAATTGATCTACTCACACATTTACCTTTATTTTATGGCACTTCATTGTCTAATTGGAACCTGGCACAACTAAATTTTCGTGTATCAGAAAAAAAAAACCCTACTTGATTTGTCAATACACACTTCCCTGGAGTTGTTTTTGAAATTTACAGGGGGCAGCTGGGTGGCGCAGTGAGTAAGAGTGCTGGCCTCTGAGTTTGGAGCACCCAGGATCGGTTCCGGTCTCAGAAAATGAGCACCCACACATAAATAATGACAGGCCATGCAACCTTGAGCAAATTACTTAACCCTAATTGCTTTAAAAATTTTTTTTTTACAACTTTAATCACATGTGATACTTGATATAAAAAAAGCAGCAGAGGAGGGAAGAAAAAGGGAGACCGTTCCTTATGTGTTTTAGAGTTGGCATCCAATCTGACTGATCTAGTGTTGCAAAATTAGTGCTTCACAGTTACTTTATTAGATAAGCAGGTGAGGACTGCTGAGGATACCCTTGTTTCTGGACTGTTTGACCTCAAGAACTTAAGTTTTGCAGTTCTCCGAAGACCATGGTGCCTCTGTATAAAAGATTCCAAGTCAATTTTTTTCCAAGTCAAATGCATTGATTACGCACTTGCTATATTTGAGGCACTGCACTAAACATGGGATACAAGGAAAGGCAAAAAGCGCTTCTGCTTTAGGAGCTCACAGTCTAATGGTGGTGGAGGGAGGGGGTGTGTGTGTGTGTGTGTGTGTGTGTGTGTGTGTGTGTGTGTGTGTGTGTGTGTGTGTGTGTCTGGAGAACACAAACCACAAGATAAAAACATTTGCTGCATTAAGAGGGGGCTGAAAGTTCTTGTGCAAGGTAGGATTTTAGTTGCCACTCAAAAGAAGCCAGAAGGGGGAGATTAGAGCCTTTTAGACTTTGGAGGCCTTCCAGTGAAAGCGTAGTCAAGAGATTGGGCATGTTTTGTGAGAGGAATGACAAGATGGCTGGTGCTGCTGGATCTTGGAGCATGGAGGAGGGTGAAGATAAGAAGAATGGCCAAATAGGAAGGGTTAGGTTAGGAAGGACTACCAAAGCCAAATAGAATTTTCTGTTTGATCCTAGGGCTAATATGGAGTCCCTGGAGTTTATCGGGTTCAAATCCGGCCTCAGACACTTAACACTAGCCATGTGACCTTGGGCATGTCACTTAACCCCAACTGCCCTTCAAAAAGGAAAAAAATGACTACAGTACATCCTCTTAAGAGATGTCCAATAGGCCTTGTAGATGCAAGATTAGAGGTTGGGAGAGAAGTTAACTGTTGGAATATTAAAAGGTGCTTATCAAAATAACAGCACAGTGGTGGACAGTGGTTCTTGCATGTTGTACAACCTATCCTGGCAATAGTTATTACAGTAATGGTGTGTGCCAAACAGTTGTCCCCCATACCCTTTGGAAAACAGTCATGAAGCTTCTTAAAAACAACCCTGGGGTTGGTAAATCTATCCTAGATTGCCTCTCTAATCTTGCCATTGTAGTCTTTTAACACAATAATGATATAAGAGGTTAAATGGCAAGTGGGATAAGGTTTGGGCATGACATTTTTCTCCTTCCTCAAGCTTGAGGTTTTTTTGCTTTTAAAAAATTTAAGTGGAATGTTAAGCTAGATGAGAAAAATCATTCTTATAAGGCAGTGCCGACAGTCACTAAGCATTAAGCCCTACCATGTGCCAGTCTTAGTGTTGAAGTGCCAAGGATAAAAAGGCAAAAGGTAGTACCCACCCTTGAGGTCACAATTGAGTTGGGGGAGACTGCACGTGCAGACAGCTGCACAAACATGCTATATCCAGAATAACTAGGAAATGAGCAAACAGAGGCAGATGCTAGAGAATGAGCCCCACTATCCCTGGGGGCAAATGGAGATGAGCTGAAAGTTCTGCACTGTTATTTCTAGTAAATGAAGTAGAACAATGACAGATGACAGCTTCTTTTTCTCCTTAATTTAGGGAGCATAGCCCAAGTATTTGATGGTGGTAATTTGTGTGTACCTTGTAACTGAAAATGAACCTTGTAACAGTGTTGTCATTGAATTATCTAAGGCGGTTTGCTTTCAATGAAAGGGTACGTAAATCTACTACATCCTAAAGAATTAGGAAACTCCAGGTGCAACAACTAAGTGGGCAAAGAAGCTGAGCATAGGGGAGAAGGAGTGATTAGGAATGACAAACAGGCTCCTAGGAAATGCAAATATTTACTTTTTCTTTGTGGAGAAAGTAGAGTGAGAATAAAGTTCAGAGCCCTATACTGTGCTCATGAGTCTATTCAACTAAAGGTAATTCAGACTCAGTTTTTGTGGTGGGGAGTAGGTGATTGGTGTTAAAACCCGAGC
The DNA here is from genome assembly GCA_011680675.1 of Gymnobelideus leadbeateri. NCBI lineage: Eukaryota > Metazoa > Chordata > Mammalia > Diprotodontia > Petauridae > Gymnobelideus > Gymnobelideus leadbeateri. Next base: position 20,870 of record WOXC01011130.1, on the reverse strand, counting down.
AATTTCCAAACACTACTAGGTGGTGCTGAGAATACAAAGCCAGACACCCACCACTCCAGGGGTTCTGCAAGTAGTAGGAAAGGTGTACCTATCCACCAGAGAGGAATGAAATCCACAGCAAGTTGGGAGAGGGTCTGGTGATAACAAAAGAGGGAGGATGAGAGGGGGCTGGGTTGAGAAAGGTTCAGTTTGGTAGGAATGGTAAAATGATCATCAGAAATGGAGCAGTCTGAGGTAGGGGCAAGCTTTGGGGAAAATGTGGGGCTTAATTTTGGTCACCACTGGGAATTCTGCCGGAGCTCTGGGAAGAAGTTAGGGATGGGGCTACAGATCTGGGAATTTTCTGCCCTGAGGCCACTGGAGTTGTCAAAATCATCAAGGCAAAGAAAATAGGGAAAGGAGCAAGGATGAAAATCTTAGGGATGCTCAGTTTTAGGGGGCAGGAGGATGAGGAGGCAGTAAAAGAGATAATCAGTTAGGAAGGGAACCACATTGAGGCAGAGGAGTTGTCCAGTGTCAGACACCATGCAGACTTGCTAAGGGGGAAGATAGGGAAAGGAAAAAAAAATGCATTTGGATTTAGCGTTAAGGAGGATTGTCAGTGACTTTGACAAGTGCTGTAAGGAGGTCAAGTGAATGCATTTCTCTTCCTAGAAGTGGTGGTGAATGGAAAACAGAAGTGTTAGGAAAATGGAGTGAATAGGATGCGTTAAACCTGATTTTTGTCCTCAGTGTTATGGTATTGTTGTCAACCCCTTTCTTTTTTTCTTTTTGGTCTACCTTTACTCTTGCTTCATGTTCAGTTAACTCCATGATAATCCACTCAAGTGATTTACTACCTATGATTGTTAAACCTCCCTTCCCCTCTTATCCACAATTGCATCCTTCCATAATTTCTGACCTAATCCACAACTCAGGGTAACCTCCTTTAATGATAATCGCCACTCTTGTCCCAAGGCTACTATGGGTTGCTAGAGAATGCTACAAGCTCATGCTTTCTTGAACTGGACCCTTGCTGAACAATCCTTGACCAGTTGCCATAGGAGAAGCTAGTGGCCCCACTTGGATAGAACACTGGACCTGGAGTCAGGCAGCTGAGTTTAGATCAAGCCTCAGACACTTATTAGCTGTATGCTCCTGGCCAAGCCACTAAACTTCTGTTTGTTTCAGTTTCTTCAACTGTAAAATGGGGAAAATAACACTACTTCTAAGGGTTGTGAGGATCAAATGAGATGATTGTAAAAAGCACAGTGCCTGACATATAGCAGGCACCATATATGCTTATTCACTTTCCCCCCTTCATTGCCTCCTTGTTTCATTCTGCAGAGCTACTCTTATAATTTTTAAAAATTTTCTTCTGGGGCTGCTAGGTGGTGCAGTGAATAGAGCACCAGCCCTGGAGTCAGGAGGACCTGGAGTTCAAATCCTGCCTCAGACACTTAACACTTAATAGCGGTGTGGCCTTGGGCAAGTCACTTAACCCCAAACTGCCTGCCCTGCCTTCCCCCTCCAAAAAAGCCAAAAAAAAAAAAATTCTTCTAAAGATTCCATTCCCACCTAAGTCAAAAGCAAAAATTTCCTTCTAAACTGAGATGAAGTCAATTCCCCAGCTCAATTCAATTCCCCAGCTCCATCTTGCTTACTTACGGTCTTTTTGACAATAGATGCCTTTGCTTTTTGCCAAGTCTAATCTATTTGTTCCTCCCTGTAACTCACTTCCTACCCTTTTTGTTGTTTCTGTTCAGTCTTTTTCAGGAGATTTCTTGGTAAAGATACTGGGGTGGTTTGCCATTTCTTTTATCAGTTTACAGATGAGAAAACTGAGTCAAACAAGGTTAAGTGACTTGCCCAGGGTCACATAGCTCCATCTCTAATTCCACAATCTTAAAAAAAAGATTTTTTTTAAAAATGTGCTCCACCCTTCTTCCTCAGCCAGTCCCTATTCTCATTTCTTCTGTGTTTTCACTAAAGTTATTGAAAGTAATCTTCCTCATTCTGTTGCCTCTGACTCCTTATCACCCATCTATACTGCAACTATTTTCAAAGGTCGCTAATGGCTTTATCACTACATCCTAAAGCCTTTTCAGTTCATATTTTCCTTGACCTCTAGAGTTTTGGGCTGACTACCTTTCCTTTTTAGCTAAATTCTCCCTTGATTTCTGAGACACTGCATTCTCCCAGTTCTCTTTCTCCAATCTCTCTGTTGCCTTAATCCCTCAATGGTAGTGTTCCATAAAATGTTATCCTCGTTCCATTTTTCTACAGTGTTTCTGCAATTTTCTACTATTATTTCTGCCCCGATGGCTCCCAAATCTTTATCTCTTGTCCTGATTTCCTGAGACATAAATTGTCATTGCATATTTGCAGGACAACTCTTTGGCCTCTCAAAATCGAGATGTGTAAAATTAAGTCTTTCCCTCGGTATTCTCCCCTTCTGACCATCACTTCCTTTTTTTTTTTTTTAAAGCAGCATTACCATTCACTCAGTTACCTATGTTTAAAGTTTGGCTTTCTTTGATCTTTGCCTTTTCCTATGTACCCTTACCCCCACATCCAACCACTTATTAAGTCCTGTTACATCTACTTCCATATCTAGTCTATCCATCCCATCCTCTCCATTACCATTACCTGCTAAGAACATGCCCTTATTATTGCCCAGATAATAGCATCCTAACTGATGGTTTTGCCCTATTTTTTTCCTCCCTAACCTCACATGGCACTTGGTCTGTACCCATCTTATGTGCCAATCCACTGTCATTTTTTATTAATTAAATTAAATTAAATTTATTAATGTTATTTTATGTATGTGACAATCCTTGGGTGGGTAGGGAGTAGGAACTATGTCATTTAATCTTTGTACTTTCTCAGCATCTAGAACAGTGCTGTGCAAATTATAGATGCCTAATAAATATTTGTAGAAATCAAAAGATAATGAGGATGGGAAAAGTCAACTTTTGTGACTTCTAAGGTCCATCAGGATCAGGCCTATAGAACATACTTATTTAGTCCTCAGTATGTCAGTACATCAAGAGATTTGTGATCTCATTGATCCCTCCCATGGTGCAGTTTGTAATCTTCCCATATTTTATCCTGTGTGATTGTTGTCCATGCCTTTTTATAAATCTTCAGGTCTCCTATGTTGCACCCCATTTTATCTGTCATTCTTGGCACACCTCCTCTTCTGATGGCAAGCCATCTGGATATCTTTTGCTGCATTGCTGCATAATTCATCATCGGTAATAAAAAAGGTTTCAGCATTCTTATCTGTCCATCATGTATCTTTCCATTGCCTTTTTATCACTGGCAATTTTGATTCTTTGGAGACTGTGGTGTTCTTTGATTCCTAGTCAAGATGGAAAAACAAAGTATTCAGTTCTTATCGGAGGGACAGCTAGATGGCACAGTGAATAGAGCACCGGCCCTGGAGTCAGGAGGACCTGAGTTCAGATCCAGCCTCAGACACTTAACCCACACAAACAAAAACCTAGCCGTGTGACCTTGGGCAAGTTACTTAACCCCAACTGCTTTAAAAAAAAATAAACTCTTATATCCAGGATCAGATAAAAAAAATCCTCTATTGACTATTAAAGCTCTTTGTCATATGGCCCTTTCCTACTTTAACAATCTTACATCTAATTTGCCACCATGTACTATACAATCTAGCATCACAGGCCTCTTTGCTGTTTCTCCAACTTGATACTCTATCTCCTGACTGAGCACTTTCTGGCTTGTCCCCAGTAGCTGGAATACATCTCCATCTCTTGGCTTCCCTTTAATTCTCAGCTGAAGTTTCACCTTCTAAAAGAATCCTTTCTCAGCCTGCCTTAATCTTAGTGTCTTCCCTCTGAGACTACCCGATGACTGTGAACTCTTTGACAACACTGACTATGGAATTTTTTTTTCCTTTCTTTGTGTCTCCTACACTTAGCCCACTTAATGCTAATTGATTAGCTAAAGTGCTTTGCAAACTTTAAAACTGTCCCAAAAGTCTTAGTGTAGTTTAAATCTTTAATAACTTAAAACTAGAGCAAGATTTTTGGATAATAAGGGGCGGCTAGGTGGTGCAGTGAGTAGAGCGGCAGCCCTGGAGTCAGAAGGACCTGAGGCCTCAGACACTTAACACACACACAAACAAAAACCTAGCCGTGTGACCTTGGGCAAGTTACTTAACCCCAATTGCCCTCCAAAAAGCAAAAAAAAAAAAAGGCTTTTGGGACATTCTGTATAAATGTTAGCTATTGTGACTTTTGATCCTCTTCTTAGCTATCCTAGCTATAGCCATACAACTGATTTGGTTCAAGTGATACAGCCATACTAGTCACAGGGCATTTCTATTCCCATTCGCTTCTCTCCAGATCTCTATCATATCTACTTTATCTAAAATTCTATCCACTTCTTTGACTTTTTATTTAGTTTTTGGTTAGATTTATCTAGTTCCAAGCGGGGAAGATTATAGTCCTCTAGTATTATAGTACTACTATCTATCTCCACGTGTAATGCATTTAGCTTTTCTTTTAAAAATTTAGAAGGGAGCAGCTAGGTGGTGCAGTAGACTACTGGCCCTGGAGTCAGGAGGACCTGAGTTCAAATCCAACCTCAGACACTTGACATTTACTTGCTGTGAGACCCTGGGCAAGTCATTTAACCCCGATTGCCTTGCCAAAGGAAAAAAAATAGATGTTAGGAGAACAGATCAAGGAGCACTTTATTTAAAATCTGGTTGCAGAAGATCCAGAATACCTAAGAATTTAACCTTTCCCCCCATACACACGTTTTTGGCTTTTTGAGTTCTGTTACTGCTGGACAGAATTTCCAAAATATGATGCTGCCTGCTTTGTTTGTTGTTAACAATATTGATAACAACAAAACTTCAGGGTGGGGAGTGGGTTAGTATTTAAGAATTTCATTCTGCCAGTTGGTAAGCATTTATTAAGCCCCTACTCTGGACCAGGAACTATGGTAAGCACTGGATATACAAAGAAAAGCAAAAAGCCCCTGCCTTTGAGGCTCTCACAATCTAATCGGTGAGACATGTAAACAGTCATATGCAAACTATATATATATATATATATATATATATATATATATATATATATATATATATATATATATATAGGATAGTATAAATAGGAAATAATCAACATTAAGAGGCATTGGAAAAGGCTTACTGCAGAAGATGAGATTTTAGCCGAGACATGTAGGAAGCCGGGGAATCCAGGGGACAGAAATGAGGAGGGAGAGCATTCCAGGAATGAGGGCCAGTCAATAGAAATGCCCAGAACTGAGAGATGGAGGATTTTGTTTAAGGAACAACCAGGAGATCAGTGTCCCCGGATCAGAGTGAGCTGTTGATAGCAGTCTCCCAGCATCTTTGAGGTGCATAGTGGGAAGGTGTCCCCATCTCACAATTTGGGGAAATTGTTTTCTTCTTTGATGTGATCCCCCTTCCTAAGAGAAACCAGAAGAGACCTAGAGAAGATCTATATACATTTTTCAAGGGCACAAACATCAAACTGAATGATTTTAGAGGCAATCATGAAGATGTCTGCTGCCCCATGTATCATAGGCACATGAACCTAGCTATTGAAAGGTCCACTTAAGTTTGACACCTTCAGCTTTCCTGTGCTGCAAACATAAAAATCTTCTACATGGGCATATGAATGTATGTGGAAGATCTGATTGGAATAGTAGCTCCACAGATCTCTGTGACCACATCTCAGAAGTGTCAGATTCTTAGATGCAGAATATTCAGAGGAAACAAATCATAAAGTCACATTATTCCATTGGAGAGTCACATTGATTTTCTGTACTACTTAGAAGAGTACTGTCCGGAGATGATCAGAGAAGTGATTCAAATTGCTTTTCCCCTCCTCTCCTTACCACCCCCAAGGATATATTTTACCCCAAATACCAGAAATGTTTGCAATCAGCTCGGAACTATGTAATGCCAAGAACAAAATACTTGAGCTGGGGAACAAAAATATTTGCTCAGGCTTGGGAACATGTACTTCCTGGTTTGATCAAGGGAAAATAATTCCCAGAGCATGTGGCTTCTATAGTCAATTAATATTGGCCTTAGCTGGGATATGACCTTGGCAGAGATACTAGACAGGTCTTTTTTTCCCCAGACTAAAAACCTCTTACTGTACATAGAGTCCAACAACTTGTTTGTGTATAGCAGGGAAGGGTGCCCCACAAATACAGTAGAATAACATTGGTGTTTTAATTATTTTGTGCAAGCTGATACAATGACTTTTGGAGTCCATCCAAAATATAAATAACAAAATATAAATAACTTGTCGAGGGCTCTCTTGTGTGAATCAGTGTCTGTAAAATTCAAAATCAGACATAAAGTATGATTCTATTTACAACCCTTCAAGAATATCTCACATAAGCAGTAGTTTGAGGGCTTTCTGCCAGGTGTTTTTTTTTTTTCTTAGCTTAGCCAAGATCAAAGGTGAGGTTAAAAATACGGTTTATTTCCTTTTGTGGTCATCTCACTGCATTGTTTTTCCATGGGTTCTTACGTTGTGAAATAACCCCTGTGGAAGTGAAGTGGTGATAGCTAATGGTCAGCCTGCCGTAGGTGGTCCAGACCAATTAGGAAGACATGGTGAGGAGAGCACAGCACAGAACAGCACAGCAAGCTGTGTGCTTTAAGAGGGATGTGTCATATATCTCATAGTGCAGCCAAAACAAACACTCAGCCTGGCACATCAAATTACCAAGTTTATGAGTCTGCCCGAATACAGATCTGTTTTTTCTGTGTTAGTTGAATGGGAGGTCCAGGCAAGAAGAAAAAGGCAGATGGGGAGTATGAAGAAATCCTAGTCTGATAGCATGAATAGCAGAAGTGAATACTAGACCTAGTTTCATTGCAACATTGTAACTTTAACAAGTTACTCAAACGTAGTTAGCCAAATCTCTGAGATTGGGATAATGATGACTATCCCAAGAGGCAGTTGGGAAAGAACAGAGAAAGACCTAAGTTCAAATCCTGCCTTGGATAGATACTGACTTTGTGATTCTGAACTATTCATTTATCCTGTCTGTTCTCTAGGCAGCTCTAAGACTTTAAATTTCGAAGAACTCTTAAATTTGTAGAGGGAGTTTCCTCATCTGGGGATTCCTAATCTCAATGAACTCACAGTCCTTGTCCCTATCCTACCCAAAATTACCTAATGAGGATGTTGTAAGCTTCAGATTAAGAGAAACAGATGGAAAACACATAGAAAAACAATTTCTAAAAAATTAATAAATAAACCCCCCAAAACAAAAAACAAACAACCCCCAAAAATTTAAAAAAAAGAAGGAAAACAGAATTACTATGTGATGTTATTTCTGAAGTTCGGGGAGCCTTTTTTAAAACCCTTCATGAGTGCAAAGAGATGTGGCAAAAGCTTCTCAGAGATATAATTTCATTATTCTGAGTTGATAAAGAACACATGCCCATAGCCATGGCCAAGCCTCCAGCACTGATTTATAATTAGGAAAATATAAATAAGAATTGGCCGGCTCCAACTGAGGTTCAGTGGCCCATTCCAAGAGTTACTCTTGGGTGTTTTTCACCACCTGAGGCAAAAGAATAAATGCATAGGTTTGGCATTAAGGTTATAAGTTGCCAAGGATCAGTGATTTCCAGAGGGGAGTGCTAGGAAAGCCATTCTCCTCAACACTTAGCCCTCAGAAATCTTGGTTAACAGTGTCTTAATTGATCTCAGTTTGTGTTGAAATTTAGGGAGAAAGCTACTTACTCTTTGAGAGCCAGGACACAAGATTAGTTATATTTAATCCACTTTCAGTTATCATAAGATCTCAGTTCTCAAGCTGGAAGACACCTTAGAAGTCAGTTAGTCCTATCCCATTTTGCAGATGAGGGAATGGAAACACATTTAGGTTATGTGACTCAGTTTTGATCACACAAGTGGGTAGGCATCAGAGTCAGGATTTGATCTCAGGGTCTCTGATTCTAGACAGTGCTTTCCTCATTGTCCCATGTAGAACGCCCAGGTATGCGATAAATGGCAGAGGTGTAGGCACAGAGCAAGCATTGCTAACTACAAGACAATTAATTTAATAAACTCATACTAAATATTCATTTGAAACATGTTTCCTGATTCTTATTGGAGCTGCTTCAAAAATGGCAGGATAGGATAATTGGAGCTTCAACTCCTCGGATCCCTAATCTCCTTGTGACAAAGTGTTAGGAAAACAAATAATCCAAAGGCAGGCATTTTGGAAAAGGAGCAATGAGCATAAGTAATCCCCAATCTAGATAATCTACCCCAGAGACAGTCTCTTTCACTTCCAAATTCCAGCAAAATGACCTAATGGGGGCTTACATGCTACTGGGTCCCAGGAGAGGATATTGTGATAGGGCTGTGGGGGTGGGAGTTGGGGGGGTGTGGATTGGTATATTTGGATTATGGGCTCAGTGTATTTATTGGCAATGGCCTTATGTTTTATACCCTCATACGAGGGGATGTTTAAGGGAAGTCATAGTGTAGATGTAAAGGGAGGTGGGGCAGAAAAGGAACAAGACATACAAAACCTACACATGCCAGGGGTGTAAAGAACAGTCCTTTAAGTTCTGATGTCTCAGGGAAATGTCCTGGGCTTGCTGTCTTATAGTTTGTCCAAGTTCACTCATTCAAGTATCTCTATGAGGATAGGAATGTAGGCTTCTCTTGAATCTAAGTTTTTTTTCTACTAGGAGTTGAGGTTGGTGAAAAAATGTTAAGCACCACAAAAAAGTCTTTTTATTTTAAAAAGGTCTATTCAAAAACAAGTTAGCAAATTGAGTACCCACTATACGGTATTGGTCAGGCATCATCTAGATTATTGTTATCAGTTCTGATGGACATATTTTAGGAAGGACAATGAAAAACTGGAGCGTGTCTAGTGTATATGTGTGTGGGGATTTAGGGGTACAGGAGAACAAGGATAGTGAAGAGACTAGAAACCCTCTAATAGGAGATTCAAGTGAAGGAACTGGAGGATGCTGAGCCTATAGAAGAGAAGATTTAAAGACCAAAAATATATATTTTTTTGCTTGCTTTCCTGGACCCCAGAGAACAAAACTAGGAGAAATTAATACAAGTTGAAGACTAAGGCTTCATATAAAAACTTTTTAACAATTGCATCACATCACAAAAGTGGGATGAGCCACTTTAGGAAGAATGAATTCTGGATTAGGGAAGGCCATGGAGAGTGCAATGGACACCTGACAGATATATTGTAGAACCAATTTCTATTCAAAATCAAATGGCCTCTGAAGTCTAATGATGAATGATGAAATTCTATAGTTCTGTAAATTGAAGATATTTAGCTTTCACATGAAAAGCCTTGGAAGGAAATGTGAGGACTTTTATGTGAGGGAGATATCGAAGAGATATTAAATTATCCTCCTTTGTTTGGAGAATACAACTCAAAGTATGGTAAGATGGAAAGAGCAATGGGTTTTAAGTCAGGTGACCTGTGTTCAAATTCCACCTCTTGTGTGACCTTGGACAAGTCATTTAATTTGATAGAATTTGGATAGAGAAATGAGGGAGAGGGAAAAATCAAGGAGGAGTCAATTTGAGAATCTGAATAGCTCAGATGAGTGATTTCCTCACCCAAAATTGACACAATGATAATACATTATCTTACATGGCATAAGCAAGGGATAACATGTGGATGGCCAGAATGCTCCACAGGTACCTTTGCATCATTGGGGAAAAAAAAGACAGGAAAACCCCTCATCTTTTGGTAGACTCACTTTGGTGAACTTTTGGGAGGACACAGATGAAAGTTCCACAGGATAGGATGTTTTTTGACCTGCCTGGTTGGAGAAAAATTGATGAGAACACAAACCCTTTTGAGTATCTGAGTGTATTTGTAATATCCGTGTGAGGTAGGTAGGATTAGGAACTGGCCCTGTAATTTCACTGGTATAGGGAGCCCTGAGTCAAGGAAACTCCTTCCGATTAGTCCCACCCCTACCATTTTATAGATGAAGAGACTGAGGACAGTTTAATAGAACGGGTGTAGAGGAGTAACTTCTTCAGAGATGGTTGAGAGATCTGAAGAAGATGATCATAAGAGCATCTAACTCAAAAGGGGTGTTTGTGACGTTCAATTAAAATATGTAAAGCTGGGGCAGCTAGGTGGCCCAGTGAATAGAGTACTGGCCCTGGAGTCAGGAGGAACTGAGTTCAAATTCAGCCTCAGACACTTGACACTTAACTAGCTGTGTGACTTTGGGCAAGTCACTTAACCCCAAGTACCTTGCCTCCCTCCAAAAAAAAAAAATATTTGTAAAGCTTTGAGAACTTTAAAGTGCAACATCAAAGCTAGATATTATTTTTATTACTATTTAAAGTATAGTCATCTTTTTCTTATCTGGCCCCATGCCCCTCCATAAATCAAACAAAATGAATTCCTCATATATTGCAAAGGTTGATTGTGTAAGACAACTGTTGTCCATATCCAGTATTCTTAGGATTAGGCTCTTTTGGCAAGCATGGAAAACATTTCAAATCTTTCTCCTTACTAAGTTTTCCAGATGAAAAAAAAAAGAGTGACTTGAAAGCAGAAGGGCACCAGAGATTCTAGTGGGCAAAGAGATCTGCACAATATTTTTCTAATTATCCTAACAAAACAGCATATCAGGAATTCTCATTCTTCCATTGGGAAAGTTATGCTAATAAGAAACAATGGTACTTGTCCTACCTAAGATCAAAGCTTCCCTCTAACCCTTAATTCTGTTCTTGTTAAAAAAAAAAAAGACCCAGAGAAAGCACAAGAATGTTTATTTGTGTGGATGATATCCCTATGGTTACTTATGGACTTCCATGGTGGTTTTATCACATTAGATGAACTGCTAAGTGGACTAGTAAGATTTGGTCATAAGTGGTAATTGAACATCTTTTCCTCCACCTGAGGAATAGAGACTTAGACTTTAAGTAAATATGTAGCAGAGTTATAAAACAAGTAATCCTTGAAATGGAAATAAACTATTTTCTAGAATAAATATACTGGGCTCTATATTTTTCATTCTTAGCTTTATTTCATTTTTATAGTTAATTGGATGAACTGAACTAGAAAAATCTGGAATTATTCACATGCTCTGTGTGTGTGTGTGTGTGTGTGTGTGAAACAGTGGTATGAAATGTTGTTCAGATCATTTGTAGTTGACTTTGGAATGTGTTTTTGTACTTACGTTTTTATACGGATGTAATCTAATCTGGGAATTCCAATACTGTAAACCAAGTAATAAAACTGTACCATGAAGACCTGACTCAAGAGGAGTTGTAAAATCATCCCCTTTCCCTGGCCTAACCCCTGCTTTCAGTCCTCAGGACGAACTTGCTTCTCATTCATTGCTGGAAATCAATAGTTCTACCTCTCAGACTGACTGATGTAAAACATCAGCCTAATCAGAACCACCACTGTTTTTCAATTTCATCATAAAGTTAGATTTAGAGAATTATGGTTTTAAGGCTATTGAATTATGAAAACCTTCTTTGTGAACAAAATTTTGCTTAGTTTCTTCTTTTCAAGCACTAGGCCACTTACACTGAAGCTCAAGTCACATCTTCATCTCTGTTTCCTGAAACTGACCTGTTCCAAGGCCAGAAAAATTATAATGAAATGTGCTGTATTCAGAGGCATTTCCCAAATTATTTAATGATGAGTTTTCCTGGCTCCTTTTGGTAATTTGAATTCTTGGGAAACAAGGAGTTCTTTAAGGAGCAGGAGGTTTTTGCCCTGATTACTGCTGGATGGTAGTCATTGCTTTGATTAACATTATTCTTTATTTTGCTTAGCATGAAATTCACTTTACTCAAAGTGTCAAGGTTACTGCCAGTAAACCCTCCCCCAGTTGTCTTCTGCTAGTCTTTTTTCAGGTGAGCCCATGAAATGTTTTCCTCATTCCTTGCCTCTGCTCTCAGCCTAACTGCACAAATCATCTGTTCTAAAAACCTAGTTCCTCTGGTAATTCTGTCCATATTAGGAGCTGTAGATGTCTTTTCTGAGTGTGGAGAGGGGGGGAAGGGGAGAGAAAGAGAGGAGAGAGAGAGAGAGGAGAGAAAGAGAAAGAGACAGGAGAGAAAGGGGAGAGGGGGAGGGAGAGGAGGAGAGAGGAGGAGGAGGAGGAGGAGGAGGAGGAGGAGGAGGAGGAGGAGGAGAGAGAGAGAGAGAGAGAGAGAGAGAGAGAGAGAGAGAGAGAGAGAGAGAGAGAGAGAGAGAGAGAAGAGAGTAATCAAATTTTTTCTTCACATATTCCTTTTAGCCAAATTCACATTTTACAACTTTAAAACAATAGAAACATGCACAGAGAGAAGGGTAAATTATGTTTTGACTCTTTGGAGTACTAGCTCTCAGTAGTTACACACTATCTTGTATTGTCTTTGATTTCACTCATTCTTTGGAGTGTGAGCAATCATCTAAACAAACCTAGAGCAGGCAATAAATTCTAGGAAATTAACAATTTGTAATTCTAGAAGAAATTTTATTGGTTGGCATAATATGACAATATATGACAATATCCTCTGTTGAGAGTCTGATACTTGAATCACAGTGTTAACTATGAAATTTTGGTTTTGTTTAGTGGTATCTCCCCTTACCTCTTTAATTGTGTATTTCCAGTAATTTCTCACCCATTAATAATTTTTTTCCTATGGAAGTATAGACTTTGCATAGCTGTTCATGAAAGATAGGAGTGCTGATTTTTTTTTCAGGATTTTAAAAAAGTTTATTAAATTTCATTACCTATTCTGCCTCAAGGTTGAAGCCTCATCTGTATAAAATAGCTCTAACCAAGCAGTTTATTAAAAAATTAAGTTGGTTTGTACTGCATCTGACTCCAGCCAGCTAACCAATCTTAGTAAATTATTCCCATGGACAGAAGACCAAAAGTATTTTGAACAATACTGGTGATTGATGGAGTTGGCCATTACAACATTATTGATTTAAGGCTTTTTACAGATAAAATTCTAGTTCTGAAGTCTTAAAATTAAATTCATTTTTACCACATGATGCAATAAATTCAGAACTAGACAGACACTAACTTGAAATTACAAGGAAGAAGTTGTGCAAAAGGTGCAAATAGTAAAAAGCATTTTTATCCTGTCATTTCTGAGTAGTTAAGATTTTTTTCCATGCCATGGTGTTGTTTCAGAAGTGTTAAAGTTACTAACCTTCCATATACCACTAATTTAGGACAAAACTATACTGGGCTGCATTCTTATGCTAATTTATTTGGAGATTCAGTGTTCAAACCTCAATAGATTTTATGTATCTCTCATATGCTTCCTCACTCATCAGTTCATCAAGTTCTGAAGGGTTGCTCAGAGTCATCTTGATCAGCCAACCATCTTCATGACAAGATTTGTTGACAAGTCCTGGGTCTTCTGCAAGAGCTACATTAATTTCAGTTACTTCTCCTGATCGTGGGGAATAGAGTTCACTGGCAGATTTCACACTTTCCAAAGCTCCAAATTCATCTTGTTTGTTCCATTTTGTTCCAACTTCTGGAAGACTACAGTAAACTATATCTCCCAATGCTTCCTGTGCAAAATTGCTGATTCCCACTGTTCCAATACCATTTTTCAGTTGATATCCATTCATGCTTTTCTGTGAACTTTGGAACAACCAGACGCACGGCGCTGGTGCAGAGGCCCCGGGAGGCGGCGGCCGCTAGGAAGGGAGGGGAGCCTGGGCCGGGGCGGCTGAGAGGGAGGCCAGGGACCTGGAGGTCTCAGCCCCGACCGCCGCCCACAGGGACGAGGCTGCGACCCGCATGCTCCTGGCCACTCGCAGCACCATCTTCTCCGGGAGCGGGGCAGCCCTGGGACCAAGCCGAGTGCTGAATTTCTGTATGTCATGGACACTACATATATGAAGTATAGTAAGTTTATCTATCAGAGTGAAAAAGCAGGCTAAATTCAACCATAACTGGATTAAAAGAAGAGATGTTCATCACTTGGCAAATGGTTAATTGACTGTGATAATTAATGTAATAGAATACTTCTGTGCCATAAGAAATGGAAGGAGTGGCAGCTAGGTCTCTCAGTGAATAGAAAACCGGCCCTGGAGTCAGAAGGATCTGAGTTCAAATCTGGTTTCAGACACTTACCACAAAAGTAGCTGTGTGACCTTGGGCAAGTCACTTAAACCCAATTGTCCTACCTTCCCCCCCTCCGAAAAAAAAGAAATGGAAGGAAAAAAGGGATGGTTCCAGTAAAACATGGGAAGATTTGTATTGACTGACAGAATAAAGTGAGCAGAATCAGGAGAAAAATTAATACAAGGTCAACAGCATTATAATGAAAAATAGCTTTGAAAGACTTAAGAATTCTGATCAGTACAATAATCAATCATATCTCCAAAAGATAAGTCTATCACTTATCTTCCTGCACCTCAAGGTGCACAAATAGATATATCTTTTTGGTCATGGCCACTGCATAGATTCGTTCTGCTTCATCTAGGTTATGCCGGTTAACTGTGGGTGTCACATAGAGCTCCATCGTGGTCCACCTTCTCTTCTCAATCCACACTATTTCATATAGTGATCCCATTAACTCCCATGAATTAAATGATCGTGTTTGTACTGATGATTCTCATATCTACTAATGCAGCCCTAAGCTTTTTGCTGTCTTTTAGTCAGTAGTCTTTCTAGTGCTCCAGTCTTCCATCTCCAACTGTCTATTAGACATCTCAAACTGAATGTCCAGTAGACATCTTAAACTCACATCCAAAACAAAACTTTCCTCCCCACCCTGTGCAGATACCCATTCCTTCTTCCTACATTCTCTATTACTGCTGAGAGCATTAACATCCTCCTAGTCATCCAGACTCACAACCTGGGCATCATCATTGATCACTCACCCTTTCCCAACCCTGACATCAGTCTATTGCCAAAGTCTGTCAATTATACCTTGGTAACATCTCTCACACACTGTTCCTTCTCTCTTCTGCTCTTGCTGTTGTTCAGTCATACCTAATTCTTCATGACCCCGTTTAGGATTTTCTTGGCAAAGTTACTGAGTGGTTGGCACTTCCTCCTCCAGCTCATTTTACAACGAGAAAGTCGAGGCTAGCAGGGTTAAGTGACTTGTCCAGGGTCACACAGCTACTAAGTGTCTGAGACTGGGTTTGAATTCTAGTCTTCCTGACTCCCCGCCCTGCACTCTATCCACCACACCACCCAGTTACCCTTCTGATACTACTACTTTGATATTACTTTCCTCTGATACCTTGGGGCAGCCTTCATCTCCTCATACCTAGACTTTTGAAATAGTCTTCTGGTTGGTCACCTTGCCTCAAGGCTTTGCCCACTCCAGTCCTTCCTCCACTCACCTGTCAAAGGGATCTTCTTAAAGTGCAGTTTTTTTTTGGCAGGGAGGAAGGCAGGGCATTTGGGGTTAACTGGGTCACATAGCTAGTAAGTGTTAAGTGTTTGAGGCTAGATTTGAACTCAGGTCCTTCTGACCCCAGGGCCGATACTCTATTCACTGTGCCACCTAGCCGCCCCTACAGTGTGGTTCTGACCATGTTATCCCCCATACTCAATAAATTCCAGTGAACCACTAGGATTGAGTAATAAAATCCTGTTTTCCATTTAAAGTTCTTCATAAGGTGACTCCCATCTTATACCTTAGTCATCCCCAGGGATTCTTCCATCCAGTGACACTGACCTCCTTACTGATCCTTGAACAAGACATTCCATCTCCTGATTCTGGGCATTGTTACTGACTGTCTGGTGTGTCCAGAATGCTCTCCCTTCTCATCTCTGCCTCCTGGCTTCCTTGGCTTTTAGTTCCAGTTAAAATCCCACCTTCTGCAGGAAAGTCTCCATTAATTCTGGTATCTTTTCCCTGCTGATCATTTTCCATTTATCCTGTGTATGGCCTGTTTGTACATAATGTCTGACTGCTGTCCCCCACTACATTGTTAGCTCCTTCAGAGCATGGCTAGCTTTGTCTCCCCAGGGCTTAGCATGGAGCCTGGTACATAGTAGGCACTTAAATATTTATTGACCAATTAACTTGATTATGCTCATTTGTTACAAGGGATTCTTTTTCTTTCTCTCAATTTTTCATTGTAGGGGAGGGGAGGAGGGGGAGAGTTCAGTTCCCTTTTTATACTTCAGTTTCCTTGTTGGTAAAATGATCTCAGTAACTCCCATGAATTAAATGATCATCCCTATACTGATGGTTTTCATATCTACTAATCTAGCCCTAACCTATTTGCTGTCCTTTAGCCCTTGCCTCCCAGGATTGCTGCTCAAATAAAATAAGCTAATGTCTATAAATGGCTTTATAAACCTTAAAACCCCATATAAATGCTAGTTAGCATTATCATATTTATTAAAAAAAACTATTATGGTCCAGACACTGTGTTAGGCACTGAGGATAAAGGCAAAATATGAAACCATCCCTACTTCTCAGGGAACTGGGCAGCCAGGTGGTGCAGTGGGTAGAGTGCCAGGTCTGAAGTCAGGCAGATCTGAGTTCAAATCTGGCCCCAGACATTTACTAGCCGTGTGATCCTGGGCAAGTCATTTAATTACTGTCTGCCTCAGTTTCCCCATCTGTTGTTATGAGGATCAAATGAAATAAAAATTGTAAAATACTTAGCATAGAACCTGGTCCGTAGTAATCATAAGCAATAAATCATACCAATGCTAGCTTTCCTCTCAGAAGATTATTTTGGTTGGACTTTATTAGTCTTCAATCTAGCTCTCGGCTCAATTGCAAATTAAAGCAATAGTAAATAGCAAATTCATAAAGACACTTTCTCTTTGCCTCATGGGTCTGTGGCTGGAATAACAAAGAAGCTTTGGCACTTGTTTTCCTCTCTTCAGTAGGGTCTTCATTCCTCCCTGCAGAAAGCAGCTTTGCTGGCCTTGCTTCTTCACTCTGCCTTCCTTATGTCCCCTGAAGCAGCCCCTTCATTCTCTTGGGTCCTGGAGGCTAAAAGTACCTCATAGCTCTATTTTTTGAGGAAAGCCTGTCCTCGCCATAGACCTCTACTTTTTCTCTCCTGAGCTTGCAAGGCACCTGCTCTCTCTTTTTTTCTTGCTTCTTATTCATTCATTCATTTATTTAGATATCTGTTCCTTCCTTCCTTCCTTCCTTCCTTCCTTCCTTCCTTCCTTCCTTCCTTCCTTCCTTCCTTCCTTCCCTTCTTTTCCTTCCCCTCTCTCTCTCTCTCTCTCTCTCTCTCTCTCTCTCTCTCTCTCTCTCTCTCTCTCTCTCCTTCTCTCTCTCTCTCTGTCTCTCTCTCTCTCTCTGTCTCTCTCTCTCTCTGTGTCTCTCTCCTCTCTGTCTCTGTCTCTGTCTCTCTGTCTCTGTCTCTCTGTCTTTCTCTCTCTCTCTCTGTCTCTCTCTGTCTCCCCCGTCTCTGCCTCTCTTTCATATTCTAGACCTTTGTTTTTAGTTAGTCTAAAGGACCTGGTATCAATTCAGTATGACCAGGAGGGGTACTTACATAAACTGATTCCATATTCTTTGTTTGAAAGTCTGTATTTGAATATTTAAGAGCAAGTGTTACAAGAATTTTCTTAATTTATAGGCGCTATCCTTGATAAGATTTATATATTTGTTTTGTGCCAGAAATTTATGCCAAAAATTCCTTGCAAATTATAAACAGTCTTTGTTTCTCAAGGAAATTAATCTGTGTTTTATTTTAGGATTTGTCCTATCAGCTGCTATATGCATTTTGAGGGGCAAGAGGCAAGCTGATTGGGACAGGAAGTAGAAAAATTTCCAAGCCCAGTCTATGTTGATTAATGAAGAGAAGGTAGGTATATGAGGAGAAAATATTGAGCTGTAGTGAATAGGGTGTTGAGTTTAGAGTCAAGGAAGGGCTGTGTTCAAATCGCATCCAGCTGTAGCAAGGATTTGGAGTTGCAGGACCTAGTTTCACATCTTCATTCTGCCACTGTGTGACCTTGAGTCTGCTGTCACTTACCCTGCCTGGGCCCTAGCTGCCTCATCTGCAACATGAAGAGACTGCATTAAATGATCTCTAAGATTTCTTCTTGTCCTAAACCGATGATCCAATAATAACAAATTGAAATTTATTTAGCATTTTCAAATTTGCCAAGCACTTTAATTAATACTACCACATTTGAGCTTTGAGATAGCCTTACAAGGTCAGTGCCAGGCCTATTATCATCCTCTTTTACAGATGAAGAAATGGAGACTCAGAGAGGTTGACTTCTCCATTGCAATATAGCCAAGAGGAGGAAGTGTCAGAGACAGAACTTGAACATGGATTTTACTGACACTGGGTTAAAACATGGCTTTTTTTTCAACCTAGTCAAGTTTTTCCATGTTAAAAAAACCCTCTGTTTTGTGACACATTTGCCAACATTTATGAAAGCATCATGATTTAAACGTTTCATTTTAGAGCATTTGTTGGAAACTACATATCACAGAGGATGACAGTTGTTTTACAATGAGTCATTAGACTAAGAGGGACAGAGAACAAAGACTGAGGGAGGACATGAGAGCTGTCTCCAAGTATTCGAAGGGCTTTCATGTAGAAAAGGGATTAAATTTGTTCTTTCTGGCCCTGTATGGAAGTACTATTAGCAATAAGGTAGAAGCTGCAGTAAGCCAGAGTTACTCTTAGTGTAAGGAAAAAAAAGTGGAATGGATTGACTCATTGGATCAATGGAAAATTTCAAGGAGAGTCTAGATAATGGCTAACTGGGGATGTTGGGGGGAAAAAAAGGAACTTTTGTTCAGATGCAGATTGGGCTAGAAGGCCTCAGAGGCCCATTTCGACCCAAGAGATCCAATGATTCCATAAATCTAAGTGAAAACAAAACTAAACTTTGTTTTAATTGAAGACAAGCCAAGTTATCTGAGATCATTTTAGGGATCTGTCAATAGGATCAAGATGAAATGGGGCTTGTGCCCTGAATGAGATGGACAAGATGGGCAAGTTCACTGCTCAATAAACAAGTCCTCATTCTAGTGATAATGCTAAGCCAGACACAAAACCCCTCATTTCTCTATGGTATAAGCTGCTTTATTGTATCAGAGGAGGAAGGGCAATCATTACTGAGGGATTTTTTTTTTTTTTTGGCTGGTGGCCCACAGGGCCGAGTTTGTTGGGCTTGATAAATGAAGACCAGGGCCTCAGGGATTTCTGACTTGTTTGCTTCTGGGAGATCATCATATCCCTTAATTTCTTGGCTGACAGGAATTTGAAAGAGAACAGAATGTTTTTTTCCTCCTGTGGGCCTGGAGAATCATATGCCCTCATGCTTTGGCCTTACCATGGTCACATAATGAAACTGCTTGAAAGGAAGAATTTACAGAAGTACTTTGGCTGAACATGTTGAGTCTTTAATAGTCTTATTTGTCATTTAGCCTTGTGTTTTTAATTGTGGGTCTTCCCCCCAGCCCCTTGCATTGTTAAAGCATCTTAAGACCTGGGAAGGTCCTGGCTACAAAAATCCGACTATTGCCTGTAATAATGGCCTTCAATAACCTAATGATAGAGTGATTTATGAACCATAATTAAACTACAATAACATCAACAGCAGTATCAGCAGCAACATTCTAAGAGATGGCAAAGATATTTCAATTTTGATTCTGTGAAAGACTTATTTCACAAGTCATGTCCTAACTATCCACAGCTCTGGGGTTTCCAGTTTCCAGTTGGCTTGGTGTGAGATAACATTGTTCATAGCAACCATACTTAAACACCAATAAATAAGACACTGTACATCTGCTTTTGTGGTCCATGACAAAGCTGAAATGCTCTTGGCTTTCAGTCTCACATTTTATTACAAATTCCTTTTGTTTCTTATACCAATAGAAAAGCAAGTATAACTTATTTACAAGCACTACACATTTACATATATTATATACATATAATAAATTTAGGAAAATAATTGGGCAGGAAATGTAATATCTTAATAGTATGCTGCAACTGTACACGGTTTACTGTTGTGTCCCTTATGACTATTGTATCATATTGTAATAATAAATACAGTTCTATATTTACAAATCTTATAAAAAATCTCATAAATGCATTTTTCAATTCCAAATTAAAACATCTGATCAAAACATTTCAAACATGCTTATAAAAATAAACCCACCCAACAGCTATTTGTTTTGGAGGCCTGGTGGACTAATAACGTTCTGATAAAAGAAACTTGAATTAATCTTTTAACTTCCCATGCTTTATTATTTTGCTTCTCAAAACATTTTACACATGTATTAAATATGGGAAAGTGAGAAGGGAATGCCACTGACATCAAGCAGTGAAGCCCAGATGGAATGCAGCTAAAAATCAAGCTAAGTAAAAGGGTCATGTTTCCATGGAGCCAAAGGGGGGGTCAGGACTCAATCTCTAGTCTCATGTTGTCTTATTGCCATAGCTTTGAGATTCTCATGTAGACTGATTTAATATATGTCTCTCCTACAAGTAGATCACCTTTCCACCATGCCTATGAACTCAAAAAACCTGATTGCTATAGTCTTTAGCCAAAAGTATCCTCCCACCCCGAGCCTCCAAAATCCATTTCTATGAATGTCCATTGCCAGCAATGAACTTTGATCCTGAGACCCCAGATTTGGGTACCAGGGAGTTAAAGATGAATGGGGTCACTCAGAAATAATCTTCCCCTTATTTCCTTGATAATAATTTGAGCTCATTTAGCTTTAGAAATGTTCATACAGTTCTACCATACTGGAGGATGAAGTGGCTTTTAAACCAGATGCTAGTGCCTGAAATGGCAAATAGGACTATGTGTAAAATACCCTCCAAATGTAAGCATGCTAATAACATCCTCCACTCTAAGGCCAGGCAGACTGGTGATCTGGAAGAAGCCTGTCATAGATAGGAAAGGTGGAAGGGCA